>JAVALU010002341.1:0-318081 GCA_030770095.1 Gila robusta | reverse complement strand
TTTGGCCGTGGCAGGAAACGAATTATGGCGAATAATGGAAACAGGAAGTGTGTTATAACTTCTGCATACATTGACTGATCTTGATGAAACTTCAGCAGTGTGTTCGCTGTAAGAGGCCGATCACATGGATGTGACTATTGTGAGTCAAAGTTATAGCGCCACCAACTGGCAGCAGGAAGTGTGTCACTTTCAAAATGCTTTGAAATCACCCTCTTCTTTTTACCCGATTTGCTTAAAACTTTATGTGTATAATGTAAACACACGGCAGATTTAGACCTGTGAAAGGATTATTGATATCTTAGATACTGTTGCCGTGGTAACGCATCAAACTTTAAGATTCTTTTCTGATGCTTTTGAGACTCTTAGCATACTTGAAATTGCATGAAACTCGACAGACACATCACATTTATTAGCCAGTAGACATGTGCAAAGTTTCAGAAACGGGCGTGGTGCAGGGGCTCAGTAGCGCCACCTTTTGACAAAAGAGGGGGAGTTAGGTCTATACTTTTATCTACAATCTTAAAACTCAGTATGTATATTGTTCATATCGAGCTGGACAACTTTCTAATTTACAGTTATTAGCTCAGACCAACAGGAAGTCAGATATTTTGGTTTGAATGTGGATGTTTTGGAGAATATTCTCTTCCTCTCTCTCTGACCCTACGTCTCTCCGTGTGTTTGAGGGGAGGGGGGTTTGTCTGCTGAGTGAGAATGCTTTTATTTTAGTTTTTCAAGGTTTTGGGGCGCTTAACGTGCTCGAAAACTCTTGAAACTTTGCACACGGGTCAGAACCCGCGGCCATCAGGGCCGGGCTGAAGATGGTACCCGGGCGTGGCAGGGGGACTCGACAGCGCCCCCTGGAATGGGATTCGAACACTTGTCCATATATCAAACATGCTTGCATGTAATAATATGAAACTCGGTACACTTATAGATCTCATCGGGCCGAACAACTTTCGTGCTCTAAGTTTTACGACAGCTCAACAGGAAGTCAGCTATTATGGGTTGTTTGAAAAATGCATGCTTTTATTTTTGATATACTTCTCCTAGAGAATTAATCCAAACGCCACGAAACTCGGTCAGCGTGAAGTCAAGACATTGAGGATGCTAAATTGCGGACGGATTTTTGATATCTCGAACGGTTTGGCCGTGGCGAGGAAATGAATTTATGACTAAAAAAGGACACATAAAGTGTGTTATAACTTAGTTAATTTTACCTACAGTTACAAAACTCTGCGTGTATATTGTTCTCGTCAAGCCGAACAACTTTCTAATTTACAGCCAATAGCTCAGACCAACAGAAAGTCAGATATTGTAGTTTGAATGTGGATTCTGACAATTTTCTCTCCCTCTCTCTGACAGAGAGAGTGTCCCCTGCCATTATGTGTGTGTGTGTGTGTCCGTGTGGGGAGGGGAGGGGGTCTCTTCGGGTGATAGTTTAAATACAAATTCATACATAGGGCCATACTGCCCTCTTGTGTCCAAAATTATATTTATACGCACTTTTATTTATTTATTTATTACGCACACACACACACACACACACACATACACACAGTTCGATCGCGCCCTCGCCTCTCTCTCTCTCTCTCTCACACACACACACACACACACACACACACAGTTCGATCGCGCCCGCGCCTCTCTCTCACACACGCACACACACACACAGTTCGATCACGCGCGCGCCTCTCTCTCTCACACACGCACGCACACACACACACACAGTTCGATCGCGCCCGCGCCTCTCTCTCTGTCTCACGCACACACACAGTTCGATCGCGCCCGCGCCTCTCTCTCTCTCTCTCTCTCTCTCACACACACACAGTTCGATCGCGCCCGCGTCTCTCTCTCTCACACACACACACACACACAGTTCGATCGCGCCCGCGCCTCTCTCTCTCTCTCTCTCACACACACACACACACACACACACACATATTTTGACGTGAGTGAAGTACAAAGCCTATAATATAGAATAGTTTAGCATCCAAATACATCGCAAATGTTGAAACAGTTTGATTCTAATGAGAGAGTTACGTGAGCCCAACACCACTTACTTTCACTTTCGCTTTACATTATTTCGGTTACTTCTTGTTTATAGTTTTTTTTTATTTTTGTTCTGTTCTGAATATCATTAAATTTAAAGGATTGCTTGTGTAATATTTTGAGTGTATCATCACATCAGAATAATTCTCTCGTTTAGTGATTCCCTAATTATTTTTTTAATTTTTATTTATTTTTTCATTGTTCTATTTAGGTAAGGCAAGTAATATTCTCTGTGTCTTTATATATATATATATATAATATATATATATATATATAATATATATATCATCTGAATTATAAATAACTTATTTCTGTATAAAATAAAAATTCCAGAATAATCCAAACCAACCAGAGCGCACTATTCCTACAACATCATCAGTGCTGAAGCGGAACTACCAGAGGCGTTCGGCAGATAGCGAGCAGATGCAGCATATGTGTTGTATCGAGGCAGGGTCAGGCCAGGGAATCCATTTGCAGCTTTTTATTAAGAATGGTCAAGACAGGCAGGGTGAACAATGGCAAACAGGCAGAACAGAAAAGGCAGAGACAAACCAGGTTGACAGGCAAAGGACAAAGACCTCCAGATAAATACTGGGCTTCTGGATTTACACATTTAAGTGCTGCAAAACATATTGACCTAAAAATTATTCTAAATTTAAATGATCTCATATATGTGGCTATTGTGGTTCACGATCATAAGCCCTGTCCCCATATTTCATATGACACTTCATATGAATTTTCGGTCTTGTGTACTTATTTCATGTGTCCGTTAAATCCATGAGACCGTAGGCTGTCTCATTTTTCATTTTAGGTTTCAGAAGGGTGCTCACGCATACTTTGTGGTTGATATGTGCCCTGAATGTGCACTTTTGCAGAGCCCACACTGATGCAAGCTCTACAGCACACTTCTTTTCAACAGTCAAAGCGGGTTACATTTTTGCACGTCGTGCACAATAACCCTAAAGGCACCGGGGTGGCGGCTTGTTTTTATATATATATATATAATATATATATATATAAATATAGCTGCGAGCAGCGATGAAGGCCAAAGCTGGCGGCACCGCCACCCGGTGCCTTTAGGTAACTAAAGGCACCGGGTGGCGGTGCCACCGGCTTGGGCCCGCAATCGCTGCTCGCAGCTATATTTATTATTATTTATTATTATTTTACTACCTTTTGGGCACTTTTGGGGCCTTAACGTGCTCAAAAACTCTTGAAACTTTGCACACGGTCAGAACCCGCGGCCATCAGGGCCGGACTGAAGATGGTACCCGGGCGTGGCAGGGGGCTCGACAGCGCCCCCTGGAACGGGATTCGAAAACATGTCCATATATCAAACACGCTTGCATGAATTAATATGAAAATCGGTACACATATAGATCTCATCGTTTCATATATCCTTCGTACTCTTACTTTTTACGCCAGCCCAACAGGAAGTCGGCTATTATGGGTTGTTTGGAAACTCATGCTCAGGAATTTGAAACACTTCTCCTAGGGAATTCACCCGATCGTCACCAAACTCGGTGTGCATGAAGTCAAGACATTGAGGATGAAAAATTGCCAGGGGATTTTTGATATCTCGAACGGTTTGGCCGTGGCGAGGAAACGAATTTATGGCGAATAATGGAAACAGGAAGTGTGTTATAACTTCTGCATACATTGACTGATCTTGATGAAACTTCAGCAGTGTGTTCGCTGTAAGAGGCCGATCACATGGATGTGACTATTGTGAGTCAAAGTTATAGCGCCACCAACTGGCAGCAGGAAGTGTGTCACTTTCAAAATGCTTTTAAATCACCCTCTTATTTTTACCCGATTTGCTTAAAACTTTATGTGTATAATGTAAACACACGGCAGATGTAGACCTGTGAAAGGATTATTGATATCTTAGATACTGTTGCCGTGGTAACGCATCAAACTTTAAGATTATTTTTTGATGCTTTTGAGACTCTTAGCATACTTGAAATTGCATGAAACTCGACAGACACATCACATTTATTAGCCAGTAGACATGTGCAAAGTTTCAGAAACGGGCGTGGTGCAGGGGCTCAGTAGCGCCACCTTTTGACAAAAGAGGGGGAGTTAGGTCTATACTTTTATCTACAATCTTAAAACTCAGTATGTATATTGTTCATATCGAGCTGGACAACTTTCTAATTTACAGTTATTAGCTCAGACCAACAGGAAGTCAGATATTTTGGTTTGAATGTGGATGTTTTGGAGAATTTTCTCTTCCTCTCTCTCTGACCCTACGTCTCTCCGTGTGTTTGGGGGGAGGGGGATTTGTCTGCTGAGTGAGAATGCTTTTATTTTTGTTTTTCAAGGTTTTGGGGCCCTTAACGTGCTCGAAAACTCTTGAAACTTTGCACACAGGTCAGAACCCGCGGCCATCAGGGCCGGGCTGAAGCTGGTACCCGGGCGTGGCAGGGGGCTCGACAGCGCCCCCTGGAATGCGATTCGAACACTTGTCCATATATCAAACATGCTTGCATGTAATAATATGAAACTCGGTACATATTTAGATCTCATCGGGCCGAACAACTTTCGTGCTCTAAGTTTAACGACAGCTCAACAGGAAGTCAGCTATTATGGGTTGTTTGGAAACGCATGCCCTTGAATTTGATATACTTCTCCTAGAGAATTGATCGAAACGCCAATAAACTCGGTCAGCATGAAGTCAAGACATTGAGGATGATAAATTGCCAGCGGATTTTTGATATCTCGAACGGTTTGGCCGTGGCGAGGAAATGAATTTATGACTAAAAAAGGACACATAAAGTGTGTTATAACTTAGTTAGTTTTACCTACAGTTACAAAACTTGGCGTGTATATTGTTCTCTTCAAGCCGAACAACTTTCTAATTTACAGTTATTAGTTCCGACCAACAGAAAGTCAGATATTGTGGTTTGAATGTGGATTCTGAGAATTTTCTCTCCCTCTCTCTGACAGAGAGACTGTTCCCTGCCATTCTCTGTGTGTGTGTGTGTGTGTGCTGTGTAGGAGGGTGAGAAGGAAAGGGGGGGGGGGGTGTCTCTTCCAGTGATAGTTTAAACACAAAATCATAAATAGGGCTATACTGCCCTCTTGTGTCCAAAATTATATTTATATATAAATATATTACGTATGTGACTGAGGATGTTGTGTTTTATAGCGAGTGTACACAAATATAAGTAAACAGTTTGCAGTCTGATGATGTCCTGTAATGAAAAAAATGACGGAGTATGTTTCCACTGTTCACACACACACACACAGTTCGATCGCGCCCGCGCCTCTCTCTCTCACAACGCGCGCACACACACACAGTTCGATCGCGCCCGCGCTCTCTCTCTCTCTCTCACACACACACACACAGTTTGATGGCGCGCGCCTCTCTCTTAAGCTGGAGTGTGTGTGTGTGTGCGCGCGAAAGAGGCGCGCTGGCGCGATCGAACTGTGTGTGTGTGTGAGAGAAAGAGAGAGAGAGAGAGAGAGAGAGAGAGAGGCGCGGTGCGATCGAACTGTGTGTGTGTGAGAGAGAGAGAGAGAGAGAGGGGGGCGGGCGCGATCGAACTGTGTGTGTGTGTGGGTGTGTGTGTGAGAGAGAGAGAGAGAGAGAGAGAGAGAGAGGGCGCGATCGAACTGTATGTGTGTGTGAGTGAGTGAGAGAGAGAGAGGCGCGGACGCGATCGAACTGTGTGTGTGTGAGAGAGAGAGAGAGAGAGAGAGGGGGGGCGCGGGCGCGATCGAACTGTGTGTGTGTGTGTGTGTGTGTGTGTGAGAGAGAGAGAGAGAGAGAGGCGCGGGCGCGATCGAACTGTGTGTGTGGAGAGAGAGAGAGAGAGGCGCAGAAATAATTTTATATGGAAATCAATTATTTATAATTCAGATGAGAATAAAGTTAGTGTTAATTAAAATTAAGGAACATTTAGTTTTTCTGTTCTGAATATCATTGAAACAGAAAAGGCAGAGACAACATAATGATGAATAATCTTAAGATATTATATCGTATGCTATGTGTTGTGAATACACCCATGTTAAACATTAAAATTTACTTCCATTGCATATCATAGAACACATAAGCGTAAAATATAATTACATTAATAAACCTGTACAAAGACCTCCAGATAAATACTGGGCTTCTATATTTACACATTTAAGTGCTGAAAAACATATTGAGCTATGACATCCTATGACATTAAAAATTATTCTATATTTAAATTATCTCATATATGTGGCTTTTGTGGTTCACGATCATAGGCCCTGTCCCAAATGGCACACTTCATATGAATACTCGGTCTTGTGTACTTATTTCATGTGTCTGTTAAATCCATGAGACCCATGGATGAGGTGTCTCATTTTTCATTTTAGGTTTCAGAAGGTTGCTCACGCATACTTTGTGGTTGATATGTGCCCTCGATGCGCACTTGATGCACCCAAACTGATGCAAGCTCTACAGCACACTTCTTTTCGACAGTCAAAGCAGGGTTACGTTTTTGCACGTCGTGCACAATAACCCTAAAGGCACCAGGGTGGCGGTGCCACCGGCTTCTTATATATAATATATAAATATAATATATAATAAATATAGCTGCGAGCAGCGATGAAGGGCCAAAGCCGGCGGCACCGCCACCCCGGTGCCTTTAGGTAACTAAAGGAACCGGGTTGCGGTGCCACCGGCTTGGGCCCGTAATCGCTGCTCGCAGCTATATTATATTTATTATTATTTTACTACCTTTTGGGCACTTTTGGGGGCCTTAACGTGCTCAAAAACTCTTGAAACTTTGCACACGGGTCAGAACCCGCGGCCATCAGGGCCGGACTGAAGATGGTACCCGGGCGTGGCAGGGGGGCTCGACAGCGCCCCCTGGAACGGGATTCGAAAACATGTCCATATATCAAACACGCTTGCATGAATTAATATGAAAATCGGTACACATATAGATCTCATCGTTTCATATATCCTTCGTACTCTTACTTTTTACGCCAGCCCAACAGGAAGTCGGCTATTATGGGTTGTTTGGAAACTCATGCTCAGGAATTTGAAACACTTCTCCTAGGAATTCACCCGATCGTCACCAAACTCGGTGTGCATGAAGTCAAGACATTGAGGATGAAAAATTGCCAGGGGATTTTTGATATCTCGAACGGTTTGGCCGTGGCGAGGAAACGCATTTATGGCGAATAATGGAAACAGGAAGTGTGTTATAACTTCTGCATACATTGACTGATCTTGATGAAACTTCAGCAGTGTGTTCGCTGTAAGAGGCCGATCACATGGATGTGACAATTGTGAGTCAAAGTTATAGCGCCACCAACTGGCAGCAGGAAGTGTGTCACTTTCAAAATGCTTTTAAATCACCCTCTTATTTTACCCGATTTGCTTAAAACTTTATGTGTATAATGTAAACACACGGCAGATGTAGACCTGTGAAAGGATTATTGATATCTTAGATACTGTTGCCGTGGTAACGCTTCAAACTTTAAGATTATTTTTTGATGCTTTTGAGACTCTTAGCATACTTGAAATTGCATGAAACTCGACAGACACATCACATTTATTAGCCAGTAGACATGTGCAAAGTTTCAGAAACGGGCGTGGTGCAGGGGCTCAGTAGCGCCACCTTTTGACAAAAGAGGGGATTAGGTCTTACTTTTTAATCTACAATCTTAAACACCAGTATGTATATGTTCATAATCGTCTGGACAACTTTTCTATTTACTGTTTATTATCTCAGACCAACAGGAAGTCAGATATTTTGGTTTGAATGTGGATCATTTTGGAGAAATTTCTCATCCTCTCTCACTGACCCTAACTCTCCACTCTCCGTGGGTTTTGGGCAGGGGGGAGGGAGGGGGGGGTAGGGGGGGTGGGGGGTGTGGTTGGGGAGGGGGGAGGGGGCGGGGGGGATGTGTGGGGGGGAGGGGGCGGAGGGGTAGGGGAGGGGCGGGGGGGGGGGGGAGGGGGAGGTGGGTATGAGGGGGGTGGGGGTTGTGGGGGGAGGGAGGGTGGGTTGGGGGGGGGGGTGTGTGGGTAGGGGGGGGGGGGTGAGGGGGGGGGATGGGGGGGGGGATGGGGGGGGGCGGGTTGGGGGCGGGCGGGGGGGGGGGGGTGGGGGGGGAGGGGAGTGGGGGGTGGGGTGTGTGGGGGGGGGTGGGGGGGTGGGGGGATTGGGTTGGGGGGGGCGGGGGGAGGGGGGGGCTGGGGGGAGCGAGAGGGGGATAGGGGGAGGGGGGGGGAGGGGAGGGGGGGGTTGTGGTTTAGGGCGGGGGGTGGGGGGGGGGGAAGGGGGGGGGGTGGAGAGTTGGGGGGGGAGGGGGGGGGGGGGGGGGGGGTGGGGGGGGGTGGTGTTTGGGGGTGGATGGGGGGGATGGGGGGGAGGGGGGGTTTGGGGTGGGGGCGGGGGGTGGTGTTTGGGGGGTGCGAGGGGAGGGTGGGGGGGGCGTGGGGGGTTTAGCGTGGGAGGCTGGCGAGTTGGGAGGGGGGGGGGGGGGTGGGTGGTGAGGGGGTGGTGGGGGATTACGGGGGGGGGGGGGGGGGGGGCGGGGGGGGGGGGGGGTGGGGGGAGGGGTTGGGAGGGGGGTGGGGGGGGGCAACGGGGGGGGGGGAATATGTCTGCTGAGTGAGAATGCTTTTATTTTAGTTTTTCAGGATTTTGGCCCTTAACGAGCTCGAAAACTCTATGAAACTTTGCACACATGGTCAGAACTCAGCGCTGTGCCCCAATGCAGGGCGGGCTGAAGCTGGAACCTCCGGGCGTGGCAGTGGGGGCTCGACAAGCGCCGCCCTGGAATGCGATTACGAACCCACTTGTCCATGATAGTCAAACAAACCTGCTTGACATGAAATCAATAGTGACAAACTACGGTACACTAATTATAGATCACAATCGGCAACCGAACCACTTTCCGTGCTCACGACGCTTATATACGACGTAGGCGAGCAACACAGGATAAAGTCAGTACTTATATAGGGTTTAGTTGGAAAATGCCATGCTTTTCTTTTTGATATACTTCTCCTAGAGAACTTAATCCAAACGAACCGACTGAAAAACTCGGATCAGGCGGTGAAAGTCACACACTGAGGTATGCTAAATTGGCGGTTCACGGATTCTTATGAAATCTCGAACCGGTTTTGGGCCGTGGCGAGGAAATGAATTTATTATGACTCATAGAAAAAGGCATCACATAAAGTCGTGTCTACTACACTTAGATAATTTTACCTACAGTTAATCAATAAACTGTGGCCGTATAATAATGTGTTGCTACATCAAGCCAACTAACTTCCTAATTTAGCAACCTTTAGCACCGCAACCATAGCAGAAAGTCGATATATGTGGATTGAAAATGTGGAATTCCTGAGAACTTATTCTCTCCACACTCTCTGACATAGTAGAAATGCACCCTGCCACTTGAAATTGCATGAAACTCGACAGACACATCACATTTATTAGCCAGTAGACATGTGCAAAGTTTCAGAAACGGGCGTGGTGCAGGGGCTCAGTAGCGCCACCTTTTGACAAAAGAGGGGGAGTTAGGTCTATACTTTTATCTACAATCTTAAAACTCAGTATGTATATTGTTCATATCGAGCTGGACAACTTTCTAATTTACAGTTATTAGCTCAGACCAACAGAGTCAGATATTTTGGTTTGAATGTGGATGTTTTGGAGAATTTTCTCTTCCTCTCTCTCTGACCCTACGTCTCTCCGTGTGTTTGGGGGAGGGGGATTTGTCTGCTGAGTGAGAATGCTTTTATTTTTGTTTTTCAAGGTTTTGGGGCCCTTAACGTGCTCGAAAACTCTTGAAACTTTGCACACAGGTCAGAACCCGCGGCCATCAGGGCCGGGCTGAAGCTGGTCCCCGGGCGTGGCAGGGGGGCTCGACAGCGCCCCCTGGAATGCGATTCGAACACTTGTCCATATATCAAACATGCTTGCATGTAATAATATGAATCTCGGTACACTTATAGATCTCATCGGGCCGAACAACTTTCGTGCTCTAAGTTTTACGACAGCTCAACAGGAAGTCAGCTATTATGGGTTGTTTGGAAAATGCATGCTTTTATTTTTGATATACTTCTATTAGAGAATTAATCCAAACGCCACGAAACTCGGTCAGCGTGAAGTCAAGACATTGAGGATGCTAAATTGCGGACGGATTTTTGATATCTCGAACGGTTTTGCCGTGGCGAGGAAATGAATTTATGACTAAAAAAGGACACATAAAGTGTGTTATAACTTAGATAATTTTACCTACAGTTACAAAACTTGGCGTATATAATGTTCTCATCAAGCCGAACAACTTTCTAATTTACATCCTTTAGCTCCGACCAACAGAAAGTCAGATATTGTGGCTTGAATGTGGATTCTGAGAATTTTCTCTCCCTCTCTCTGACAGATAGAATGCACCCTGCCATTCTTTATGTGTGTGTGTCTGTGTGTCTGTGTGAGGAGGGGGAGGGGGGGGGTCTCTTCGGGTGATAGTTTAAACACAAATTCATACATAGGGCCATACTGCCCTCTTGTGTCCAAAATTGTATTTATACGCACTTTTATTTATTTATTACATGTATTACGCACACACACACACACACAGTTCGATCGCGCCCGCGCCTCTCTCTCTCTCTCTCTCTCACACACACACAGTCTCTCTCTCTCTCTCTCACACACACACACAGTTCGATCGCGCCCGCGTCTCTCTCTCTCACACACACACACACACACACAGTTCGATCGCGCCCGCGCCTCTCTCTCTCTCACACACACACAGCTCGATCGCGCCCGCGTCTCTCTCTCTCTCTCTCTCTCTCTCTCTCTCACACACACACACACACACACACACACACAGTTCGATCGCGCCTCTCTCTCTCTCACGCACACACACAGTTCGATCGCGCCCGCGCCTCTCTCTCTCACACACACACACACACACACGCACACGCACATACACACACACACACACAGTTCGATCGCGCCCGCGCCTCTGTCTCTCTCTCTCTCACACACACTTTGCAATGATGTTGTCCTCTATGAACAAAATGACGGAGTATGTTTTTGTTTCCACTGTTCGATCGCGCCCACGCCTCACAACACACACACACACACACACACACACACACACACACACACACACACACACAACATATAAACAGTTGTGTACTTTTTTTTTTTTAGAATTCTTTGATGAACATAAAGTTAAAAACAACAGCATTTATTTGAAATAGAATCTTTTGTAACATTATAAGTGTCTTTACTGTCACTTTTTATCAATTTAATTCCTCCTTGATGAATAAAAGTATTGATCCATTTTATTTATTTCCCCCAAAAAATAAAATAAAAATTCTTACTGACCCCAAAGTTTTGAACGGTAGTGTTTAATGTTACAAAAGATTATTTTTCAGATAAATGCTGTTCTTTTGAACTTTCTATTCATCAAAGTATCCTGAAATAAAAATGTAAATAACTGTTTTCAACATTGATGATAATGAAAAATGTTTCTTGAGCATCAAATCATCATATTATACTGATTTCTGAAGGATCATGTGACACTGAAGACTGGAGTAATGATGTTGAAAATTCAGCTTTGATCACAGGAATAATTTACACTTTACTATATATTTACATAGAAAACAGCTGATTTACATTGAAATATTATTTCACAATATTACTGGGTTTGTTTTGTATTTTTAATCAAATAAATGCAGCCTTGGTGAGCATAAGTGACTTCTTTTAAAAACATTAAAAATCTTACCGACCCCAAACTTTTTGAACGGCAGTGTATATATTTATAGCTACGAGCAGCGATTACGGGCCCAAGCCGGTGGCACCGCAAACCCGGTTATAGCGCCACCAACTGGCAGCAGGAAGTGTGTCACTTTCAAAATGATTTGAAATCACCCTCTTATTTTTACCTGATTTGCTTCAAACTTCACTACTATAATGTAAACACACGGCAGATGTAGACCTGACCTTTCAGAAGGTTGCTCACACATACTTTGTGATTGATATGTGCCCTCGATGCGCACTTTTGCAGAGCCCACACCAATGCAAGCTCTACAGCACACTTCTTTTCGACAGTCAAAGCAGGGTTACGTTTTTTTGCATGTCGTGCACAATAACCCTAAAGGCACCAGGGTGGCGGTGCCACCGGCTTTATATATATATATAAATATAGCTGCGAGCAGCGATGAAGGGCCAAAGGCGGCGGTACCACCGGGGTTGCGGTGCCACCGGCTTGGGCCCGTAATCGCTGCTCGCAGCTATATTTATTTTTATTTTCCACATTAAAGACGAAAAAGATTAATTTTTGAATTAAAAAATGTAATTATTGATTGTGGATTGTGTGTGTGTATATACTATATATGTATTTTTTAAATATTTTTGTATAGTGTTTTACAGAAATATTTTGTAATTAACCTCATATAATATATCATATTTTATACATATTGTCAGTATTTTTAAATGTTATGTAATGTGAAGGAGCAGTCTCTTTTGCCATGTGTCATAGTGCAACTTGTATTTTATATTTTTCCAGCCACCCTGATGACTGATGTATGTATATCAGTCATCAGGGTGTCTGGAAAAAAATATTCAAAAACACAAGTTGCACTATGACACATGGCAAAAGAAACACAAATTGGGGAATTTGTGTTTCTTTTGCCATGTGTCATAGTGCAACTTGTGTTTTTTGAAAAAATGTTGGTCTACAGGAATTTTTCCTTTTGTTCATTCCATTGTACAAGTCATCCAACCGGTTCAAATCCTAGCTTACCTCATACTGTCTGCGAACGTCAGCATGGTCAGCCATCTGATCACTCCAGTCCTGTTTAAGGATCTTGTTCTGCTCTTCCCTCATGTATGCCACCTCCTTCTCACAGTCCTGCATGTAGTCGTACAGGCTGTTGAGATAGTGACGTCTCCATTTTGAGTTATCCTGAAACATTGAAAATGCTAAATGAGAACTTTTCCATTCTCTCTCTGGCACCAACAGTATCTCTTACAATTTTCAAAAATCTTCCATTTATTCAATATCAGTCATAATGTGAATGTTTTCTTACCAGTACGTTAGCATATTGCTTCTTAATGGCAGCATATTCCTCCTGGAACAACATGAGGGATGTTACATTTTGTGATTAAAGTGTTAGTTCACTCAAAAATGAAAATTCTGTCATCAATTACTCGCCCAGTTGTCCCAAACCCATAAGATGCTCATTTTTAAAACACAAATGAGATTTCTGTCCATCCATTGAAGGTCCACAAAACCAAAATTTTGACACTTCAGAAATGTGCATTGATGAATGTTAATATGCAAATAAAAGACTGAAATAAATCTGTTCATCATATGAAGAGATAGTGGCTTGGATTAAACCATTTGATTCATAGAGACTATTTTTTAGGGTGAGTACTTGATGACATTTTTTCTTTTTCAGGAATTTTCCTTTATTTTTTCATCCCAAAGCAAAGGCTGAGATAATAAGGAATGCATGTCTTGGTAACAAAACAATTGCCCAGTTGATGAAAACTGCTCACCTGAGAGCTGGTTGATCCAGGGCATAGCTGGTTGTTGTAAGACTCAATCTCCTTATGAAGGATGTTATGAGCTGCAATCTGCTTCTTCAGGTCAGCCATAGAGGGGCCATACTCCTCTTTGCTTGCATCTTTCTGTAATATTCCGTATTCAGAAATACTAATTAATCACCATAATTTGGCTTTACTGCATTGCTTGCAAAGATATTATAAATCGAAATAAGTAGCTATATTTGCTTTAAGATGTATCTTTGCTTTAATGTCTGTAATATATGTAATTTTTTTGAAGCTCACACTTCTACCACATATTTATCTGCCACAAATTAATAATAATAATAATAATTTGTTACATTTATATAGCGCTTTTCTGGGTACTCAAAACGCTTTACACAGAAGGGGGAATTAAGGAAATTAAGGTCGTTTGGAATCTATACAGCTTACCGTGGAACTTTGAACATATCAGTTTAACTTTTCTATGAATTTAATATGAAGATCAAACTTTTGACAACCACTTCATGTGTTTTCACTAATCAGATTGCTATCCAATTGTGAAAAGACCAGGAGTAAATGCCCTCTGTAGCATATTAGAGACTGACTGTAGCCTAATCACTCAAGCCAATTCAGGAAGTAGTTTGAAGACATATTCTAGATGTGAAAAACTGAAAAGTGTGAAAAGCGTGTTACATCTGCTTCTAGTAACCAGATTCCACAGTCCTACTTCGGAGAGGAGTGTATCGGAGAGGAGTGCAAACTGGCGCAAATGAAATTGAATGTTCAGCATGGCATCCCACATTTATCTTCATTAAAATCTTCATGAGTAAATTTTTTTTTTTCTCACCAGTGCTTATTTAGCTATTTCTCCCATTATGATCTTTTATTTAGGGCTGATGATAAACAAAAGGCAGCACATAACATTGTTTTTTTTTTTAGCTTTTGTGAAGTGAACTCCATTGAATTTACATACAGCGTGGTTACTGGCTAGATTTGGTAGAGGAGACGGGAGAGGTGGGACCATCGAAGATGCAGCAGACGGGACAAGCTGGGCGGGACAAGCGGAAACACAGGAGCCTTGGAACTGGGCAGGTCCAGTGGAGACGCAGGAGCCTTGGAACTGGACAGCAACAGCAGTGTTGAAGTAAGAGGGAATAAGAGGGACTTGGCTTGGGAATAAGAGGGAACCCAGGCGTCAATTATATAGACCATGCTGGTTGGCATGGATAAAATCCATCTCCACACCTTAAAATTCCACTAAAATCCCCACTGGGACGGCGCATGGGTACCGGCTCTCACATCTGGTCAGACCCGACGACTAGCTCAGGGATGAGTAGGGCTTCTGGCTCTGGGTGACATTCTCCATCCGTGGCAGGTCCTTGGTGGGCGCAGGCTCTGGCTGTTGACTCATGGTGGGCACTGGCTCAGGTTCTGGGTCTGCTGTCAACACTGGCTCTGTGACTGTGGTGAGTTGGGTAAGGGGTTGTCTTGATTCGGGGTCTGCTGCAGTCATTGGCTCTGGCTCAGTGGTGGGTGCGAGGAAGGATGGAGAAGGACCAGAGAGGACTTCCAAGGCAGATGATGTCTCTGAGATGAAGACACCAGGAGGAATGGAGTAGGCTTGTGGTGTTTTTATCCTCTTCGCCTACTAGAGATTATCATCCAACCCACTCCAGAAGATGGTCTTCAGAGTGTAGCTTACGGTGTAGCTCTCCAGCTTACAGGGAGATTGCTGGAGAATCACCAGGAGGTCGCTGGAGTATCACAGGGAGATCCAAAAGGTAAGTAGAGCGGGTAAGTAGTCTGTTGTCCGTAGTTGGGACCAGACAAAGAGTAACTGTGAGGTGTACACTCTCATCCTGGTACAGATTGGAGTGCTGATGGGAAATAGGTGTGGGTGATGGCCAAGGAAGTGCAGGTGATAAACAAGAGGAATGCTGGGAAATGTAATCTTTGACTAGATGACTGGACTGTTGAAGATGGGCAGATGGAGAGCATACGTGACACGATTGTGCAAACTCAATCGTATAGCAATCTGATTGACGCATGAAGTGACCAAGTGTACCCCCTAGGTTACAATTGTGTCAACTGTCAGTAGACCACCCTTTTTTATTGCAATTGTTTTGGGTCCAGTAGAAGTGCCAAATTAAACAAGAGAATCTGCTGATGATAGCAATTCTGTCATTTAACTTGAAATTTTCAAATTATCTACAGTACCTCTTACAATGTCTTAATATGACAATTACTTTTGATTGTAAGTACAAAAGTAAATGATTAGTTTGTTCTTAGATTAGTTGTCTCTCTCTGTCTCTCATTCTCTTTGTGTGCATACTCATGTGTTTTCTGACCTGTTTTTGGTTAAGCACCAGAGCCCAGTTAATTCTTGGCTGTAGTTCCACCTCGTTCAATGGCTCATACAGCTCTCGGTAAAGGGAACAGTCTTTCAGCCAACGTTCATGAAGGCGACTAACACTAATTAGTGGGAAAAAATAGAAAAACACAAATACTATTAGTTTTCAATATAACCATATAAATGAGATAGAACATACACAGTGCAAACTTAGTTTCAATCTTACAGGGCAACAGACTGAGTCATGAACAGGGTGTGAAGGATGCTTTTAGTGTCACTCACTCATTCTCTATTTCTCCTGCCTGAGGGTGTTTCATTTTCTTGGTTTTGTCCATATCCAAGAATAGATCCTTTAGGAGCCCCTCAGCCCGGCCCAAAAGATCTGCTGTTTCCTTCTGATATTGTAATCTCTTATTATTTTTCTCATTGCCAGCATCCTGAGCAAATAGAAGGGGGTGGAACACTTTTATGTTTGCCATTTATAACTACTAACTTATACATGTGCATAATGAAATAGAAAATGTTTTCTTACAATGAGCAGCAGCTCTTCTGCACGCAGTACATCTTTCTCAACAGTGTCTGCATTCTTCTGCATACGTGCAATCAGCAAGGCCAGGTTACTCACCTGCGATCTGTCAGGTCAAAATTAAAAGTTAGGATCCTATGTGCTATATTGGATGGTCAATGTGTAAAAGACACTGCAAAATGAAGAAAATGAAATGTGTTGCATTAGACACAAGGAAATATGTGTAGAGCATCAAAGCACAAGGGATAATCAGACATATCAATACGATTTACTGTAAATTAAGCCTGTTAGTCAGAAGAGAAGTTTCAGCCACAAGTGAGGTATGAGAATCTTCACTTGACCAGGGATCCATGTGTCTAGGGATCCCAAGTGAGTCCATAGAGATTACATATATTACATAATACATTTTAAATACATTTATAACTATGAACTAATATTTCTAAATAATGATCTGTTAAGCGGTATATAATGTAAGGATGTAAACCAGGGGTGCAAAACTCTAATTAGAGTTAGTTTAAACTCTAAATAAACAAACCTCATCTAGGTAATCAAGTCCTTCAGGCTTATTTGAAAACTACAAGTATGTGTTGTAGCAGGGTTGGAACTAAACTCTGCAGGGCTGTGGCCCTCCAGGAGCTGAGTTTTGCACTCCTAATGTAAATGTTTCTAATGAATGTTAATTATAAAATATTACTGATAAAATTAAGCTTTTTATATTGAGAATCCCTGAATGGACTGAGAATCTGGGTGCGGTATCTCGGTCTTGAAATCCCCTGCATTAGAACTCTATAATTTAGTGTCTCTGAGAAGTATGCACTTCTTTTTATGTTATTATTTTGCCTTCTGCAGTGTACTTTCCCCTCCCTGAATACATAAAAAAACAATGAATTTGAGAACTCAGGGTATAGGCACATTTTACAAACCTGTTCCTATTAATGGGACCTTGTGGGATTCCATTTGAAATCCTCATTGGTCATCCCAGTATATTTAAACAAAAAGCTGGCCTTAGTTGGTGGATATTGGTTATATCCAGTCATTTAAGCTGCTTTGTTATGTTATGAAACAAAATGTTATTTATCTTATGCAGATTAGTGAAAACAAATTTTATGTTTTTGCTGTCTGTGACACTCCTCTGAATGAAAAATAACTGTCAAACAGATAAAACACATGTGGCATTAATGCCTCACCATGTGCTGTTAAATATAGTTCTAATAAGCTTGCAAGAGGTTCAGAGATTATATCATTATATCTCTTCCCCATCATGCCATGCTAGTCCGGAGAGTTCCATCACCCTCCACACACCTGTTATCTCAACATATCTTCAACTGCCGATACAGCCACCTTTTTTGGACAAGCTTCTAAGACAGAGACCATGTCCCTGAAGGCCAAAATATTTGTGACTAATAGTGGTTTTCCTTTTAAATTTCCACACTAGATTCTGTGGATGTTTTTAAACCAACAGACAGGACGACAATACCCTCATACTGTAGCAGATCTTAAAGAATTTGATTTCACCAAGTCAGTGACTTTGGGAAATGAAACTCATAACACATAAGGAAAATAATTTTTTGATTTTCTGAAAGGTTCTAATGTCTAGTTTTTGTTCTAAACATCTAAATCATTCTTATTCCACCTAAAATACCCCCACAGTCCCTACCACTTCTACCAACATCTATTAAAACCACAGAATACAAAGTAAAGGAAAAAAAAATAATTTCTTTTTGCCTCTTAAAATGTTTTACTAGAATTATATTGCGTTTGTTTTTGAAATGTCGTGTTTGCATTACCATGATGAAACAATGGACCAACACCCAGCAGCATAGTGGAGGAACAAGTATGTCAGCCCTTACAGGAACTGAGCTTTGGGAGCAAGGACACTCCTTTCACTGTTTCTATAAAAAATTTTTTTCAGATTTACTTTTATTCGATGATCCTGATTTTTGCATATTTACACATACCTGAGTAACTTGCTGATGCTAACATCTGTTTTTTGCTGTTCAGTTGTATCTTCATTACACACATGCATTAATCAGATTTGACTAGTGGGTTGTTCAAATGGGAGTGAGACATCAATTCTGACATCTAAGAACATGCTTGCAGGTTCTTAAAAGGATGGCTACCATTCTGACATGCAGTATATCTGAGATGATGTAAAGCACATTGGTCAACATGTGTTGTTTTAATAGTGCTATACAAATAAAAGTGACATTGACATTATAGATGTACTAGCAATGTAATTAAAAAGTACACCTATATATGTCTATTTTAAATGTCCGTTTTATATAGGAAACTTGGTATTATGTAATAAATTTTCTTGAATTTGTAGTATGTTAATAAATAAATACATTTTCCATCATACATAGACAAATAAATGTTTCTATTTAGCAGAGCAAATCTTAGAATTTTTCAAAGGTGAAGAAGAACACTGTAGTATATATTCAACAAACCATAATAATTCCAACTTGTGTTTACAAAGCAGAGGTTATATTATTACCAAAACAGTCATCATAAGGGCCCACGGAACTAGGTATCCTTTGTGAAATGTTCCCATTTCCTCCTGTTAGTAAGCCTATACAAACTCATGGTATTGCTGATTTTCACTTCTAATTGGAATGGAGGTGTACAATTTAAAATGAGAATAAAATATGACCAAATATATTGATATATATTCATATATTGGTGGTTGTAGACCCATCAAAAAACCACAAGAGCATTTTTTGTTTGTTAAGGTGAAACATGACAGATTTCAGATCGAAAGTTCTCAGGAATTAAGAATTAACCACCTTTACACCTTCACTTTCTGGGCTCTAGTTACATGAGTCTATCTAAAACTGATCTCAGACCTGCCTGAACACAAAACAGAACAGAACCAAGAGTATAAAATAACCAACAACACTCACTGGCTTGTCCTGGAATCATCTTTCACCGTGTTTTCTTTCTTCTTGAACATCCTACAAGTTTTAGTGAGGTGAGGTTCACCTTCTCTGTTGCTGGTGTGTGTTTGTGAATCTTTCTTACTTCTGTTTTTCCTTTAGCTCCACAAACTTCTCTGAACACACTTTCTGCCTCTCTAGAACTGTCACAGAGTGGTGAAGTAAAGCTGTTCTTCTGTCTCCACTCCGCCCTGAGAAACAGGTGTTGGGCGTCACCCAGGTCACCTCCTTTTGCAGGACCAGGCAGACCAGTTTCACCTTCCCATTTTTCACTAACACACACACATCTCTGTCATTCATCTCACTTTTTTTTTTTTCAGTTGATAGAAATTAAATGTGAGTGTACTTGTATATACAGTAAAACAGAAACAAGTCATGATATTAACAATAAGCCCAAATTTTGGTTGTGGCTATTTACTCTAATCATGTCTGATTTCGGGTGATTTAGTATTTGGTGTAATTAAAATTGACCCAATTTTGTTATACATGTTGCACATGTTGCAGAAGAATTCCTTTTATTAACAGTAACCAACCAATAGTTCATTTAAATCATTTTCAGCACAGTGTTCCTTTAACGACTCTACATTCACAGATACTACACATTTAGCCAGCAATGGAATGTTGTTGGGTGACTTTCTCTCAGCAGGGCTGTGGTAGTTAGCCCACATTTCTAACATGCACCGTCACATGGTAGGGTGTGCCAGAGATTCAGGCCTAATGTCTAGAAAGAGTCACTCCCTCTTTCTCTCTACCATCCTTACCCAGTTTAATCAGTTTTTCTTTTTTTGCATTTACCCATTTATCAGGTACAAACTACTTATTTTTCCTTATTTTTTTTTTTTTATGTACAACTTAACCCAAAAAAAGTGTATTAATGTCAATAGTACTTGGGGTGGGTTGTAACTAATGAAAATATGGACGTCAGTTAAATTTCTTTAGATACTTTCATTGTTAATCAAATTTTCATCCCCCCACTCCTTTTTCCTAAACTCCAACCTACTTAATTTTTAGCATTTTAATTAAAACATGTAAAAAAAAAAAACAGGAAAGGAAAAGATTTATTCTATAAAAAAAATATATAACAGAAACTAGAATAACTATTACAATAAACATTTTTTTTTTTTTTTTTTTTGCAATTGTTGTGAGCCCATTAGGAAAATAGTGTTAAACACTTCCTGTCTGATCAGTCATGCTATAGAACACATTTAGGTGGAAATTGAGGTGGGGTGAGATAAACGTTAAGTTAATTTGATAATTAACTATAATAAAATTGACTCAGTCTCTTATTTATTATAAATAAAATAAAAAATCACTTAAATTGTCCAGCAATGACATTCAACAAAATCATTAGTAAATGTTTGTAGTAGTTTGATTAAATAAAGCATGTCACACTGCTTTAATTGACATATAAACTAGCCAGTTCTTCCCGTTGTCTGGAAAGCCAGAAAAAGAAAATGCATTTAATATGTATTAAAAACCTATACATATAGGGCCAGATTTAACAAACCTCCGCAACTTATTGCACTCTCATGCTAATTTGCCCTGTTTAGTAAATCTGGCCCTAAATATGTTAAACAAACTATCAGAGGACTCTATAAAAAATGTATCAAATCCTCGCACACCATCAAAATCATGAGTGATGTTCCATGCAGCTTGATACTAAACAAAAAACAAAAGCTTCAACAGAACAGGTAAGAGTGGCTGGGATTGAAGGAGAATAAGTGAATACTTTGGGGTGTGGTGCTTCCTCACATACACCAACGGATATCTTATTTTGGGCTGTTAATTTGGTTTCTTTTGTATAAAGTCTTTATACAAAAGAAACCAAACAATTGTTGATCGAAAGCTTTAATAAAAAAGCAAATCAAGTCCTTCAGGCTTATTTGAAAACTACAAGTATGTGTTGGAGCAGGGATGGAATTAAACTGCAGGGCTGTGGTCCTCCAGGAGCTGAGTTTTGCACTCCTAATGTAAATGTTTCTAATTCTCAACCTTTAATAGGTTGACGGGGTAAATCTTGCTGATAGTAAAAGGTCTTGCATGTGATTCTAAGCGTCTTGGCAGTATCAAATTGAACTGAATTAAGGACTTTCAGATTTCAATAGAATTTTTATCTATGATATATGCACTTAAATGCCCAATAACCTAAACAGATTAACCCATTACCAAATATAATCAAATCCTTGCTACAACCAAATATGAGAAAGTCAGCCTTTTAACCTTATAGCTTGGTTCTTCGGTCAGATCCCTTATGTGTCAGATCACTCCCTTATGTGAGTATTTATCCCGTATTCCTCAGGCCAGAAATGCATCCTGCCTGGAATGATGTGCATTTGGTCTTCACATTCCTGAGCACATGACAACAGAAAGCTGTCAAGAGCTGTGATAAAGATCTACCCGAGACTTCTTTATCTATAGGTAGAAATTTACTGAAGTCTAGTGCAGACAAAAAGTGGTGTTTGACGCTCTTGGTATGTTTACAGACCTGATCTGCATGTATAGAGAAACACAAGACGACAGAACCTCCAATATGTGACTCAGTTCAAAAACATGGCATATGCAGTGACGACCAGAAAATATTTTTTATTTTTGAATCGGGAGACTTCAAACTAAAAATCCATCAGTTTTATAATTTAGCATATCCAATCCATTTTAACAGTGTCATTATAATGGTGGGATCTCTGATGAAACAAGGGGGAAAAAATAGCAACTCATCTGCAAGTTATAAGCAATTAGTTAAATAAAATATAGCAAAAAAAACAAAAAAAACACGTAAAGCACTAACAAACCTTTTCCTTTCTCTCAATGGCTTTGTTTTAAGATGAGTTTAAAACACAAGTTATGACTTTAAACAAAATTGCACCAGCGTATATTTCTAAGATGCATGCAAGATATGACTCTGTAGATACCATGAAGGATATAAGGATATATATATATATATATATATATATATATATATATATATATATATATATATATATATATATATATATATATATATATATATATATATATATATATATATATATACACACACACACACACACACACAAAAACCTCATAGCTGGGATAAATATTCTAGATCCCCAGCAGTGTTAAAGTGTAGACTTCTTGAGTGCCTAGCACATTATATAAAAGTGGGCTTATTTCAGATTGAGATGAGGTCTAGGCAAACAAAGGCTCTTGAACTAAGGTTCAAGAGTTTGATTTAAAAAAAAGAAAAGAAAAAAAGAGAGAAAAAAAAAGGAGCATTAATGCTTGGTGTCACTACACCCTCTTTAATCCAGAGTAAAAAGTTTGTTGGGTCTGACACTTGGCAGGATTTATATAAACTATCTTACAAGACGGAAACTCTTCTTGCAAGACGGAAACTTTGCATAAACTCTTAATAATCACTCTTCATATTGACTGAATTGGAGGTGATTATAAATTTACTACCAAACAAGCTGCACTTACATCTCTTAAATCTATAAAGGCATGTTTTGGGGAAAATGTTTTGACAGAATAAGGATCCATATTTCTCGGTCTTGAAGAGAGATCAGTTTTCGGATGACTACAAATACAGCCAAACAAGCCAAAACAAAACCTGGGACTAGATTTAGCTCCCAAAGCCAAAGAAGCCTTTGAAGTAGCCAGTGATGCCACCCTTGCCCTTCTGCTCAACCTTGTCATCAAGAGGTGGTAAAGCCACATGGTTGAGAGCCAGGTCAAAGAAGAGAGGCTTGCATGGAATGGGCTGGAAGTCTGGAGGGAACTGCACCAGATTGGGCTGCTTGCTCAGGAGGGTGGGGTCTAGCCGGAAATTATCCAATCGATCAGACAGGGGCTGTAGATAAATCAGAAACACAGA
Source organism: Gila robusta (assembly GCA_030770095.1). Lineage (NCBI taxonomy): Eukaryota > Metazoa > Chordata > Actinopteri > Cypriniformes > Leuciscidae > Gila > Gila robusta. The sequence goes on along the minus strand of JAVALU010002341.1, from coordinate 294,878 downwards.
TCTTGAATTAAAAGACGACAAATAATGTGCTTGTTAAACATTAAACAAAAAAAAAAAAAAACACCCTGACAGACTATGAACTAGAAGAGTTGTGTAAAGATTCTTAAATTATGAATTTGAAGGAGAGTTATATAAATCTCTCATCTAAGAACTACACACGCACACACACCCAGCAACATTCCACTGTTCTACTCCTCCTTCCCCTCAACACTTGTGTACCTGGAGAGCAGTTACACATCAGCATTCCTTGTCTAAAACTATAAAATAGACATGATCTTGAGCTTGTGAATAGCAATTAGAAAATATTTTTAAAAGGTAAAAAAAACAACATTAGTTTTGAATATTTTAATGAATCTAGGGCAAACTAATAATGCCCAATATAAAGGTAAACTGAAAAAATTGTTTAGAAACATTTGAAGAAGTCTTTCCATTGTCCATTTGTCCTCACTTACCATGGAATCTTTAATCTGCTGTGGTGGGGGCAACTCAGCAACATCTTCTGTGTCTAAAACACAAATACAAATGTCACAGTTAGTTACAGCTAATGAAGCTTTCAAGACATATGACCACTGTGTCAGAATGTCAATAAAGTGACTGTTTCTGGCTCATTAAGAATGACTGGTCCCTTGTGGAATGGAAATGGCTGCGGTCATGTTTACCCACCTAAGATGGCTGCGGCTTGAAGGGAGTACTTCTCAGCATTGACCTCAGCAATCAGCTCCTGGACATCAGGGAGATTCTGAGAGGAAGGAATGGCATGAGGGCTAAACGGAGTGCAAAAACATTTATCTAGAAGAGCACATTGAATTTTACAATCTATTTGACCTAGTAGAATTGCGAAGCTGAAAGTAAAACTTTGGCTTAAAATTAAACAACTAAAAAGTACCAGAAGTATTATGGAAAAAGTTCTGGAACATATATCAAATGTTTATAATATAATCAGATTTTGACTTCTGTAGCAAAAACAGCGGTGTGTGTGTGTATGTATATGTATATGTATATATGTATATGTATATGTATATGTATATATATATATATATATATATATATATATATATATATATATATATATATATATATATATATATATATATACACATATACATATATACACACACACACATACACAAACATACACACAGTATTTATATAGTTCTAATACATTTTTTTAATAATATATATATATAGTTATAAATATACCTGCGAGCAGCGATGATGGGCCCAAGCCGGTGGCACCGCCACCCCGGTGCCTTTAACTACATATATATATATATATATATATATATATATATATATATATATAAATAATTTTTTTTTTTATTATAACTATATAAATATAGTGTATAAATAAACAAATATAAATTATATATATATAAATTAAGGGACAATTTTACTTGCCTGTCCTGGTTAGAACAATGAAAAAAATAACTAGGAAATCACTAAAACGAGAGAATTATTCTGATTTTATGATACACTCAAAATATTCCACAACAAATCCTTTAAATTTAATGATATTCAGAACAGAAAAAGAATTAAAAAAAATAACTATAAACAAGCCAAAACGAAATAATCTAAAGCGATAGTGAAAGTAAGCGGTGTTGGGCTCACATAACTCTCTCATTAGAATCAAAATGTTTCAACATTTGCAAAGTATTTGGATGCTAAACTATTGTTTATTATAGGCTTTGTACTTCACTTACGTTCCAAAATCGACGGAAAAAAATCTTCACATGCGCAAAAATGTGCTTGGAAACATCACAGTGGAGCGGTGCTTACTGTTTACATGTTATGTTGACTATTTTATTATTACATTTTATGAAGGCTATAATGAACAGGCTGCAATGTCAAGATTAAAAAAATGTCAAGAAATGCTGGAATGCACAATTTGTGTGTGTGTGGCCTGATCGAATAATGGAGACATAAAAACAAACTCCGTCATTTTGTTTATACAGGACATCCATCATTCAAACTGCAAAGTGTTAACTTATATTTGTGTACACTGGCAATAAAACACAACATTGTGCTTTTGTCAAACTATAAACTCTTGTCAAACTGTAACCTACAACTATCACCCAACCAAAATCACACACACACACACACACACACACAAACAAACACTGTTTAAAAGCAAAAAATATTTATCCAACCTCATTTAAAAACAGTCTGTGGGTGCCATCTTTTGGACATTCATCATATTGCATTGGTTTTCATTTCTTGTCCTCAAACAGAGCACTAATCTGTTTATTTTTAAGTTACACATGCCACATTGATAAAAAAAAAAATAATCAAATGTTTTTAGTGGTTGAATTATTTTATACAGAAATAAATTATTTATAATTCAGATGAGAATATAGTGTTAGTTAAAATTAAGGAAAACAAATATATTGATCTGAAATATAGCACATTAATGTTAAACTAGATGGTAAAGTTCGTAGACAAACTTTAAGTTGGCTTGGAAAAGCCTAGCCAGAAAGTTTGAAAAAGTTTTAAACTGTTCTAGCACGGTTTAACATGTTTCAAGTATGGTTTGCCACATTGCAAGCATGATTTAGCATGTTTTAACATGACCATGGATGGTTGGATGGATAGATCATCAAGATTAGTTAGAAAGAAAGATTAGAGATGGATAGAAATAAAGAAATAAAAAAGAACGATTAGTTTAGAAAAAAAACAAAGAAAGAAAGATTAGTTAGAAAGAAAGAAAGATGAGTTAGAAAAAAGAAAAAAAGATCAGTTTGAAAAAGAAATTAGTTAGAAATAAAGAAAAATTAGTTTGAAAAAATAAAGAAATACAAAGTAGTTCGAAAGAAAGATCAGTTTGAAAAAAGAAAAAAAAAGATCAGCTTGAAAGAAAGATTAGTAAGAAAGAAAGATTAGCTATAAAGAAAGATTAGTTTGAAAAAAGAATGAAAAGAAAGAAAAAGTAAAAAAGAAAATAATTAGAAAGGAAGAAAAGTAAAAAAGAAAATAGTGAGAAAGAAAGAAAGAAATCTTAGATTAAAAGAAAGAATAGTAAGAAAGAAAGAATAGTTAGAAAGACAAATAAAGAAAGAAAGAAAGATGGATTAGTTAGAAAGATAGATTAGTTAGAAAGAAAGAGATAGATTAGTTAGAAAGAAAGAAAGAAAGATAGAATAGTTAGAAAAAAGAAAGATTAGTTAGAAATAAAGAAAGATTAGTTTGAAAAAATAAAGAAAAGTAAAATAGAAAGAATGGTTAGAAATGTTAGGAAAAAATAAAGAATAGTTAGAAAGAAAGAAAGAAAGAAAGAAAGAAAGAAAGAGAAAGGATTATTTAGAAAGAAAGAAAATGGATTAGTTAGAAAGAAAGATAGATTAGTTAGAAAGAAAGATAGATTAGTTAGAAAAAGAAAGATAAATTAGTTAGAAAAAAGAAAGATTAGTTAGAAAGAAAGATAAATTAGTTAGAAAAAAGAAAGATTGGTTAGAAATAAAGAAAGATTAGTTTGAAAAAAGAAAGACAAGTAAAAAAGAAAGAAAGAAAAGTAAAAAAGAATGGTTAGAAAGGAAGTAAAAAAGAAAGAAAGAAAGGTTAGAAAGGAAGAAAAGTAAAAAAGAAAGATAGATTAGTTAGAAAGAAAGAAAGATTAGTTTGAAAAAAGAAAGAAATGAAAAGTTAAAAAGAAAGAAAAGTAAAGAAAGAATAGTTAGAAAGGAAGTAAAAAAGAAAGAAAGAAAGATTAGTTAGAAAGAAAGAGTAGTTAGAAAGAAAGAAAGATTAGTTAGAAATAAAGAAAGATTAGAAATTAGAAGGAAAATAAAGAAAGATTAGTTTGAAAAAAAGTAAAAAAGAAAGAAAGAAAAGTAAAAAAGAAAGAAAAGTAAAAAAGATGGATTAGTTAGAAAGAAAGAAAGACAGATTAGTTAGAAAGAAAGATTAGATTGAAAAAAGAAAGAAGTAAAAAAGAAAGTAAAAAAAAGAATAGTTAGAAAGGAAGAAAAGTAAAAAAGAAAGAATAGTTGGAAGAAAGAAAGAAAGAAAGAAATGTTAGGAAAAAAGAAAGAATAGTTAGAAAGAAAGAAAAAAGATGGATTAGTTAGAAGAAGATCAGTTTGAAAAAAGAAAAAAAATATCAGTTTGAAAGAAAGATTAGTTAGAAAGATTAGTTTGAAAAAAGAAAGAAAAGAAAAGTTAAAAAGAAAAGAAAAAATAGAAAGAAATAGATTAGTTAGAAATAAAGATAAATTAGTTAGAAAGAAAGAAAGATTAGTTAGAAATTAAGAAATATTACTTTAAAAAAGAAAGAATAGTAAAAAAGAAAGAATGGTCAGAAAGAAAGAGAAAGATTGATTAGTAAGAAAGATTAGTTAAAAAGAAAGCAAGCTTAGTCAGGAAGAAAGATAGATTGGTTAGAAAGAAAGAAAGAAAGAAAGATTGATTGATTAGTAAGGAAGAAATAAAGGTTAAAAAGAAAGAAAGATTAGTTAGAAAGAAAGATAAATTTGGTAGAAAGAGATAGATAGATAAATAGAAACAGTTTGAAGATAGATAAAAAATAGTTTGAAGATAGATAGATAGATAGATAGACAGATAGATAGATGTTTGTAGATAGAGAGATAGAAAAAGTTTAATGAAACAACTTAATGAATGATTGGTTAGAAAGATATATAGATTGGTTAGAAAGAAAGAAAAAGAAAGAGAGAGAGAGAGAGAAAGAAATATTAGTTTAGTTAAAAAGAAGATACATAGCTTAAAGGATTGATTGGTAAGAAAGAAAGAAAGAAAGAAAGAAAGAAGAAGAAAGAAAGAAAGAAAGAAAGAAAGAAAGCTTAGTTAGAAAGAAAGATTGATTAGTAAGGAAGAAAAATAAAGATTAGTTAAAAAGAAAGAAAGATTAGTTAGAAAGATAAATTTGGTAGAAAGAGATAGATAAATAGAAACAGTTTGAAGATAGATAGATGTTTGTAGACAGAGAGATAGAAAAAGTTTAATGAAACAACTTGAATGATTGGTTAGAAAGATATATAGATTAGTTAGAAAGAAAGAAAGTTAGAAAGAAAGAAAGAAAGAAAGAGAGAGAGAGAAAGAGAGAGAGAGAGAGAAATAAAGAAAGAAATATTAGTTATTAGTTAAAAAGAAGATACATAGCTTAAAGCTTAAATGAGTATCAAGGGCTTCTGGCAGTTAAACAATTCAAACAGTCTTGGACATTTGGTCAATGAAAGTCTATGGGATTTTTATGATTTTTAATATTAATTTTTAAGAAAACTGAAACTCAAATCAGTCTGAAAAGATATAGCAACTCAAGTCAGAACAGTCTGAAGGTCTGACCCGAGTTTGGTGGTCGTAGCTTTAACGGTCTAGGAGGAGATACAGTCTAAAATTTGTCTCAGAAGAAGAAGCGGAAGAAGAAGAATAAGTTTAAGTACAATATCAGGCTTTTCCAAGCCAACTTAATTCAGGTTCAATTACCAAACATACAATATTAATTTAATTTAAAGCAAACAATACATTTAAAATATATGGGTTATATGCATATTTTGTAATAAAAAAAAATATATATCCAAAAAGACATGGCCTTAAACTTTATCAAGGGTTAAACTCGTCACTGTAACAGACACAATCACACGCGCGCACACACACACAACCTAACCCTAACGTAACCCCTACTTCCATAAAAATTAATTGAAAACGCTCGCTCTGCTCCGAACCATTATCAATGTCCGTGCGGACGTGAACTATTACTTTCACTTTTATATTAGCGATTTAAAAGCCCTCGCCGGTGTCACACGTCGTCGATTAACCGGTGGGAAAATATCCTCACAGTCCCTTACCTAATAGATTTATATATAAATAAGTTTGTCATATAATTTGACACAAGAGGGCAGAATAGCCCTATGTATGCTTTTTTGTTTAACCAAATAGAACTATTCTACCTGTTTTTAACTTTTTCATACCTCTTGAATTGAAACTTTAGTTCTAATATTTGTATAATTTTATATAGAAATAAATGGTGTATAGTTAAATTTTTAGATGATATGAGGCTTTTCCTGTTTTCTTTTAGACATGACTTTAATCCCTCGCCATAGAAAATCCGTTTGAGATATTCAATATCCGTTAACAATTTAGCATCTTTAATGTATTTTCATCATGTTGAAAAAGTTTGGTGTGAATAAAATAAACCACCTAGGAGGAGTATCTAAAAACTCAGAGTCTGAAATATAAAAAAATCCACATTCAAACCAAAATATCTGACTTCCTGTTGGTCGGAGCTAATGACTGTAAATTAGAAAGTTGTCCGGCTCGATGAGAACAATATACATACTGAGTTTTGTTACTGTAGGTAAAACTAACCCCCCCACTTTTGTCAAAAGCATTTTGAAAGTGACACACACGGGTTTTGCCAGTTGGTGGCGCTATAACTTTGACTCACAATAGTTACATCCATCTGATCGGCCTCTTACCACGAACACACTGCTGAAGTTTCATCAAGATCAGTTAATGTATGCAGAAGTTATAACACTTAATGTTTCCCTTTTCTCGCCATAAATTTATTTCCTTGCCATGGCCAAACCGTTCGAGATATCAAAAATCCGCTGGCAACTTTAACATGCTATATAAAAATATCTGTGGGGTATTTTGTGCTAAAACTTCACACACACTCTGGGGACATCAGAGATTTATTTTACATCTTGTGAAAAGGGCATTTTACCACCCCTTTAAAAATCTGTCCGCAATTTAGCATCCTTAATGTCTTGAGTTCATACTGACTGAGTTTGGTGGCGATCAGATGAATTTCCTAGGAGGAGTATTTAAAATTCCAGAGCATATGTTTTCCAAACAACCCTAAATTGCCAACTTCCTGTTGGGCTGGCGTAAAACTTAGAGCATGAAAGTTGTTCGGCCCGATGAGATTTACATGTGTACCGAGTTTCATACCAATTCATGCAAGCGTGTTTGATCTTTGGACAAAGTTTTTGGACCCCATTCAAGGGGGCGCTGTTGAGCCCCCCTGCCACGCCCGGGTACCAGTTTCAGCCCGGCCCTGATGGCCGCGGGTTCTGACCTGTGTGCAAAGTTTCAAGAGTTTTTGAGCATTTTCATAAGGAAAACAATAGGGCTCTGCGCCCTTTCAGGGCTTGGGCCCTAATAATAACAAATAATCCTAAGGAAAACAATAGGGCTCTGCGCCCTTTCAGGGCTTGGGCCCTAATAAATAATCCTTACGAAAACAATAGGGCTCTGCACCCTTTCAGGGCTTGGGCCCTAATAAATAATAACAAATAATCCTAAAGGAAAACAATAGGGCACTGCCCCCTTTCAGGGCTTGGGCCCTAATAATAACAAATAATCCTAAGGAAAACAATAGGGCTCTGCGCCCTTTCTGCGCAGTTTAACACAATCGCTATTTTTCCAATGCGGTTATGAGTTAGAACATAGAAATAGCATGAGTCCACACCACAATTATAATGACAACGAAAATGCCGGACATCACTTTTGACCACTACTGTATATAATCTGATACCATCACAATTTCGTAAGGCAAGTAATGTGTGGTGTTTGGTACCTTAAGGCTGTTATTGAGGCTCTTGGCTTTGGACTGGACCTCTCTGGTATATTTCAGAACTCTTTCATACAGAACCAGAGCTTCACTCCATTTCTTCACCAGAACATAGGACTGAGCTATATAGAAACACCTGTCCAGAGTGCAACGACAAACATTTCAAAACTTCGAACAGAGGAAAAAAAATATATATAAATGACAGAACATGTATGCAAGCACACATAGGCCCGGTTTCTATAATTAAGATGTTTTAAAACATTCTAAACCCCGTTTGCACCTGAAATTAGAACGGACCTCTTGTGATCAGAAGACCAAAAATGCATCTTAACCCTCTGGGGACCAAGAACGCGCCCGCGCGTTTTTTTTTTTGTTTTTTTTCACATAGCAGCAACATAGACTTAAAATACTCCGTCATTTATGGTCATATAAATAAAATCAATACATGATTATAAACTATAGAGGGTCTTCTTTTTTTGTGTACACTCACATTAACATCAAAACCTTGTGTTTTTTTTTTAAATAAATAAAATAAACAGGGTGCGCTTTCAGCTCACTCTGTCTCCGCAAAAATCTTTCTGAAACATGTCTGGAAAATGAACGGAAACTCCGCTAATACTTATCACACAAACATGAAACGTACGTCTAAAGAACGCTTTAAATTTCTACTTTTAAATGAAACAATTCACATTTAAAACAAATATTCTCCTGCAATGTAATCTGTCTGAAACTAAAGAGAAGTACAGTTTCTCCTGTCTCAGCTCATTATCGTTAATTTGTTCACACCCACTCGCAGAGCGCGCTATTCATAAGATAATGTGTTGAGGCCATTTGCAAAATAGATAAACGCCCCCAGGCAAATGCTGTAAACACACTATATTTTTTAGTCAGATTAAGATTCGTCTTGCGCGGCTATGAGGAATAATCCTGGGACATTTACCACAGAAGTGCTGGTTTATTTTCACTTCGAGGAGGAGCAACAGATTCAGCTGAGAACTGTAAGTGTTTTATGCTTGTGCTTTGTTCTAATCGCGATATAGAATAACGTTAGTGTCTGTAAACGGAAAAATAGCATACTGTTTAAATGTGAATCATGTTTCTCTCTCTGTGTGTGTGTGTGTGTGTGTGTGTGTGTGTGTGTGTATGAATGAATGCACAGATACGCACTGTTACAGACGAAATAAAAGACAAAATTTCGTTGACTAGTTTTGGATAAAGTTTTTCAAATCAAATAAGCATCAAATAAGCTTAAAAATAAAGACATCAGCTTTTGTTAGGAGTTTCTGGGGATAGAAGTGTCCAGACGTATGCACCCTGTATTTTAAAGAATAACAATTAATTATTTGCGATACATTATTCATTCACAAAGAATTCAGGGACATTATTCATGTCTCTAAAGATTGGAGTTTTCCTCATTTTTTTAATTAAGGCATTAAGATTTTGTATTCCTCTTTTTAGTCAACTTTAGCATGGGTGTGTTCACTTCTAATTCTAAGCAGTGTGTGTGTGTGTGTGTGTGTGTGAAAAATCTACAATGCATGCCCAAAGTCGTGCAGCCATATAGTTTCTCTTGATATCAGCATGTTCACAGGTGTTTATTTATTTTTTACAGGGACAAAATGCCATTCACAGGAGACTGTAATGAAAAAATCAAACACCTTGGAAATGACAGGTATGTACTATGTTTCAGGAATGGGACCATGCTGTGTGACTGTGCAAGCCTCTGTCTTTAGATCAGTGTTTTTACTAATGTGCTTTTTTGTCCTTTGTTGTGTATCTTTGGATTATGTTGTGTTGTAAATAAATCCAAACAATCTAAAAGCCATTCTTTTTTAAATCTCCTCATTCTTTGTGCAAGGCTCCTCGTAATGATAGGGCCTGATAGCACCTGATAGGGCCATTATGGGAGGGTCTTTGTCTTTCTCAGGTATGAAATGCCATACATATTAATGAGAGATCACGCCTCCTCGCATAAAGCTTTCTCAAACAAAACACGTCATACACATTCTAAAAGACTTTATTGACTTATCTGAATGAGTAGTCAGGATGATTCTCACATAGTTTTGGAGCAAATATTCTAGACTATGTAATACAATTTTCAAAAGTCTTGTGAAGAAATAATCAATGTGTTTTGTGGCCTTATTTCAGAAACTTTTATTTTTAAGTTTTTCAATAACCATGCATAAATAATATTCTCTCAAAAATACAAACATGTACATACATGTTGCTCACAGATTATGGTAGCCCCGTTTGTGCTATATAGAGTGAATTTACACCTTTGCCATTAACATGTTTATAAATAACTGAAAAAAGTACAAATGTCAGTGCATGTCAAAACATCCCAAGGGCCCCAAAAACCCCTTGGTCCCCAGAGGGTTAATAACAGGTGGAAACAGGGCCATACATGCAAGCAGTCTTGTAGATTTAAATCAATATAGATGGCAATAAACTCACCTGTAAGCCTTGTAGACCAGAGTCTTGAGTGCCACTTCTTTCTGAAAAGTGTGATCTTCCTCTAGACCCTGCAGTGATGACAGCTCAGCAAGACTCTGGAAATGAAAGTAGTATAAAAAGAGAAAGAAGAGAGACATAAGAGAAAAGAGGCATATTGTTCAACTGTGTGACGCTTCATGCTTTAGCTATTTCTCTGCATCCTTTGCCTGTGCATAATTCCTGGTCAAGACCATTAATTCTAAAGTGTTAATGTCAGTTTTAAAGAATTGGAAAATCACTTTCCATTTCAATTCAGTAATTTGTAAGGGTGTAACAATATATTGGCACACCGCAGCTCCAAAAATAGAAAAGTCACTGGCGCAGTATTTTCTTTGTTATTTAAAGGGCGCATTAGTAATATGTGCCTATAGGCGGGTCCACAACGCACGTACACACACAGGGACGTGCAGCAGCACACATGGTGGGATATGGTGGCTTGTCCCGTAGATGGTCTGCTTGCATACTTTAACCTTGCGCACAAGCAGATCCGTTTCCTCTCTAGAGAAGTCTTTCCGCTTGCAAATTCCACCATGTAAATAGAGAATCTGCCATGGCGCGAGAGCAACTGGCTTTTAAAGGGAATGGGAGATGAGACTCGCGTGTGTTTTGGGTGTAACTTATATAAACCAATCAATTACTCATTAAGAGAATAGGGACAACCCTTTTAGACCATGCGCCTGGCACACCGACCATTTTTTCCCGTCATTAAACTAGCAAAAGTGGATTTGGACACGCCCTAAGTGCACCTGCGCCGTGCGCTTTAGACCATGCGCTTAGATCATTAAAATAGGGCCCATTGAGTTAATAAATTCCATTTACAGGAAACACGCAGCGGTCGCATCACTTCGCCAAATGATTTCAGTTATTTTAAAGGTCATAGACAAAAACACAATGTAACTGTTCCAGGCCTGGTCTTGTCTTCCACTGTCATCACTCTTATCCTTCAGAGCTCCTGAGACACCAGACTGGTGCAGCGCGCAGTGACGTTCATTAACACTCGCGCCACTGGCCTCACTCCGTTCCCACGGTAATTTGAACGATAAAATCTTGTGTATTTTTTTCCGTGTAATTGACTATTGTTTTCGGTGTCGACTAGTAGCAGCTGTACTGTTTAGTTGACTAGTCTTGCACATCCCTAAAATCTGCATGACATTTCTTAATAGCAAGGTAATAACGTTGATGTTTTTGAAGCAGTTCAACACATTCACTATTAGTAGAAACGCTGCCAATCCCTGTTGAGAGTTGCACAGACTCAGAGAAAGAGAGATTTAGCATGTGAATGATCTAATAACTGCATTTGTCAGGATACCAATGGCTCAAGCCTATGTTACTAGCTCTAAAATTATGCCTTGGAATTAGCAACAGAGGCATGGGATAAAATGCTTAAGGAATTAGTTACAAGAACAAGATGGTTTTTGTTCCATCAAAGTTTTATTTGTTTATTTAATGTGATGATACCAGTCATTCTGCAGTACCAATGTTGTGTGCATTAAGTGGAGTGTAAATGCAAAATATAGACCTGCCACTTTTTCTTTGTAAAATCCAAATGATCACTCAGATCATTAGGATCCCATCAGCTAGAAATACCAAGGGTTTACTCAAAGCATGGTGAGTCTTGCTTTTAGCTACTATGCCAGCCGCAGCTGGAACAAGCTTCCAGAAGAGATCAGATGTGCTCCAACAGTAGTCACATTCAAATCCAGACTCAAAACACATCCGTTTAGCTGTACATTTAATGAATGAGCACTGTGCCACTGTACGTCCGACTATTTGCACTATTTTATTTCCTTTTTATTCTAAACTGTTCTTTATTATTTTAATTACTTCTATATAAAGCACTTTGAATTACCATTGTGTATGAAATGTGCTATATAAATAAACTTGCCTTGCCCTTGTAATGTGTTTGTTGTTCATTTTATTACTAACTTCTCAGATTAGTCAGTCGGAACTATTTTATATTTAAAAATCTGTGAATTTATTTGTAAAAAGTCTCTAAGTACTATGTTTTATGATCTGTCCTGACTGATTACTTTTTATTTCATGAATAAATAGGACACCACCGAAGACCAGACCAAAGAAAAACCTTGCAAGAGCGTTTTAAACATTTGAACATTGACACCAGGCCATTATTACGGTTACCACACCTCAAGACAATTATTCTGCTTATACTAGACAACAATGCACACAGAGGTGTAACAGTCACTACCTTTGAATTATTAGAAAAATTAGATGGTAATGCAATGGCCCATCATTAATTATTCTTTACATGTTTACAGCGATCTGATCAAAAGTGGTTAGCCTATACGCATTACCATTTCCACCTGATATTAACATGGTTTTTAAATGTGTCTTCTGTGACCACTTGGTGTGACACTCCCCTCTTAATTAGCTGATGCAGTAGAATCGTGTGGCGCACGAGTACTACTGAATAAACCTATGTTATGCTGCTTATGAGTGAGCAGGAAAGGAAGGAAATTAAAGCAATTAACAGTGCAGCTTCGGCTGTAATCTGGGTGTTTTGGTACAACACAGCAAAGTTTGAAGCCGTTGTTTTCCTGTGCTTTTTCACAACATGTCCCAGATGAGTGGGCGGTGAGTTGGCGGCCCTTCACTGCATTCCAGGACGCATTCACAACAGATAAGCTTGTACACTACACAAAGCGATGTTTTTGACTGCATTTCCTTCATTACCAACAGATTAGTGGTTCTGCATTTTTTCCTTTGAAAGAAACTGATATAATCTGTGTTTTAAAATAAGGTATCAAAGTTTAGAATGTCTAAATGTTTTTCACAGTGTAACTATTCTTCTGTTTCAGTCAAGTGACTTTGTTAATCCGATATACAGAGATAAATTGTCCATGAATGTTAAATTCAGTAAAAATATTTGGTTACACTTTATTTTCAAGGTATCCTCGTTACAGCGTAATTATGCAATTAACTACTGAGTAATATTAACAACATGTACATAGGGTTTGATTTTGAGGGAGTTGCATGCAATTATGCATAACATACTGTTATTACCAGGGATGCACATAAGCTTTCCAGTCTGGTTCATGAGCACCTGGAGATTCGCTTTGTTGTTCACACAGCACATAGGTGTGACGCATTAAATAACTATAAAAAAAAATTATAATTATTAATAGCATTATTGCGCTGTTATTAAAATAAATAAAATAAAATTAAAATTAAAAATATAACCGTATTACACACTTTTATTAAATACAAAATTAGTATGTAAATATTAGCATTGTATTTAAGTGTACTATAAAATTATTGTATTTTTATTTAAGTTTCATTTTTACATGAATTTAACATTTTCAAACTTAAAATCAGCAAGCTTTTATTTTGGCGGATTGCCAGGAAGCATGTTTATGCACTGCCGGTTTTAGCACTGCCGAGTGAAGCGCGTTTTGCTCTGAAACCGTCAGCTTTATGCATTGTTAAAATGGAAATATTAAACCGTATTACAGTAAGTCGATCTCAAACGGTAATTGTGCATTATCAGTTGTAAACCATGTCAGTACGCAAATGAGCGGTCTGAACTTATTTACCCAGCGCATTTTTTATTTTGGTCGCGCATGCGCACCACTTATGTGCACCCCTGGTTATTACTATAGTAAATATATGTAACAAGTACTCCGTAATATAAAAAGTTAGCAAATGTTAACATGTATGAAGAATGTGTGATCTCTGAACCTGTAGGATGATGTCATAGAGTCGTATAAGATCCTGTGGTCGTGGTCCTCTTTTGTTCTCATCAGTCTGTGGCTCCTTCAGTTTAGCTTGCAGCGCATGAGCCATGCTCTCATTCCTCTTCACCAAAGTCCACAGTTTGATATATGTCAGGTAGCTGCATGCATACATGTATAAATACAGGCATGCATGACTGTCAAGCATCACAGCATAGTATGTTTTTCATCAGCTGTCATATTAACATGTGCAGCCATCATACTAACCTGTGCAGGTATTGCAGATTAGACACTTTGCCACTCTCAGCACCTTCTGTTGCTCTTTCTCGCTGCTTCTGTTGAGGCAAAAAATGTTAAATGTTAAAAAAAATGTTAAATGTATGTTAAAAAAATGGCTTTATGTTTTTTAGGTTTGAGATGTCAGTGTTTTGAATAATTACTTGGATTGTGGCTTCCAGTCACAGTTTTATAACGGACAGAAAATAGTTTCACAATATAAAAGATCTCCAACGTGTTTTACAATTTTTACATTGATGTGGGATTCTCTCTCAAACAAACAAAAATCGAAATTGTCTTGTTTATAGTCTGTTGTGCTGTGTTTAAGAGCAAATATGGTAAGATGGGGCTGCACAAGTAAAAATCAAATCCACTTTATTGAAAAGCCTATCCTAATGAGGTATTAATGTAAACTAGTGGTCGACCGATATATCGCCAAGGCCGATATATCGACCGATATTTGGCATTTTTAAAATATCGGCATTGGCCGATAAGTTTTTCTGATTGGCCGATGTGTTGGAAGCGGGACTTTTATTTTGACGTGCGGCGCTGAGAACACCAGCGCCTGAGAAGAGAACGGCAGCACCAGATCACACAGCGCTCACTCACATTCTCCATCTTCATTAGTTTACGATCTCTGTCAGTCATATCTAATACTTTGTTAGACAGAACTGGTAAAAAGAAAGTAAATGGTATGCGAAAAAGTAAAGCGTTTGCCTTTTCTGTTACAAATAATATAAAAGCAAACAATCAGGCTAAAATACTTTCTCATTTACCGTCAACATTCAGCAAATGCGCATCTAAATGTTTATTAGATATTCAGAGATTACTTTAAATGATGTAATTTCAGAAACCTTGCAGATTTAATCTCAGAAACCTTGCAGATTTGCAGCTGTGATGTCTTGTGAAGTATGCATTTGTAGCCTGCATAAACGTGTTTCTGCGAGTGACGGTCGGTCCGTGCAAAGTGAGTGAATGCGAACAGAAGATCAGCTTCACACGAGACGCGATCGAAAAACTTTAAATCCTTCATTTTAAAATATGCTGTGCTATATCTAGAATTAGCGTTACCTTGTCAAAACTCAAAAAAGTATTTTAAAAAATATGATTACCAGTCCGCATGAAATTACCAGATTACTGAGTGCCCTGTTACAGTTTACTTTATTTTTCACAAATAAAGTAATTGTTTAAAATTATATGAATATGTGAATAAAAAGGCTGTAATAGGATTGCAGATTCAAGAAGTTGCCATCTAAAGTATAAGCAAATAAATAAATACATACACACATATACATATACACACACACAAATAAATAAATAAATAAATAAATAAATATCTATCTATCTATCTGCCACCCTGCTCTCTAAGATACCGGCATCGGCCATCAAAAAAACAATATCGGTCGATCACTAATGTAAACAGGTCATATCTTAAGTTTATGCAAGTGAGAAAAAAGTGTGATGTCAAAATATTGAAACTGCATTAATCTTTGCAATGTAATAGTCAATGTATTTTTTAATAATATAAACAACGCAGTAGACAATAGAAGTTCTAAGTAAAAAAAAAAAAACAATAAAAAAAAAACACTAGCTGCCTAAAAAGTTGCAACCATTTTTTTGTGCTATTGTGTTTGTCGTCAACGCACATTGGCAGGGCCGGATTGGGACCCATTTTCAGCCCGGTATTTGAATGGCCAAGACCAGCAATATGGCTTAGACTATGTTCATCTATAAAATGTCATTACACAGCTGTATAAAAACCTTGATATGACTGAATGACACATGATGTATTGCAGTAACGTTGTCTGCGGACGACGATTTGCAGGGAGGGTGGGACGTATGCTTTTAGTGCTATCAGGCTAAAGTTATAATTTTCCCAGATGTCCTACAGCACCTTTAATGTATAGCATAAACAGATGCTCTGCTTTAAATACAAAATAAATTTGTGTAATTAGGGAGAAAGCGGACGTAGAAGTCATGTGGGGCTCGTCTTACGATGTGCGTAACGCTATATAGGCCTAATAATAATTATTATTATTTATTACGGCTGCGAAGAGCTGTAAGTGACGGAATTTTAGGTGTACGAGCACCGCTTGCACGGTCTTCGCCGCTACTAGAATCGCCTGCGATTTGCCGCTGTGTGCCTCTCATTGAAAATGAACTATGACTTGCGCTTTCCGCGTCCCGTGTGAAACTGCCTTTATGTTGACGTGGTACTACTGGCCCAACTTATGAGCGGCCCACCGGGAATTCTCCCAATGGCCACTCCGGGCCTGCACACTCGTATATATGGTTTTCCTTAGCCATTATTTTTTTTATTCTGAGTGTTTTATATTCTCTATTCCTAATCTCACCCCAAAACATAACTTTTGAAAACTTTTGGAATGTTTTGAGTTTTAATAAAACATTGTTTACACCTGTATTGTCTGAATAAACCATGTTTACATTTTAATGCCCATGTAATTCCATACATAGGGTAACATGGTCATCTTGCCCCTGGGGCAACAATGACCCCCCAACAATTTTTCTTCTGACCATAGATGGCATAAAATCACATCTCAGAACTTTTGAAGAATGGCTACGTTATTTTTTAATTTTGTCATGAATATGATTTGTGAAATTTAGTCAGTCGAAACAGTTTTGAGGTTAATTGATCTAATTTTGTGCCAGTGGAAAATAGTGAGCTATGACATTGCTGAATATCAAAGTTTAAGTCTAATTGTTAATGATGGATTTGTACCCCAATGTTTTTGGATTTGGGGAATAAAATGTATAATTTTTATTATAAAGTAAAAAGATAAAATTAGATCCTTGGGGTAAGATTCCCCCCTCCCCCAGATTTGCCACATATGGCATAATGTTACTTGTTATTTTTAAATTGAACACTTATAATGAATGGGTTAATGAATGAATGGAGGTAAATCATTCAATTTGATTTCATGGCGTTTCTAGTATGACATTTTCAATTAAAATATGGGCAATTAAATATGTAAACATTTATATGCCTGTACATAAGTCATAGAATAATTTTACCTTTCAGTTAAATCTCTTTCTAGGACTCTGCTTCTGTCATCGGTTATTCAATTATTCAACTAAATTGTCAAAATAAAATTAGATCAAAGTGTTGATTTAGTATTTTACATTAATGACAAATATATAAATATGAATTAATCAAAAGTAATTTGATTACTTTGATTAACTTCTTACCCCAGGTAGGGGGCCATCTTACCCTTTTTTTAAATGCATGACATTTTGTATTATAACAGCTTAATTAGCAAATGTTTCTATTTCTTTCCTATAATAACATGATGATCATCATCCAGCACATGCTTAAAGGATTAGTTCACCTCAAAATGAAAATTTCCTAATAATTTAGTCACCCCAATGCCATCCAAGATATCCATGTCTTTCTTTCCTCAGTGGAAGAGAAATTAAGTTTGAGGAAAACATTTCGGGATTTTTCTTCGAATAATGGACTTCAATGGCAACCAACGTTTTGAAGTCCAAATCAATGCAGTTTCAAAGGTCTTTGAAGTGCTTCAACGGACTGTGCACGATCGCAGCTGAGGAAGAGGGTCTTATCTAGCGAAACGATAGGTCATTTTCAAAAAAAAATAAAAAAAATAATAATAATTATATATATATATATATATATATATATATATATATATATATATATATATATATATACACATACATATATATATATACATACATATATATACACACACACACACTTTTTAACTACAATTGTTCGGATTGAGCTGATCTGCAACACGCCGGGAACTACGTCATCACGTTGAAAGGTCACGCTCGATGTCACCGGCGCAAGTACCGCCCCACTGTCTACAAAGCGACCGTGCGAAGGAGGATAGTTCAAATTGTATTATATGTTGAATGACATATTTATGCATTTGTATCATTGTTTAAAATGGTCCTTACGTGTGCGTATCCTGGGTGTTTAAATCTTTTAAAACCTAAACGTTTTTTTCAGTGGGGCGGTACTTCCGCCGGCGACATCGAGCGTGACCTCTCAACGTGATGACGTAGTTCCTGGTGCGTTGCAGATCAGCTCAATCCGAACAATTGTAGTTAAACTATATATATATATATATATATATATATATATATATATATATATATATATATATATACACACACACACACACACCTAAAGGATTATTAGGAACACCATACTAATACTGTGTTTTAGTATGCCTTTCGCCTTCAGAACTGCCTTCATTCTACGTGGCATTGATTCAACAAGGTGCTGAAAGCATTCTTTAGAAATGTTGGCCCATATTGATAGGATAGCATCTTGCAGTTGATGGAGATTTGTGGGATGCACATCCAGGGCACGAAGCTCCCGTTCCACCACATCCCAAAGATGCTCTATTGGGTTGAGATCTGGTGACTCTGGGGGCCATTTTAGTACAGTGAACTCATTGTCATGTTCAAGAAACCAATTTGAAATGATTCGAGCTTTGTGACATGGTGCATTATCCTGCTGGAAGTAGCCATCAGAGGATGGGTACATGGTGGCCATAAAGGGATGGACATGGTCAGAAACAATGCTCAGGTAGGCCGTGGCATTTAAACAATGCCCAATTGGCACTAAGGGGCCTAAAGTGTGCCAAGAAAACATCCCCCACACCATTACACCACTACCACCAGCCTGCACAGTGGTAACAAGGCATGATGGATCCATGTTCTCATTCTGTTTACGCCAAATTCTGACTCTACCATCTGAATGTCTCAACAGAAATCGAGACTCAGACCAGGAAATATTTTTCCAGTCTTCAACTGTCCAATTTTGGTGAGCTCTTGCAAATTGTAGCCTCTTTTTCCTATTTGTAGTGGAGATGAGTGGTACCCGGTGGGGTCTTCTGCTGTTGTAGCCCATCCGCCTCAAGGTTGTGCGTGTTGTGGCTTCACAAATGCTTTGCTGCATACCTCGGTTGTAACGAGTGGTTATTTCAGTCAAAACCTCTAGCATCAACAAGGCATTTTCGCCCACAGGACTGCCGCATACTGGATGTTTTTCCCTTTTCACACCATTCTTTGTAAACCCTAGAAATGGTTGTGCGTGAAAATCCCAGTAACTCAGCAGATTGTGAAATACTCAGACCGGCCCGTCTGGCACCAACAACCATGCCACGCTCAAAATTGCTTAAATCACCTTTCTTTCCCATTCTGACATTCAGTTTGGAGTTCAGGAGATTGTCTTGACCAGGACCACACCCCTAAATGCATTGAAGCAACTGCCATGTGATTGGTTGATTAGATAATTGCATTAATGAGAAATTGAACAGGTGTTCCTAATAATCCTTTAGGTGAGTGTGTATATATATATATATATATATATATATATATTTTGTTTTGAAAATGACCTATCGTTTCGCTAGATAAGACCCTCTTCCTCAGCTGCGATGGTGTACAGGCCGTTGAAGCACTTCAAAGACCTTTGAAACTGCATTGATTTAGACTTCAAAACGTTGGTTGAATCCATTATTCGAAGAAAAATCCAGAAATGTTTTCCTCAAACTTATTTTCTCTTCCACTGAGGAAAGACAGACATGGATATCTTGGATGGCATTGGGGTGAGTAAATTATTAGGAAATTTTCATTTTGAGGTGAACTAATCCTTTAACATATATCTAAAAGTTAGTTTAAAAGTAAATCCACATTGTTCTTAACCCTCTGGGGTCGGCAAACGCGCCGGCGCGTTTTGCTCGATTTTTTTCACATAGCAGGAAAATAGACTTAAAATACTCTTGTCATGTTTGGTCATACAGACTTAATAAATATAAAAAAATAAACTGTTGAATGTGTACTTTTTTTATGTGTCCACTTACAATCGAAATAAAACATTGTGCTTTTGTAAAATAAAGAAAATAAACAGGGTGTGCTTTCTGCCTCTCTGTCTCCGTTAACTTTTTTTCTGGAGCACGTCTCTAAACTTAAACAAAGCTCAGCGAATACTATTCACCCAGGCATGAGCAATATATCTTTATAATCATTTAAGTTTGTTCTTTTAAAATATCTAATTCAAAACTAAAATAAATATTCTCTGTTTATGTAATCTATAAAAAAAAGAGAGAGGTGTCAGCCGATCTCATTATCGTTCTCTCAGCTCATTATTCTGCTAATGTGACACGCCCACGGAGAGCGCGCGCTATTCAAACGCAAATGATCTGAAGCAACACATGCAAACGTTTCAATGCCCCTCATAAACGCGATAACACAACAAATGTAATCAGATTAATGTACTATTTCGTCTTGCGAAGCTGTGTGAGGAATAATCCTGGGACATTTACCTCAGAACATGTGCTGGTTTATTTTCATTTCGAGGAGCGACGGATCTAGCCGAGAATTGTGAGTAAGTTTTTTATTCTTGTGCTTTGTTCTAATCGCGATATGGAATAGTGTCTGTAAACGCAAAAAGACTGTTTAAATTTGAATCACGTTTCTGTGTGTGAATGAATTAAGGGCACATATGGGCGCTGTTGTTTATGTTACAGATGAAATATGAAAGACAACATTTCATAGTTTTTGGATAGATTATAACGTTTTAATTCTAAAATAGACATCAAATAAGCTTTTGTTAGCCAGTTTCTGCTCATATGTAAATATATAGTATGTTCGGTCAAAAATAAACTGGAACAAATACTATAATAACATCTTAGTTGATGAATGTAAGGGTACTTTAAAAAAGAATACTTTATAAGACATTTATGGGAAAAGACGATTTTCTTTTCAAGATGTTTCCAACTCTAACTTTGAACAAATTCTGTAGAGTGGCCCATATAGCCTATTTGAACAGGATATGTTTCCAGGCATGACTATGTACTCAAAATGTGCTTTTGACTTATATATATATATATATATATTTTTTTTTTTATATATATTATTTATTCCTGTGATCAAAGCTGAATTTTCAGCATCATTACTCCAGTCTTCAGTGTCACATGATCCTTCAGAAATCATTCTAATATGATGATTTGATGCTCAAGAAACATTTATGATTATGATCAATGTTGAAAACAGTTGTGTACCATTTGTTTTATGATTCTTTGATGAACAGAAAGTTAAAAACAGCATTTGTTTAAAATAGAATCTTTTATAACATTATAAATGTCTTTACTGTCACTTTTGATCAATTTAATTCCTCCTTGATGAATAAAAGTATTGATTTATTTTATTTATTTCCCCCAAAAAATAAAATAAAAATACTTACTGACCCCAAAGTTTTGAACGGTAGTGTTTAATGTTACAAAAGATTTTATTTCAGATAAATGCTGTTCTTTTGAACTTTCTATTTATCAAAGAATCCTGAAATAAAAATGTAAATAACTGTTTTCAACATTGATAATAATGAGAAATGTTTCTTGAGCATCAAATCATCATATTAGAATGATTTCTGAAGGATCATGTGACACTGAAGACTGGAGTAATGATGCTGAAAATTCAGCTTTGATCACAGGAATAAATTACACTTTACTATATATTCACATAGAAAACAGCTGTTTTACATTGAAATAATATTTCACAATATTACTGGGTTTGTTTTGTATTTTTAATCAAATAAATACAGCATTGGTGAGCATAAGTGACTTCTTTTAAAAACATTAAAAATCTTACCGACCCCAAACTTTTGAAGGGCAGTGTATGTATGTATATATATATGTGTGTGTGTGTGTGTGTGTGTGTGTGTGTGTGTGTGTGTGTGTGTGTGTGTGTGTGTGTGTGTGTGTGTGTGTGTGTGTGTGTGTGTGTGTGTGTGTGTGTGTGTATGTATATAGTTTATTTTGTCCCCGCATTCTTTGGTATCCAGTGACACACCTGTGTGTCTGTGTGACACCTGTGTGTCTGTGTGAAAGGCTCATTATGCGCTCATTATACAGGCCCTTGTCTTCTCAGGTGTGAATTAGCATTATTTACGCCCCCTCGCATATTGCCTTTCCAAACAAAAAGTGTTTTACAAAATTTAAATCAATGTATTGTTTTATGTGAATGATTAGGCAGGATGATTTTCAGATCATTTTGAAGAAAAAACTCTAGGCCACAACATCTATTAGTCAAAAGTCTTGTGGACACATATTTAGTATGTGTTTTGTGGCCTTATTTCAGAAACTTTAAGTTTTAGTTTTTTCAATATCCATGCATAAACAATATTCTCTCAAAAATACAAACATATACATACATGTTGCCCACATATTATGGTAGCCCTGTTTGTGCTAAATAGAGTGTAATTACACCTTTGCCATTAATATGTTTATAAGCAACTGAAAAAAGCACAAATGTCAGGGCATGTCAAAACATCTCAAGGACCCCAAAAACACCTTAGACCCCAGAGGGTTAAGGGGGGCATCATATATACACGCATTTGCATTGTCTGATTTGATGCATCAGTGTAATGCAATGCATATAGCCAAGTTATTATTGCTCAAATCACATTTAGAGAAGTGTAGGTGTCAGTAGTGCGTCTCACCACATCAGTCCTGATCTCCTCTTTGACCGCCTGGATGGTGTCTCTACACTCTGACAGCAGGCTTTCATATAGGTGCTCCTTTGTTTCTTCATTATCTGCCTGTGAGTAAGAGACTTAAACAGTCAGGATACCTGCATTCACTGTGTATTTTGTGCATAACTGTACAATGAAAATATTTTTCAAATTGCATGTGCTCTATAGCTATAAAAGTGTCTTTACATTGAAGCTTTTGGTGCAGACATGTGCATGTGATTTTAGGTTCATTTGGTTTGGTGGGAAAGGATTCCTTAAGTGCACACCAGCCTCTCCTTTCCTCAGGATTGTCTAACATGCGTAGTCCAGTAGTGATCAACACTGTGGATTGGTGTAGTCGTAAATTATGATCTTAAGAGAGTTGTCCTTTTAACTCAAATGCCAAGTGTCATAGTTAGCAGTTACTAGGAGTAGATTGTTTTTGTAGTTAAGATTTATTATTAAAGTCTAAAATCAGGCATCTAGAAAGCTGTAGGAGGTGAGGGTTGTTTTGTTCATTCTTATGCTTTATCCTGTTTATGTTAGTTGAGGAGCAATAGAAATAGAGTAATAAAAAAAACAGTTTGCCCTGCTAACAGTCACATTTTTGTTGTATCCCAACCCCTAGATGGGGGGTAACAATGCATTTAATAATGGAATTAGAAAGTCATTTGGCATTTTGACATCTCTCATTAGAGTCACAAATGATTTGCTTTTACCATCCGATCGTGGTTGTATCTCTATTAGTGCTACTCGATCTTAGTGCTGCATTTGACACTATCGACCACAACATTCTCTTAAATAGACTCAAAAATTATGTTAGCATTAGTGAATTGCACCAGCATGGTTTAAATCATACTTATCTGACCGTTATCAGTTTGTAGTAGTAAATGAAGAGATGTCTTAACGGTCAAAAGTTCGGTATGGTGTACCACAAGGCTAAGAACTAGGACCGTTGCTGTTCACTCTGTACATGCTACCCTTAGGAGATATCATTAGGAAGCATGGCATTAGTTTTCACTGTTATGCTGATGATACTCAGCTCTATATTTCTTCACGCCCTGACGAAACTTACCAATCCACAAAATTAACGGAATGCATAGCTGATATAAAAAACTGGATGACTAGTAATTTCCTACTACTTAATTCTGAAAAAACAGATTCTAATTATTGGACAAAAAACGTCCTCACTTAATAACCTAGAATACTGTCTAACACTTGATGGCTGCTCTGTCAAGTCCTCGTTGTCGGTTAGGAACCTGGGTGTGCTCTTTGATGCCAATCTTTAATTTGAAAGTCACGTGTCTAGTATCTGTAAAACTGCATTTTTTCATCTTAAAAATATATCTAAATTATGTCATATGCTCTCAATGAAAAATGCAGAACAATTGGTTCATGCGTTCATGACATCAAGGCTAGATTATTGTAATGCTCTACTGGGTGGTTGCCCTGCACGTTTAATACATAAACTACAGTTGGTCCAAAACGCAGACGCTAGAGTTCTTACCAGAACCAGGAAGTATGACCATATTAGCCCGGTTTTGTCAACACTGCATTGGCTCCCTATTAAACATCGTATACATTTTAAAATAATCGCTGATTACTTACAAAGCACTAAATGGTTTAGCTTCCCGGTACTTGAGCGAGCTCTTAACGCCCTTCACGTCTACTGCGATCTCAAAATTCCGGCCAGTTGATAATACCTAGAATATCTAAATCGACTGCTGGCGGTAGATCCTTTTCCTATTTAGCACCAAAACTTTGGAACAATCTTCCTAACATGGTCCGGGAAGCAGACACAGTCTGTCAGTTCAAATCTAGACTAAAAACACATCTCTTTGGCTTAGCATACACAACACATTAGAGACTTCTATAATTCAATGTTAGGCTGCATAGTTTAGATCAGCTGGAACCGGGAACACTTCCCATAAATCCTGATGTACTTTGTACATCATAAGCATGGCGACTATGCTAATATTAGTCTCTCTGTTTATCCCGAGGTTTACCGCAGTCCGCCGGATCCAGGCCATATCTAGATCTGATGAAGGACCATCGCATGGACACGACGACAACGCATCCCTGAAGTGCCAGCCTCATCAACCCTGTGAAGGCCTCAAGGACAACTCAACAAACTCGTCTCCATACCGGCGTGATGACTCTGACCCCCAACCAGATGGAACTGGATAAATATTGTGAAAGTTCTGATCCCATCTGACTTCTGACCTATAATGCTGCCTGAATCATCATACACTGTTCGTTCGTTGGCCAAAGCGGGACTGGCCCCCCGACTGAGCCTGGGTTCTCCCAAGGTTTTTTTCTCCATTCTGTCACCTGATGGAGTTTTGGTTCCTTGCCACTGTTGCCTTTTTGCCTTTGGCTTTTGGCTTGCTTAGTTGGGGACATTTAATTTTGTATTTAACAATACTATTACAACATTATTTTCCTGTTATCTCTGTAAAGCTGCTTTGAAACAATCTGTATAAATAAAGATGACTTGACTTGAGGGACAAACACTTAAAAGGGGGCTTAAAAGTAGGAGCCCCACGGTTTGGCATGCATGTGACCCGCGGCTTAACTGCAAACTTTACCATCATAAAGTGAAAATTTATCATTTGCATGCATTTCTAAGTCTTGCTGATTTAAATATTTGTAAGATTTTAAATCAATCAAGTGACTCAAAAGAGAAAACAATTTGGTACTTGCACGTTTCCTGTGCGCACACACTCAAAGCATGCACAAGTTTCTGACAGAGAGAGAGAGCAGATACATACAGTGGTTAAAGTGGGATTTGGCAGGTGGGGGAACCCTCAAATTTTGTGTAGGTGCAACAGGGAAAAATGACTCAGTGGGACAACATTTAGTATCGTGGTATAGCAATAATTTTTGGGACAAGTGTCACTGTGGCACCAAGTATCACAATACTTATTTACTTGATATTTTAATGGTTTTATTTTGGTCCATCTACATCTACACTGATATGACGACGATACTATGTTAAAATTGCTGAACACCACAATATGGAAAACAACCTTGTTTTTCACAATGTAAATTCAAACATAAAAATGGCTGAAGACAACTATAACAGAAATAAATCAACCACAATTACGTAAATTTGCCATCAGCCTACTTCACCTTCGACTTTTAACTCCACTAGAACAGCAACTGACAGGGCCGGACTGTAGCCACGCCAGCCCACATTACCACAGCCCCATGTCAGTCAAGTCAAGTCATCCTCATTTATATAGCGCTTTTAACAATGTAGATTGTTTCAAAGCAGCTCTACAGAGATACACATATAATTTAAGGTAACAGAGATTGGTTTGGTTTCATAGTGGTTCTTTAATGTTTTTTCCAGCTAAAGTTAGTTTTGATTGATTCACTTTCGTCTAAATGATCATTTGTTATTAAATTAGGGGCCGCTAAGATGACACCGTTCTCTCTAAACAGACTTTAAACGCGAACCTGTGAAAGACGCTGATGGCGTTCACATGCGCATTAAGAATTGATTCTATAGTTATGTGCGTTTGAATATATGTGCACAGGTTTGTAATTCCTTACAAACAATGCCTAAACAAACTACTTGTCTTGTCTATAAATTTTGATGCAGAATTTTATTTGATCACTTCGGGTAGGTACGCGAACCGAAAAATTCCACAACGCTTTATCTGTAGAGTGGTATAGGGATCCTCCATAGGGAGAGGCTAGTTGGCACTTCAGCACTGCATTGTCATCGGGTCCAGGCGAAGGTCCTTCGTCAGATCTGGAAACGGCCTGGATCCGGCAGGCTGCGGGAAAACCTCGGGATAAACAAAGACACTAAAATTAGCGTAGATGCCATTCTTCTTATGATGTAACGAGTACATCAGGATTTAAGGGAGGTGTTCCCATCCACAGACAAGGGAATTCAAATGTGAGGTAGTTAGGGGGGGTTCGGGTTAATTTAGACAAGTTAATTTACTCAAGGCTACCAGGAAAGCAGTAGCATAAATCAGCATTGCCAATAGGAACCTTCTACAAGCTTTGGAATTTGAAAACGTCAGTTTTTAAATGTTAAAAGTAACTTTAAATACAAATTATAGGCTACGTTTACAGCAGTTGGTGTAATTGGCAGACGTTCCCTTAGGCATCATGCGCTGTGGAAACGCGTCAAAGCATTTTCAGGTATAAACAGGGATTAAAGTGAAAATAATTCTTCTGACTGAATTTTTTTTCAGGCCAAGTCATATTCCTTTAACTATTTAAATAGTCGAGACCAATAGCGTTTTAAGGGGAGATGTTTTAAACCGCTTTAATATTGCCAGTTTGCGTATTTTAAAAGCTATTTTAATCTATGAAAAAAAATGGCAAATCGTTTTGGCTGAGGGCAAAGTGAAGTTTCATAACTTTATATATTTAGGCTATTTAACTTTAACTTTGTAGCCTATTAGAGAGCTGACTAATGTTTGACTGAATTGTTTGCTTTATTTCTCATTGCATAGCTTCTTAGCCTACCTATTAGGCTCCTTATACTTTTATACTGGATATTATTGATTATTAAAACTGACATTTAACAAAAAGAGACAGGGTTGTGTAATGTTATATATTCTAAAATATATAAAATATTCTTTATATATATTTTACTATGCATTCTCTTCACTGTATGTGTACATGCATAATAAAATAAAACGATACAAACCTGTCTCTGTTTGTTAAATGTCAGTTTTAAACACGAATACGTGTTGTGTTTGGGGTTGCGCCGCCAGATATACAGCAAAAGGTGTAGGGTTTTATCGATTTCCTTCAGAAAAAAGTAAATCTATCCAGCGGAACCTGTGGGTGATGAGGTTAAAGCGAGTGGACGTCGTCAAAAGTAGTGCATGTCGTCTTCTTTGCGCTTCCCGGCCCGACACATTAACTGTAATTATGAGCCCGATTTAAACCCAACCATTTTTAATACGTGGGTCGTTATAACTGACGTCACTGTTGCCAACTATTTTCAAAGGAAAGTAGCTAACGCCTTCCCTAAAAGTCGCTAGATGACGTCATACACTAATTAGCATATTCATGACGTCATCACGTCGTACGTTAAGCCGTCATCGCGTGCCTGCCTAATGTGTTTTCTCTCTAAATTCACGCTCACATTCTGTATTTAATAATTTAATATAGCCAAATGTCCAATAAAGCTGTTCTCATTACCTATATTATTTTTGTCAGACAATAGAACAAGTAGCTATGATATAGTGAATGACTAAATTTGTTTATGTGTAAAATTATCTGAATTGAGAGAGTTCGGGAACTGGATGAAAGCTCTGTGATAGTGAGTATTACAAAATAAGCACAAGAAAAGAAAGGAAATTAAAATGGTCAAACAAAACTCTTTAAAAATTAAAACAAAAGAGAAGCAGATAAGTGACAAGTCCGTGGAAAAACAAAAAAAACTGGCGCGCGCTCAACACATGAACGTGCTGCTGCTCGTCTCAGCCATTCACTGAACAAGGTAGACGCAGTTAGACAGTGACGGCAGGGAGAAAGCAAGAGCTCGCGCTCGCAGAACAGTACTGGCAACATCTGGAGGTTACTGAGGTTTGTATAAAAGTCGCTAGATTTGTCGCTAGTCGCTTTTTAAAAAAAAATGTCGCTAAAGGGGTCTGAAAAGTCGCTAAAAATAGCGACAAAGGCGCTAAGTTGGCAACACTGACTGACGTTCTCAACTACTTTCTATGTTACTTTCTCCCGCCCACAACATGTATGTTTTGTCCCGCTCCCGCCCGCAAATAGACTTTTTTTCTGTACCTCCAAATGCTTTCAAGTTAGCCTACGTGTCGCCATCATACACATCAGCATAAATGCTCCTGATAAATTATTTGTTATTAAATAACACACAAACCACTGTTATAACAAAGCAAGCAGATACTGCGTGCATGGTTTGGCATGACTGAATGCGCGCAAAGTGCAATAATTCCTAAAAAGCTGACATCAGTTCATCGCGATCTCACACATCTCTGTTATTATCAATGAAGCTGACTGCACAATGAATCTTTCATAATATATACACTTTGTTTGTTATAATTAGAGGATTTGCCAGCATACAGAATTCAGCTCTGCAAAAAAAAGTCCGTTTTGAGCAGTGAGGGGAGTCTATCTTAAATGCTTCTGATTGGCCATTGCGTTGAAGAAATCAACACATATGTCTGTGATTGGCTACATCGCTCAACGCTGCAAACATGTTATAAAAAGAAACTCAGGCCTGTAAATCGTTTCTATTTTGTTTTAGTTGTTCTTGTTGCTTTTCTGCAACAGATGAATAAAAATGTATTAGTTTTTATATGTTTTATTCATAGATATTTCTAGTTTGCGGGAGTCCCGCGAATCGTTTTACTCTCCCGCAACGCGCACACACAGAGTGAGTGCATTACCGCCCGCGCTCGCACTCGGCCATCAAATCTAGTCCCGCGCCGCACTCTTTTGCGTTGGGAGTGCACGTTTCTAGATCAAAGAATCTAAGCTCTAATGATCATGTTAACTATGTCTGAATTTCCACCACGTCTGTTTTTTAATCAACTGTTGAAATTTAGATTAGACTACTGCCGACGGTGTGACTCCCTTCCAAGCAATTTACTAGTGTTGCCATAGGAACGCTTCGGCTTTTGCCACCCGGAAGAACGTCTATTACTGTTGTGACGTCATGGTGAATTGTCGTATTGAGGAATGGCCAATATTGACCCGCGTTCTGTTTTCTATATCAGGGTTTCCCCAGGTTTGATCACCCCAAATTTAAGACTTTAAGACCTTTTTAAGACCACTTTAATGAAAATTAAGACCTACATCGCACCCATTATGCAGCCGTAAAACACCAGATCAAATCCCAATAATGACTATTACTAACAAATGTTTTAATTAAAACTTCATTTATTATAAAAAAACTCATTCAACAAAATGTTTTTGGTAAATTTCAAACATTCATAACAATAAACAGATAAACTAACAGATAGGCAGATTAGATAGGAGACAGGAGAGAGAGAGCAATAGACAGATATTAGAAAGAGAGAGAGCAATAGATAGATAGGAGAGCGAGAGAGAGGTAGATAGGAGAGAGTTTTCAGTACATCACTACTGTGATTTGATGTTGTTGTGAATCACAACAACATCAAATCACAGTAGTAGCTACAAGTTTCTTAGCTCAACACCTTTGGCAACAATCTCTTCGTCTATATTCTTAAGCTCAGCCAGTTTGTCTTTGTGGCTCCTTCTGAAAGCGTTCGATTTTACAATAAGTTCAGTCATCTTGCTTCCTTGCTTTGATTCTGCCTGCTCTGCTAATTTGTCTGCATCCCTAGCTAGGTTGCCACTGCCAGTCACTTCCTGAATGGATGATCTTTTCTTTCTCAATTGTGTGTATGTGAAGTTTTAGCTCAAAATACCCAACAGATCATTTTTTACAGCATGTTTAAATTGTCATTTTTTGGTGCTCAGAAAAACGCGCTGTTTTAGTGTGTGTCCTTTAAATGCAAATGAGCACGGCACAGGGTGCGGAGCTTCAAGAGCTCGCGGATCTCACAGAATGATGATAATAATATCAGAAACTCTCAGTAACGGTGTTCATTTCGACCCGGAGTCGGACAATAATGCCTACAGAGTCAGAGTGCTGTATAGAGATGGAACAGGTATAGTTTAGTAGTTTAATTACGGTTATATCGTATTTGTCATCTGCTTGTATGTATCCACTATTAATAGCCTACAAGTCTGCTGTTTCGGACCAGGTCCGAATGATGATCAAACATATACTGATGAATTTAAAGCTGCTGTCCGTAACTTTAAGTTAAAAATAATCCAAATTAATTATTAAAAAAAAACATCTTCAGCCAGTGTTCAAAACTATCTGCTTGCCATAGCTAGATTCAAAACGGTTAGCTTGTAATAATGATTTTAATTCCAGTGGTACTGGTGGGTTTTCGCGGGAAATTCGAGCATGTCTTTGCGTCATTACGTCACATCCGTACACATAAAGGAGTTTCGGCTAGCCGGCTATACTGCGCGTGAGGAGATGTAGAGATGTATAGGCTTTTCTCGCAGCACTTTACATGATTAAACTTATGGCGGATCCAGAAAGATCCAGACAACAATCATCAGTGTCAACTGGAGATTAACCAGTTATAAAACCCAAAAGACTTCATACTTCGGATTTAAGGTGGAAAGAGAAAGAAACCGTCTCATGCGAACACAAGGATACACATCGGTGGGGCTTTTGAAAGGTGCGTGAACTCCCCAAGGGGTTCGAAACGGAAGAAGAGACGGCTTTTTCTGCTGAACAAGTAAGACATTTCAATAGTTCAATCGTGTAACAGTACGTTTTCTTAATTCACACAGTTATGGAGTTTCCTTTGTTGTGCCTTTCTCGTTTAGCTATTATGGAGAATATGAATTCTGAACTACACAGGTAATCATAAAACACATTAAATAACGTTAGTCACGCAATGCTGATGTTGTTAACATGAACAATTTGAGAATAAAGTAGGCTATGATTTGCACGGTTGCTGTAAATCGCGCTGATTAAATCTAACGATCGCTTGTCATGTCGAATGCTTTTTTCCCCCTTAGTTGATCAGAACAAAAATGGATGTTACTTGTTCAGAAGACATTTTCCGGTGAAAATTCTTAATGTTGGTCAAGCTTTCAAAAAGTGAATCTGTGATTCTGAATGACAGTATCCACACAGCGCGGTGATTGACAGCAGCACTCGTCTCAAAACACTGTGTTCATCCGCGCTGTTTCATGCCGATTTACAACCCACGTAAAGATGATAATTCCGTGAATCACTGCAGTTACAGATTTCGTACAGAGATGGCGACAAAAAGGGAAAAAGCTACGGACTGCAGCTTTAATAAAGTTTATTGTACATAACACAAAAGATGAAGCGTCAGTTTTACTTCAGAAACTCACCGTAAGAGCTGAGTAAACAGTAAGATATAAGAAGTGCGCAAGTACATAAACGAATTTCGGTTGAGTTGAGGGAGCATTTTCTTTAAAAAACAAAATAATTCCACCTCGTCTTCAGCGGCTGCCTCAGATTTCGGGAGTAAAGGAGAGAGTCTCTCCTCTCGACTGATTGATTAATGTTGATCGCCGCAGGCGCGAAAACCCAAACTATTGTTTGCGCATACTCTAAGAAATTAGACGTTGACGTTACGCTAAACCACGTTGTTGTTGTTGTTTTCCCATTTCACCTTGCGTTGCAGTCTGGTTGACTGAATAAATAGGCTAGTATAATGAAATTTAAGACCTTCGTTTAAAAAATTAAGACTTGGACAACGGAATTTAAGACTTTTTAAGGCCTTAATTTAGGAACATGAAATTTAAGACCTTTTTAAGACTTTTAAGACCCCGCGGCTACCCTGTATATGCACGCAAACGCACCAGGGTTCGATAGAATCAAGTTGAGTGTGAAACCAGACCAACGCTGCGGGGGGCGCCGGGAACAAACGCGCTCGGATTCGGACCGCAGTGAACCAGCTGTAGCCTGACATGCACTTTTCCAAAACTAAGATTAATAGCTGGGTTTCAGTGACGTGATTATGATGACGATTATGATGACGCGGGAAGGCGGGGCGATTTCAGATGGAGGGCAGGAAGTAAACATGGAGAATACGTCTATGGAGGAAACCGTTGCGGAGAGTCCGTATTGAGTCTAATTTACCTTGATCATTTAATGTCCCATTCCCACTGATCCCCTGAACGACAACCTAATGCTATATAAACACAGACACAAAAAAACACGTTGGCTAGCTAACATACCGTCGCTGCAGACACGGCATTAACAGACTCTGCTCCTCCCAAACCGCAGACGTAACGTTACGTTAAAAATCCACTTTTTACGGCGTTGTTCTGTGAGCTTCTTACATTTCTCACCTTTATGAATGACAATCTTTGGTACTCTATAAAAACCCTTTCCCTTTTCTCGATTAGAACGATTGGAGCAGCCGTAAACTACACAAAACATTGATGGCAGATCCTCAGCTATTTCACTTCCTGCCCTCCATCTGAATTTTCGCGCTCTCGCGATGCAGCAGCGTGACGTCACGTGAAACACGGAGAAGTATTTCCGTGAGCGGGAATTGAAAACCCGGACTGGATCATAAGCGAAGTGATTACAGAATGCAAGAGTGGAGAGAGGAACGTGCTTTCGCTCCAATCCAGGCTTTATCACATCCCCCTCAGCAGGGTGAATACACCTCGTCTTTCCTTAATTTAAGACCTATTCAAACTAAAATTAAGACATTTATCACACTATTTGAGAAATGAAAGCCTATTTACGGCCTTAAAATTATGAAAAGTGAATTTAAGACATTAAGGACAGACGGGAACCCTGCAATTGACGGAAATCCGTCATAGACTCGCTGCAATTAACGGAAATCCGTCGTAGCGACGGAGAACTTTAATCCCTGTATAAATATGCAGGTGATTTTGAATGAATATTTCATGTCGATATACAATGGTTACATAAATCCTGCTATTGATATCTTTGTAAGACTGCAGACACTATAGAATAGTGGCAAGAGAAAAATGTCCGGTGAATATCGAACCCAAAACTAACTTTACCGCGCTCAACCACCATGAGTGCATTTCACGCATTAGTAATCACTGGCGTTCAGCGGGGAGGTGAGAAAGGACTTTGCCTGCATGCGTGAACCGGCGTAGATGCACTCAAATCAGACAGGAGAACAGTGACAGAACATAATGTCAGGAAGCGTGTTTGTGAAGGCGTTTGTGATATTACGTTTTGATTTGATGCGGAAGGACTCCATCAGATGGAGCACCAGGCTGGCTGCAATTTGACGGTGCACGCAACATTTTTTCAACAAAAGCCTACCATCGCCCTATCATTGATATTAACAAATCTATTTATTCATTCATTTATCTGAGGTGCCGGAACCTGCCCACTTTAACCCCTGGATACATAGCCGCATTTCAAATAGCGCACACATAAGACAACACGAATGGAACAACACAAAATTATATATCCATAACTAGGGATGGGTATCGTTAAGGTTTTAATGGTATTACTACTCTTACCGAAACTGCTTATCGATTTGGTACTTTAACGGTATTCTTATCTGTTCTTTTTGTTATTTTTTTTTTTAAGTAATCAAATGTAAAATAACACTGCATAGTTTTCACTGTATAAATTGATAGATTAATGCTTATTAAAGTTATAGTTTTTCCATTCAAGAGCTGAGTAATTTTAAATAGTAAATTTTGATGTTAAGTTTGGGTTTTAGGGAGAAATGACGCACCTCTGTGAAGGTAAGGAAGTAGCGCTAGACGGAATGCAGCTAATTTAATAGTTTTAACTCATATCTTCTCTTTATAATCCTTGGAAGCCGAAATTGAAAATAAAATTAGATTAATAATCACAGCCCTAAAGTGTGACCAGACTTCTCTCGGCCATCGCCACTCATTAAGCAGGGGCTTTCGTGTTGTGCGCGCTGTAGCTCCGTGAGAGAGATAGGTCTCTTCTGGATTACAAATAGCAAAAATGCATCTCAGACAAATGGTTTAATATTATTGCATATAGAAACGGCCAGCAAGATAGAATTTGCAAGATAACGTCTATATAGCAAATAGTGCATTTTCTTAATTTCTCCAGTACCGACAGCAGAAACGATGGCGTAGGAGTTTATCGATACTGCAGTCTTTCAGAATTTAGCACCGGGGCTCATTTAATACCGGGTTTCGGTACCCATCCCTATCCATAACATACCACCAAAACACCCGTCTCGACAAGTATTCTCGTAAACAGTCGGTTATGTCTTAAGTGAAGTGAACAGAAAAGAAAGAAATTGGATGTGTAAAATTATATTGAAACATTAGGTCTTAGGTGCATTAGGTCTTAAAGGGACAGCAGCCTAAATATACCTGCTGCTGTCTGTCATTGTAAAAAAAAAAAAGACTTTTACAAAGATTAATCTATATTTAATTTATACAGTGAAGACTAGGGGTGTAAGAAAAAATCGATACACTTGAGTATCGCGATATTTTATTTTGCAATACTGTATCGATTTTCAAAAACGCAATATCGATTTTTTTTTTAGTTTACGTGCAAAAATAGGATAGGAGAGAGTGCGCGAGGGTGAGAGACAGCGTGAGAGAGCGCATGAGGGAGAGAGAGAAAGCGTGAGAGAGCGCGCGTGAGGGAGAGAGAGAAAGCGTGAGAGCGCGCGTGAGGGAGAGAGAGCGCGCGAGGTAGTGCTGCACGAATGATCTACGGCGCTTTGCAATCAAATACGATTTTAAATACGATCTGAGCCTGCATGCGCCCGCTCAGTGTGGTTGAAAACGAAGGTTTCCGTTATATGGTGCAAACAATGGAGCCTTTTTTTAATGACAGATTGCACCTCAGATTGCACCTTATGTGTTATGCATTAGCCTAGATGTCACAGTCGGGGCTAGGTATTTTCTTTAACTGACTATTTACATTTGTTATAGTCATCATGCTCGTGTTTTTGCAACACAAAACGTGTTGGATGTACCCTACTAGGAATAGTGCAAGCATTTTTTTTTATTGACATAGACAGATGTCTTTTCTTTTTTTCCAGATTGCACATAATGTGTAGGCTATGTGTTATGTATTGTGACAGGGGCTATGTATTTTCTTTTATTATGACCTACTTGAGCATATAACAATTTGCTCACTAAGAACCTGTGAACCACAATCCCAAACTGGCAGTTTGATTTTCTGTGTACTGAATTGTTTACCTAAAGTACCTTTGTTTGACTTTTATGCACATCATGTCTTTTTTTAAAATAATATTTTCTAAAATTATAGTCCTACTTTAAAAAAAATCCCAATATATCGCCTTATGCACAGTATCGAAATATATCGCAATATATTGAATCGTGACCCATGTATCGTGATACGTATCGTATCGCCAGATTCTTGCCAATACACAGCCCTAGTGAAGACTAAGTGTTCTTAAGAAAGTGTTCTTTAAGAGTAAATGGAAAGTCCAGTACTGTAACAACCACCAAGGACAATCAAATTTCTCATCATGAAAATGTGCATTTTTAATTTTCAATCAATATTTTTTAAATTCTGTAAAGTATGTCTTTTTCATACTGGAAGCGACAGGACGGCACATTACCACATGAGTTTGTTGTATTCAGAATGCCAGTTGGGTAATGCGTGATCCTCAGTAATGTAGTGTATGGCGTAAAAGTTGTGTAGTGCATTTCAGCCTTTAGTTTCAAGACAAGTAAAATAAAATTTTACTGTGGTCAACAAAAGTATTTGGTCATTGGTCCTGGGTTGTGAACTTGTGAATTGCAATTCAAATTGACTTCAGGATCACAGAAAGAATCTGATGATAGACACGCACTGTGCCATTTATAAAACAGGTGTAATGGTAGCCTGACATCTAAGAATCTGGATTGCTTGAAGGACAAGTTCGGTATTTTACACTTAAAGCCCTGTTTTAAGATCGTTTCTGATGAAATAGAATGGTTAAGATTGAAATTTGGACAAATGCTGCTGTCCCGAGAACTTTCGGTTTCTGTGTTAGCACCTCCCAACCTACACAATGGTTTCATAGGGGCACTGGAACAATCATTCATAAAACGCATTAAACTTTAGTTTACAAAGACGTGAAACTCACCGAGTGGTCTGGGGTGTTCACTGATATGCTCACACAAAAATCGCTGCAAAAGATGCTTTCCAACAGGTTTTATCGTAGTTTTTGTCCAACTCCATTGACTTAATTCAGGACAAAAACTACGATAAAACCTGTTGGAAAGCATCTTTTGCAGCGATTTTTGTGTGAGCATATCAGTGAACACCCCAGACCACTCGGTGAGTTTCACGTCTTTGTAAACTAAAGTTTAATGCATTTTATGAATGATTGTTCCAGTGCCCCTATGAAACCATTGTGTAGGTCGGGGGGTTCTAACACAGAAACCGAAAATTCTCGGGACAGCAGCATTTGTCCAAATTTCAATCTTAACCATTCTATTTCATCAGAAACGATCTTAAAACAGGGCTTTAAGTGTAAAATACCGAACTTGTCCTTTAAACAAGGTTATGAGATCAATTTGGGTAGTTGTGAATTAAATAATTAGAAAGTTACTATCACCATATTTTTGCTGCACTACTACTGAGGATGAAAGACAAGCATCAACACAAAGAACATAACAAAACAAGTTTCTGGAGCATTCCTGTTGTAGCAGAGACTAGGCAAATTAAATACCAAATGCAAATGACATAAGAGCATGGGCTTTTGTCATTTCTTTCCATAAAAAAATAAAATCATAATAAAACTATAATTAAGAAGCCATCAGATTTCTGTGGGATAAGAAAGAGAAGCATAGAAAGAAAAAAACAAAATGGAAAATTTTATGTTAATTTACTGCTACAAAATGAACTTTAGAATACCATGACCAAACAAACATAAGCACACGCCCACATAGAGACTGTGGTCACACCTAACCAACACCTTGCATGACTAACTGCAACAGGGTGAACCAGAATTTCGGTGAAAGCGAAACTGTGTTAGATTAAAACAAAAAAGAAAAAAACTAGGAGAGCAATCCCTAAGAATGATTATTCTGTACAGAATGCAGTCTGGTTAAGATGGGACAACATACCACAGATGTGAGCATGCTCATGGGTGAGGTGTGCCTAGGTGGGGAAGATACCAATAACTAACCATTAGGGCTAGGAATTTTTTGGTACCTCCCAATTTGATTCAAAACAATTCTTGGTTATGATTCGATTAAAAATCAATTCACGATTTTTAATAAAATTGATTCGATATACATGGAAAAATTGTATAGTAGTTTACTGTTTTGTGTTACTTTTCTTACTTAACTGCGGAAGACAGTTTAAGTCCAGAAAAAAAACACACTAAATTATTTGTAAACCTTGAAATTTATTTAGTTTTTTCTTCCCATTTTAGTCAACTCAGCTAAAATCAGCTAAAATTGTTTTATAATGTTGACTACAATCACTACACATGACTAACAGTCTTCTGTAATAAAGCAAGGAAGCCCTGAGACAAATAGAAAAACTACTTAGTACATAAATAAAAACTTATGCAAATATAAAGCTGATAAATAAAATTAAAATAAATAAACATTAGGACAAATAGATTTTTTTTTTTTCCAGGTACAGTAGGTTTATTTAACAGGCTAGGTTTATTTAACCGGTCTTAATACAAAAGAAATTGAATAATCAAACGTAAAAATAAAACACGGTATAATCTTTATGAATTAAATATAAATTGATTCATAATAAAGATACAAAAGTGATTCAGGCTGTTTTATCTACTTCACCTTCTTACTAAAGTTAAGCCCTTTTATCCACAAGCAATTTTGAAACTGTAATCCATGCTTTTGTAACATGTCGGCTTGACTACTGTAATTTGCTGTATCATGGTGTTTCTCAGGCTTCCATTTGTTCCTCTGCAGCTGCTAAACTGGGACGCACAAATATGACCATACATTGATACATTACACCCATTTTAGTTTTTGCACTGGCTAACTGTCAAGTATAGGACTGACTTTAAACTCTTATTTCTCAACAAAGCCCTTAACAACCTGACACCTAAATACATAACTGATTTATTGCTCCCGTTTACTCATAGAACCTTAAAGGGACATTGTGTAGGAATTTCTCCCATCTAGCGGTGAAATTGTATTTTGCATTCAAACGAATTGTGCTATCCAGCGCCTTGCTTTTTCAAATGCGTGTTGCATCTACGGTAGCTGTTATGTGCCAAAAAGCTATGACAGGATGTCTTCTAATAGCACTTCGTCGAAACGAACGAAAACGCGTTGTGGAAACGCGTTGGCCTAGTACTTTTTGTCCCTCTCTGCTATTATAGTTTTTCGAAATGGCGGAACGACATGGAAGCCTCCGTGGACCTACCCGTCACATGTATATAAAGATAATAAATTCTTCGTGTACGAGGATAAGTCAGATCATTGGCAGAGGTATTTGTACACCATTGAGGACATATTTATGAATAAAAATATTGATTTTAGATAATAAAATACCTAAAAAACTACACATGTCCCTTTAAGATCATGTGACCTTGGCCTACTGAAAGATTATGTGCATTTTTAGTCATCTTTAGTCAGATGCATTTACATTGTGCCTCAGAATGCAATCAACTCTAACGGTGTCTGTAAAGGTGTGAACCAAATGGCCCATATAAACTGATTGCTGTGAAAAAAGAAACCGCATTTCTCTGAGAAGATCGATCTCCTGTGGGAGGTCCTAACAGAACTTTATGCATGAAGACAAATGGGTTACAAACAAACTGTCTCAAGCCCGCCACTTACAAGATATTAGCGATTTTGGACCAATTTCTCCCCTTCTGACAATCCTAGGTCAAGTCCCGATTTTTTTTGATGGTTCTACAGATTATTTTATCAGATTTTCCTGTGGTGTGCGAGGTGTTTTAAGAGTGACTGAATCTGCTCGGAAGAACATCAGAGCTGCCCCGATCTCGAATTGTAAATATACAACATGTTGAATATTTACAATCAGAAATCCTGTTGTTGTGGGGGAACCCCGAGGACAAACGCGCACAAACTCTGGAGATTAGGGCTGGGTAAAAATATCGATTCATCAATGCATTGCAATTATTTGTTTCTCAATTCAATATCGATTCATCAAATCCTATGAATCGATTCAGCCCACCGGCCAGTGGCGGCGCTGTGGGCAACACTCTAGTGAGAGCGTTCAGTGTTGTACAAGACGCGCTTTACCAAAACAGCAAGATGACGGACAGCAGCTGCACTCCGTTCAAGCCTGCACCACCAACCAGGGACGTCGTTAGGCCTATTTTAGGGGGGCTGAAGCTACCCCAAAATGTTCCTAAGCCCCCCTAAATGATAATAACAACAATAAATCTCCGGGAGTCTCCCGCATATTGATAGCGGCTCCCTGATGTCCGCAAATTAGTTAAAATCTCCCGAGATCTAGAGCTCGCGAGCTCCAAACCGCGTAGCGCGCGCACGACAGAGAGGAAGAGAGCGAGAGTCCTTGCGTGTGTGTGCAAATGTGCGCGCGTGTGCCTCACGAAGCGCATTTTTTTTTATGAGTATGCACATTTTGTGTTTCTGTTTACATTTCTTTTATAACTTGAATGTATAGGAACAAAGAAATATACTTTCTATTACAGTTACATGCACTTTAGAGGTGTGTTAATAAAGCACCTGTTTGTTACAGTTGTGGTTTGTATTCAACACATGTACAATATTACAATAATAGTACAATAAAAGCATGTACTATGCTAAATAAACCATGACAGGAAACATGCTGGGGTCAATTTGTTCTTAAACATTGGTAATACTGCACACATTATTTAAAAATATACTCAGGTACTTAATTACTTGTGTATTTACTAATTATTGAATCGATATCGAAGCTAATAAATCAATATCGAATCGAAGCCTCAAGAATCGAAATCGAATCGAATTGTGAAATTCCTAACAATACTCAGCCCTACTGGAGATTATCACGTTAAACAAAATACACAATCAGAAAGCGATCTGATGAAAGACTCACGTTCACAACATAGACTTCTAAACATTTTTCTTAAATTTTCTGCTAAAAGCAGTCACTACACTAAGCGCTAGGGCTGAAAAAAATAAATAAAAATAAATAAAATAAAAAAATAAAAAAGATTCACCTAGCTGTCGCGATTTTTTTTTAAATCGATTTTATTCCAGAACCGATATTAATTCAAATGCTTTATTTTTGTCCTTGCTTGTAGATGAGGTTGACAGAAGTTAACCACTTTCGTTCAACAGAGGATGAAATGTGTCGTTATTAGGGGTGTAACGATTCACTCGTTTTCTCGATGCATCGATTACAAATCCTGACGATGCATATGCATCGATCTTGAAACATGTATTTTGAATCGTGAATCGTTTATTTCGGTCAATATTCGATTTAAAATGCTAAGAATCAAAAAATTTGCGATTCTATAGCGATTCAGTGCTTTAAAATATATAAACATTAAACGACTACATGCGCGAATTGAGGCGTTGTGCGGCGTCATTTCGCATCCTCACAGCTCTCCTTCACAGATACTCGCTGCACTCTTTACCATCTTTCACTGGATTTCGCTCGCGCTCGGTCCCATATAGCTCTCATCTACAGATTTTTGAGCAGTCCATGTTTGAGCTCTCCTCAGGACAGCCACTGATGTTCACATGAGCAGATGACAGCTCTCTATCGAGAAAGCAAGTCTTGAGTCAAACCGCTCAAGCCATTGATAAAGCTGCCATGTCATTGCGCGGGCACTGCTATGAAACAACGCGTTCGTTGCGTGGAAACGTCACCGTTATTTTCTTTAAGATAAGATACTGAAGTTTTACGGAAATGGGTCATACCCGTCCTGAGCAGTTGAAGTAAAACCCCACTTATTCAAGGGTGCGCATTTATTACATGGAAAAAGAAAACGCATAATAGACCTAAAATGCACACGCTTCCTATGAATCATGAATGATGAATGAAATGTAACTTAATGTCGTTAAACTGAATGTACGAAGGAAACTGCTGAAATAACTACAATATTAATTACACTGAAATAAGAGCGCGTGGTTTATCCATCAATCAGATGCGCATTAAAGTTGCATTCGTAATCGTTACTATAGCACAAGTAGACACCCGGCGCGTTTTCTTTCAGAATCATAAGGAAAATGTTCAGTATAAAGAGAACAGAGTATTCCATGAGGAATACTTACTATTCCATGAGGAAAAGTTAGTTAAAGTTTAGTTGGGAAAGTTCATGGTATTTTTAGTCTCACAATGGAAGGATGTTTAATGTACCAGGAACACTTTAAGGTTATGTATCCATTAACACTATCCTACAAAATAGTTAGCATGATGAACTAACAATACTTTTAAAGCCTTTTTAAATCTTGGCTTACATTTCTACAAATGTTAATTTATAGGCTTTGGAAATATTTTTTATAATAATAGATTAATTAAAAACTAACATGAACTAACATTAACAATAGACAAAATGTCGTTGTTTTTTTTTTTTTTGTTCCCACTCTCTGACCCCACGAAGGCCGCTGTGTAATTCACACCCTGACTTAGACCCATTGGGGGAAGCATTTAAATAATCCTATGAATGCATAGAAAAAATGAAGAATCGAATCTTTCTGAATTTGCAAAAATTGTTCTTGAATCGAAAACCTATGAATCGTGAATCGAATCAATTCGCTGCCTACCCAAAGATTCACAGCCCTAGTCGTTATCTATGAGTGTTGAGTGACGTAATACCCCAAGTGGACGCGTGGAAGTGACGTGAGACTGAATGCACTGAAAAGCCCTCGCACTACTCATTTGCTGAGAGAGAGATAAGACTATAGAGCTGCACGATTCATCTTTAAAAGACTGATCTCGATTCAAACACCCACGCAATCTTTCAATTCGTCTGTCAATTAAACTTTGACAAAATCATAATCGCAACATTCAGTGTTGCCGCTGACCCAGAGAGAGTTGTCATGAAACAGCTTCACAAACAGTCTTTTCAACCTCAGTATCATTATTTCTGTGATGCAAGTTAAAATTATCATAGAAGTACTTGGCTAAAAGTTTAAAGTTCAAATATGAACACTGATGTCTACGATAGCGATCAAAATCAGCTTTTGATTGAAACTTGGTGCTTAAAATAACGCATTTATCGATTACATTGTTTCGCCATTAAGTGGTGACAAGTGACTGTTAAAAAGAGAATGTAGTATTGTATGATGCTTCTGAAATAAGTCTCATCTTATACATCATGTACAGTCTGTATAAGTGTAGGATTTAACTTTTCCCAATGGTCTAGTGTTAAAACAAATTGCAATATCAAATCACAATACTTGTAGAATAGCAATTCTTAAAAAAATTTAAATTAAAAAAAAATCCCAATACATATCGTATCGGCACCCAAGTATCGTCATGATAGTATCGAATCGGGAGATAGGTGTATCGTCCCAGCCCTAAGCGCCATTTCTTCTTGCCGATCATCCGCCATGTTTTTTTGGAAAGGAATTTGTTAGTGTGTGGTGTGCTTTCCGGATCACATCACGGCACTTCACACACTAGAGGAACAATATGGTTAAATCTATGATTGTGTTAAATCATGTTTGTGGTCACACATTTAAAAAAATCTTTTAGTGTGGCTCCAGCTTCACAGACAGAACTTTGGGTTAAGATTTTTGAAAGACGACATGCTAAAATCTTTGCTGGAGAACTGTTACACTACAAACCTTCAAAATTTCTTCTCCACACAAGAACTCGTCAAGCTTAATTAACACATTACGGAAATCTAATACATTGGCGAGCACCCAAACAATTGTGTTTGGCCAAAGAGAAATCTAACACTACTCACTGTCCCTAGAGTTAAACTTAAAATTTGAGGTGATCACGTTTTTGCAACCGCTGGACCTAAACTTTGGAATAGCCTTCCACTAAATTAGACATGCCCTTTCCATCAATGCTTTTAAATCTTATGACAAATGTATTCCTCCCACTTTTAACATTCCTTAAGTACGTTATTTTGGATCTCTCTTGTATATTGTTGAACCATTTCATAGTTTCTAGAACTATTGGCGGAAGTTCCCGGATTTTGACGTGTTCGCACCGCAGGAACTGGGAACGATTTTAGTTCTAGGAACTCCTTTTGGAGGAACTAACTTAGCCCCAACTTCAGAGTAGGGTCTAAACCAGCACTATAGGAACTATCCGTGACGTACGCAAAGCACCAGCAGCCACCATTAAAAAAAAAAAAAAAAAAAAAAAAGCCGTGTACAGATTATAGCCTATATATTTAACTCCACGAACAAAACAGTGGGCCTCTTGACCTTTACGCCAAGGAGAAAATCCAACAAGGCATACTCTACTACCTTTTCATATACTGTCTACTTTCTATGTATAACATATTAGACAGTATTAGTATAATAACGTATTAGACAGGACTGTTAGACAGATTGTCCACCGTGCTGTCAAAATAAAAGTCACAACAAGCGCGGCTTACGTCACTTCAGAGTTCCTACTGGCGGTGCGAATGCAACCAGGAAAATTTTCCTAAGGGAACCATTAGTTCTTGGGGATCCACCCTGGTGGATAGTTCCTTGAACTAAGTTCTTAGAACTACCTGGTGTGAAAGCCCCTTTAGAGCATTCAATGTGATTGTAACCAAACCTGATCAACATTAT
The DNA here is from genome assembly GCA_030770095.1 of Gila robusta. Lineage (NCBI taxonomy): Eukaryota > Metazoa > Chordata > Actinopteri > Cypriniformes > Leuciscidae > Gila > Gila robusta. The sequence goes on along the minus strand of JAVALU010002341.1, from coordinate 251,203 downwards.
GCCAAAGCACTATTTTCACTATTTAATAGGGGTGTAAAGATACATGTATTCGTATTGAACCGTTCGGTACGAGGCTTTCGGTTCGGTAATCGGTACGCATAACAAACCGAACGATTCGTTGGACCATTTTTCCTGCCGACCAAAATCCGCGCTGGCGCGACCATCACAACGTTGCGCAACATCAAATGGCAAATGTAATGAAAGCGGAACAAAACTGCGCTACTCGTTTTGTGCTTCACAGACCGTTTATCAGTTTGGACCAATGTCAGTGCAGCGCGAGCCGATCTTGATCAAGCGACACTGTTACTACACAGCGATAAGAGATCCAGTAAACAAAGCATTTGAATTTGCCACTGAATAACATTGCTGCGAGATCAGTGAGAAGCATTAAAATGTCTCCGTTATTAACGGATCAAACAGCGCTGTCGTGTAAACCAGGAGAAACACTGTTCCATGAATGAGCTAGTTATTTTTTAATTTTGCTATTTATAAAGCAATGAAAGAAATGTTTTAGTTACAAGTAGACTAATGTGGGAAGTGGGAAATGGCAAATGTAAATGACACTGCATTTAAATTTTGCATCAACTGTTGCATATACGGTATAAGAAATGTAAATTTGCATATTACAAAGCTTTAATGTGCCCTTAATTGCCACTTTTAATTTTGAAAAACTCTAGGGCTGTCACGATTCCTCAATTAAAGGTGCTCTAAGCAATGTTGGGTGACGTCACTTCTTGTTGACGTTGAAAGTATTGTCAAACATAACAGAGGCTAGCTAGTATGAGGTGCCCCTAGGGACATTATTCAGAATTACCATGCATATACATGTACTTTTCCTCTCACATACACATATGAAACCAAATTCATTCACATACTATAATGAAATGCTCACACACATACAAGTGAAATGCTTTTACAAACAACTGAAACGCTCTCATACAGTACATACATCTGAAAATATTACGCTCACACACAGCTGAAATGCTCACACACACACAACTGAAATGCTCTCATACAACTGAAAATATTACACACACAACTGAAACGCTCACACACAACTGAAATGCTCTCATACATACAAGTGAAATGCTTTTACAAACAACTGAAACGCTCACACACACAACTGAAATGCTCTCACACACAACTGAAAAGCTCACACACATACAAGTGAAATGCTTTTACAAACAACTGAAACGCTCACACACACAACTGAAATCCTCACACACATACAAGTGAAATGCTTTTACAAACAACTGAAACGCTCACACAACTGAAATCCTCACACACATACAAGTGAAACGCTTTTACAAACAACTGAAACGCTCACACACACAACTGAAATCCTCACACACATACAAGTGAAACGCTTTTACTAACACAACTGAAACGCTCTCACTCACACAACTGAAAAGCATTTCAGTATGTTGTAAGCAAGCATTTCAGTATGTTGTAAGCAAGCATTTCAGTATGTTGTAAGCAAGCATTTCAGTTTAAACGGAAGGTGGTTAAGTCCCCACTCCAGTTGGTGGCAGTAGTGCACCTCAAGACGAAGAACTAGAAGCGGTTGAAAGAAAGCATAGTAGAAAAGCGCGCCTTTCACAATACAAGCGACCGCAGTTGACCGTTCGTTCGCCCGCCAATCGCATTACACCAGCGGTTCTCAAAGTGTGGGGCGCGCCCCACTGGTGGGGAATAGAGACGTGGCAGGTGGGGCGCGCCAAACGGGAGGAAATTTTCCTTATGCCTTTATATCTTTATTCGTTCATGGTGAGTCCGCACCGTCAACTTCATCTTTGCAGCGACACAGAAAACACCAGTTTATTAATAAACAAATGTCTCCTTGCCATTTTTTACACATTCATAATCATTACTTTAGCCGGTTCTTCGTGTCAAACGGTCGTGCGCTTGAGTGAGGCTATATAACGCTCATTATCCTGTATAGCCTATTTAAGTAATTAAATCAATATAAAGGTGCGATTTGTCCACTAATGGCTTAAATGTACTACTAGTCGACTAGAAAAAAACACTTTAGTCGGAGGCAGCCCTTATTCCACACATTTTTGAACCAGCAGGCCATTCTGGGTTGAGCGAGCGACCCTGAGCGGAATGAGCGAGCGGAGCGGAATATTCAGAAATGCGCCCTCCGCTCACATGCTCTGATCGGAACAAAGGAATATTAAAATAATCATTAGTTTATATCTTATACACTGCCCATCATTTTAATCCCATATTAAACAGTATGTTATGTCTATTTTAATTAATATATATATATATATATATATATATATATATATATATATTTATTTATTTATTTATATGTATGCATGTGTGTGTAATATATATTTTTTGTTTATTTCACGTTTTTAAGTACAACATTATGTTAGTCCACAGCCACCCACCACTGGGTGCTGATCATAGACTGTAAAAAAAGATGGACGCCGCCCCTTCGTTCTCTTCCATTGGCGAGAGGTGAAGCCGCCATTGTCCCGATATGGCGCTGACATCTTGGGACTTGAGTCTGCGCAGTTGCGATTTCGGGACCAGACATGCGCAGTAGTGAGCAGGAAGTAAAGCCGCGAAATCAACGTCCCGCTCTGGTCCCGCCCTCACTCTCGCTGAATCAATCGTAAGCGTGCGCCTCTGCTGCAGAACAAACCATTATGTCGGTGTGAAATAATTAATTATAGAAATTTAGATATTAAATTTAAAGCTCCAATCTCCTCAGTCCTCCAAAGATCCCGAAAAAAAGTCCGTTGTTGCTTGAGTGACTACTTTGCTCAGAGAACCTGTCAATCACAGCTGTCAATCATGTACGCCACAGCGCCATTTTTATAGCATCAAATAACTAACTAAAAACAAACTTATTTTAAAAACAAACACTTGAAATTACATCAGCGTGATGAAAACTACAGTAAATGACAGAAACTATCTTTGGAAAAAAGATATGTGAAGTGTAATTTAATTGTTTAGTTGGTCTCACGCCCCATTGAATAACATGGGGAGGCGGGGTTTATGAGCTATACTAGGACCGGTCACCGGGGGGCGATCGAGACGCTTTGGCTTCACTTTTCAGGGCACGCTTGGTGCTGATGCTATGACACTTTTATTTCTTTTCTATTTTTGAACTTGATACAAATTGACAACATAGACTGTAAAAAAAAAAAAATGGACAAAGCGTCTGTGACGTCACCTATACACTTTCTGAATAACGGTTTTGAGGCCGTTTATGGGGGGTATGGGTGGCGCCATCTTTGAAAATCTTGGGAAATCCTAACCCCGCCCACCTTCTGGCCAATCCATATATGAGTAAAAGGGCGGGCTTTGTGTGAGACTGAGCCTCTTCAGCCAAGGGTGGACGCGCCTTTTCAGCCAAGCAGCAGCAGCCTCAGCTATCTGTAATGGTGTGTTCACACCGAACGCGAATTTAATTATCTGCGCGAGTAGATTACATACAAAGTCAATGCAAAGACGCGAATAGACGCATCATTCGCGCCGGGCGTCGCGAATGACACGAATTGGGCGACGCGTGTGCCGCGAACGTCTTCCGCGCAAGTTGAAAAATTTGAACTCGAGCGAATGTTCAAGCGTCTAACTAGACGCGATAGACGCGTTCGGTGTGAACACCATAACGTTATAAGATCGACTGGCAGACTAGGCTACTTTTTACAGTCTATGGCTAACTTACTACATTCACTGCAAAGCTGCTGAAGAGTACAACCCAAAATATATTAACACTCCAATGTGTGACATATCAGTCTATTCTTATGTTACATTTATTCATTTGGCAGACGCATTTACAGTGTTTCAAACGTCAGTTATAACCATAGGTAAAGTACCTCAGACGCTAACTTATCTGAGGCGATTTAATGCTAACTGTTGCAGTGCCACTGCCCACAAACATTGATGCTAAATAGTGCTAACTACGTGAAATAGTAGTGGAATGTCACTTACCGGAAAAAAATGGAGCGTGTCGGTTAACGTTAGTGCAGTTTATAGCAGAGCAACAGAGCATTTTATGTACGATATTTCAATACAAATGTTCAGAAAGGATACAGAGATGGTATGATGTGTTGTGTCAGATCATGGCCGAGACGTCAAATTTCAGGAATTCCACTCGGCGCAGCCCGTTATCAGCTGTCAATCAAGCTGTCAAAGTTAACCACGCCCTTATTTGTCATACATTTTATATCTAAATACGATCTAAACTAACGAGTTAGAAAAAAATTCACCCCCCTCACAGTTGTCAGGCACTCGGAACCTATCGAAAAATACAATAAAAGTCCATGGGACCAACCTGTAAAAACATGAATTTATGCTGTGAAAACGGACATTTTAACATGGAGTCTATGGACATTTGCTCCCTTTTGGGACCTGCCCCTAGCGGATTTTCGGTGTATTGCAGTTTTTCACACTTGCGGGTAGGCTTCATTTTTCAGATTAGAATGTTGCCGCTTGATTGACAACTGCACTTTTATTTTCTCTATTTTTATAGTTGGTTTGTATTCTCTATAGTTCGTTTGTATTTAGATACAACTTGTTACTATACTGATACTACTGGTTACTTCAATAAATTGGAACATTTTAAGCTTGTTGCGCATTTCATTAGCATTGTGTTGGGGTGATGGGGGCAGGTGGGTTTGAAAATTCCCCCTTGTCCAAAGTGGGGAATGACCGAAAAAAGTTTGAGAACCACTGCGCTACACCAATGTCTGCTCAACAGCAAAGAACATTAACCAAGGCAGCAGGCTTGCTGAACACCATATTGGCCTCAGCGGAGACCATCAGAACCCTGTCAATGCCACAATTGTTTAGTTCGCTACTTCGGTTAGGCTTCTATGCTGGTGAGCGGATATTGACGTGGCGACTGGCGAAAGAACTGTTTTGTGCACCCGCGCTTTTTTTTCTTTGCTTTTTTACTTTTATCTTCGATTTTATTGCTGTTGCCAACCAGCTTAGAGGTGCACTACTGCCACCAACTGGATTGGAGGGGGAACTTTAACCACCTTCCATTTCAACTGAAATGCTTTCATTCAACATACTGAAATGCTTTTCAGTTGTGTGAGTGAGAGCGTTTCAGTTGTGTTTGTGTGTGAGCATTTCAGTTGTGTGTGTGTGAGCGTTTCAGTTGTGTGTGAGCATTTCAATTGTGTGCGTGAGCGTAATATTTTCAGTTGAATGTATGAGAGAGTTTAAGTTGTGTGTGTGCGTAATATTTTCAGTTGTATGTATGAGCGTTTCAGGTGTTTATAAAAGCATTTCACTTGTATGTGTGAGAGCATTTCAGTTGTGTGTGTGTGCGTAATATTTTCAGTTGTATGAGAGCATTTCAGTTGTGTGTGTGAGCGTTTCAGTTGTGTGTGAGCATTTCAGTTGTGTGTGAGCATTTCAGTTGTGTGCGTGAGCGTAATATTTTCAGTTGAATGTATGAGAGCGTTTAAGTTGTGTTTGTAGAAGCAAATTCATTCACATACTATAATGAAATGCTCACACACATACAAGTGAAATGGTTTCATATGTGTATGTGAGAGGAAAAGTACATGTATATGCATGGTAATTCTGAATAATGTCCCTAGGGGCACCTCATAAGCTAGACCCTCCCTCCTCCTCATCCGCGCACAAGCCCCCAAATCGTTCTTGTCGGTTATTGGCTGGAACTGTTTGTTTTGTTTCATGGTGCGGGTTAGCCCAGTTTGTTTTTGTTGCCGTTTTGGAGCCTGGGGTGTCTGCAGAGACCGCGTTTTTTTACAGTGTGTTCAGGGGGCAGGCAGCTAGTGGATAGTGAGGAGATGTTTGCTGTATGTGACAAAAACATTTTTGGCCTAAAAAAACGCGTGACATCGCTTAGAGCACCTTTAAATTAGAGTACTCGATTTGCAATTTACCCATATCGAGTAACCAGCTAAAAAACATAGCATAGTGGTATTGTGAATTCACAAAGTCTGCAATTCAATTAAACAAATAGATGCCCAGCAGGTTTAATAAAATAAATATATATATAGTTTTTGCCCCTCCATTTTTCATGAGCTGAACTCAACAATCTAAGACTTTCTATGTACACAAAAGGCCTATTTCTCTCAAATATTGTTCACAAATCTGTCTAAATCTGCGTGACTATATCGCACAGGTGAAGCAGAGCTACGAACCGATTGCCCTAAACTCAGTGTTTTTTACCTCACTGCGCCTGCACGAAAACAGAATGTTAACCATTTCAATCTGCAGCAAAAAAAACAAAAAACGAAAAGGAGATCTTTAAGTTCTGTAGTTCAAACTAGCTACAAATTACTGTTGCTTACCTCCAGTTTGTCCAGTTATTACCCACGTCTTCCAAGCCACCTGCGATGTAACACCGTGCCTCTTTTATTAATTTGTTAAACAATGTTTTTGAAATAAACCTGTTTTTAATTTTCATTGATGACTAATTATTGCAGTGTTCGGACATATTATAGACTGTTAATATAATTATATGCCTATAATTCATTGTAATCGACCTAAATGTTTTAGACAATTTTCAATGAGTAGTAAGCTTCTATGTAATATTTTATTATCCTCACAGCACGTTGCAGTGATGTGCTGTGAAATTATTGCGTGGCAAATTAATTATAATAGCAGATCAATTTAATAATAAAATTAGCCTTCCCTAATAATGATAATACTAATAATAATTTAATACATAAATTGGAAATGCTAAATCATCTTGATATTGATAGCTGATGCTTGTTTTGACAATATCTCTGGATACATGATATCGTCTAGGCGCAACCCAGCATGGGGGTTTATCGCACATATTTCACACGTATAGTGTGAGCAGTCAAGTCGCAGCTCGACGTTCGGACCGTATAGTGTGAGCACATAAATCCTGAGCTTTGGCTTTACATCACATGCGATTTACTCGTTCAGTGTGAGTAGGTACCTTGCTGAAATCGCACAGACATCACACAGTGTATGGCCGCCTTTAGTGAGCAATTCTTTGACGAGATAATCCATCCACCTCACAGGTGTGGCATATCAAGATGCTGATTAGACAGCATGATTATTGCACAGGTGTGTCTTAGGCTGGCCACAATAAAAGGCCACTCTGAAATGTGCAGTTTTACTGTATTGGGGGTTCCGGGGGGGGGGTCCGAAAATCAGTCAGTATCTGGTGTGACCACCATTTGCCTCACACAGTGCAACATCTCCTTCGCATAGAGTAGGGCTTGGGCGGTATGGATTTTTTCTAACCGCGGTTGAAAAGCAAGATATTCCCGCGGTATAGCGGTAAACCGCTTTTAATGATCAGGTTGTTGATTGTGGCCTGTGAAATGTTGGTCTACTCCTCTTCAATGGCTGTGTGAGGTTGCTGGATATAGGCAGTACCTGGAACACGCTGTCGTATACGCTGATCCAGAGCATCCCAAACATGCTCAATGGTTGACACGTCCAGCGAGTATGCTGGCCATGCAAGAACTGGGATGTTTTCAGCTTCCAGGAATTGTGTACAGATCCTTGCAACATGGGGCCATGCATTATCATGCTGCAACATGAGGTGATGGTCGTGGATGAATGGCACAACAATGGGCCACAGGATCTCGTCACGGTATCTCTGTGCATTCAAAATGCCATCCATAAAATGCACCTGTGTTCGTTGTCCATAACATACGCCTGCCCATACCATAACCCCACCGCCACCATGGGCCACTCGATCCACAACGTTGACATCAGCAAACCACTCGCCCACACGACGCCATACATGCTGTCTGCCATCTGCCCTTCACAGTGAAAACCAGGATTCATCCCTGAAGAGAACACCTCTCCAAAGTGCCAGAAACCATAGAATGTGAGCATTTACCCACTCAAGTCGGTTACGACGACGAACTGCAGTCAGGTCGAGACCCCGATGAGGACGACGAGCATGCAGATGAGCTTCCCTGAGACGGTTTCTGACAGTTTGTGCAGAAATTCTTTGGTTATGCAAACCGATTATTGCAGCAGCTGTCCGGATGGCTGGTCTCAGACGATCTTGGAGGTGAAGATGCTGAATGTGGAGGTCCTGGGCTGGTGTGGTTACACGTGGTCTGCGGTTGTGAGGACGGTTGGATGTCCTGCCAAATTCTCTGAAACGCCTTTGGAGACAGCTTATGGTAGAGAAATGAACATTCAATTCTCAGGCAACAGATCTGGTGGACATTCCTGCAGTCAGCATGCCAATTGCACGCTCCCTCAAAACTTGCGACATCTGTGGCATTGTGCTGTGTGATAAAACTGCACATTTTAGAGTGGCCTTTTATAGTGGCCAGCCTAAGGCACACCTGTGCAATAATGAACTGTTATCATTTACATGTGAAGGGGGTGGATTGGAATCCACTGCTGCTTCAATGTATATGTAATGATTGATTATAATTAAGGTATTAATCAATATTTTTCCTTCTAAATATCAAATGAGTTGAATGACTTCTCTTGAGATTTTACTTGGTTATAGAAGTTACCAGTGTGATTACTGAAATGTTCTTTTCATGTATTCTTTAATGTCTGTATTTGATATCTGAATGGAGTAACAGCGCTTGCTTATTTAGCCCAGCTTCCAGAAATTAAATATGGACTTGTTTTGTGATTGAGAAAGGTCTTCAACGTGTTAAAACATATAGGGGTCATTGAAGCCAATAGTTTAAGGGACCATTTCTTTGTTAAAGCCTTACTTACCAGTTAGACTAAAGTTTAGCTATCCTTGAGAGAAAGAACGCATTATCTTGATGTTTTGAGAGGACTCTCCTGTTTATAGTTAGAGCCTGGCCAAATCCAACCTTGGAAAAGCTGCGTGTCGGTGTGTGTTAGCTTTTTTGGTTACAGGTTAAGGAACCACTGGCATTATTGGAGATTGTTGGAGTTGTTGTTCTGGGCATGCTGGCGCCCAGCAACCTAAATCTGCGACCTGGAAGATCATGAAGTGCCTAACTTCAGGGTCTGAGTGTCAGCTGCATAATCGATGGAGGCTTAGCCAATGAGAATCATTCAACATGTAAGCAATGACGTAGCTTAGACCTTGGAAATGGTATAACTGCTGTGATCTTTGTAACTGTAAGCGGGGCTGCCTACGAACTCCTGTGTGAGTACTGAAGCTGACTTCTGCTGATGAAACTGCAAACTATCTACAGTAAAACTTTTCTTTAATTTCTTATAATTCTGACTCTGGGTCTTCATTCTTCATATCTGGTTCTGGGTCTTTGACTGTATATCCCCCTTACACATACGTCTCACAAAAATCCATCTCTGCTTATGCGGCTACGCAAAGGACACGTTTTCATCAGATTTGTAAGGTAAATAATTTATAAACCTATGCCAAAACAGTAGAATACATAAATAGGTTTATAAATATGCAAACTGTTCATCACAATTTCAAAAAAAGTTTAAAGCTCTGAGTTTGCATGTTTCTATGTCCACATATTCTTGATAAGAAATTAGAGTGGCTGTAGTATTTCTATCATAAGTGGCAAAATATTAAAGATTAAGTAAAAATTCCAATTAAACTAATGTTGTTTGGCCAATATTAAACAAGGATTTGATCTGCTGTAAAGTGTAACACCAGGCCGTTGGCGCCCTCTGCAGGCATTTGTTCTAATATATAATGTACATAAGATGATTGTTTACATTATGTATTTTAACAGTGTTGATCTACAAAACCATATGATCACTTGCTTTTGATACTTTTTGAACCAAATATTATTGCCTCATTTTTATTATACATGTATTTTAAGAAATTTTCAGGGTTCGTACACCTTTTCCAAGGTCAAATTCAAGCACTTTCAAGGTCCATTTTAAAGCTTTTTCCAGCACCTTAAATTACATACCAATACATGTGTCAAAATTATTATTTAGTGTTTAATCACATTAAAAGAGATAATGCTATAAACAGGCAAAATTGTGTTTCGTAATAGCAGAAGGACCAGATATTTAAGCAAATCATGTTTTATTTTTCAAAATATATCACTGTCTAAGTAGATAATGCCTATGAATAATACTTTTCATTATATTAATGTCCAAATATTGCTTCCCAGATAATGTGATTTTCAGGCTGTAAAACTGAATAATTTTCAAGGGCTGAAAATATGAAGACATAGGATTTGAACAGAAATATTTTACAGGCCTTGGTTTTAGGACACATTCTTGATATAGACAAGGTTTGAACAAAATCTGAGATGCAACAACCTGTAATTCAATTTTAACCCAGAAGACTCTGACAGTGTACAGGCACCTGCCTGATATTAATTGAAAAGAAAAAAAAAAAAATTGAAAAAAAAAAAAATCTATTTCATTGCCAAGACATACATTTATCTACCGGAATAGAGCCGTGTAAATATTGCATAAGGCCATCCTCAACCTTATAGTAGGCTACTTGTATGCAGGGCTCGACATAAGCAATGGCCCGATGGCCCGGGGCCAGTAAAAGAGTATGTCGGGCTAGTTGATTGGCCAGTCACTGGCCCGCACGGGCCAGTGAATGGCCATCAGCAAAACAAACAGCAAACGTCATACACGGTGGCGCGAAGAGTGTCAATGTTACTTAAGGTTACTTATAACGTGTTAAAATGTCAAAGAACTACGAGGCTGATACGAGAAAGAGGTCATTCCTAGTAGGGCTGGGCGGTATATCGAGTTTGTACAATAGGCTATATCGATTTTTTTTTTTTTACAATATGGAATGAGGCAATACCGTTTATATCGATACAGTAGTTTGATACGAGCACATCTGAAATATAGCGGAGTAACGTTACGCAGTGTGAGCTCCTGCAGTGAAAGAACATAGTACAATTTGTCCTAAACATGACAAGCGTATATTAAGCGCTTCAAAATAACTGGTAAGATATAGTTAACAAGTTTAAAGCAGTTTGCCCTGCAGATGCTCTGACAGAAACTGTTGCTGACTGACAGATAAATACTGGCGCTGTTTAATGCGTTTGAGACGTGGTGCTTTCCTCAGTGCTTAACTTACATTTCACAGGTATATTCTCCATCTGTAAATGTTAGAAAGTCAAACAAATATGTCCATTTCACTGTCAGGAGAGGACGAGCTTCTGCAAGTGAATCTCCGCTAATATTCAAGCTTCCGTGAACGAGCGCCGCCGCGCGCATGCGCACCAAACAGACGAGCACAATAGAAGAGTAGCGCAATAATTCTGACTAAAATATACATATTGCTAAAATATTTGTTGTTGGAGACAATAAATGTTCCATATGTGGAATTTTAAACCTACAAGTATGTTTTTATGAACGTGACCATTATACTGGGGTAATCAAATGCAGGCTAATAGCCTATAATTAGTTTGTACTTTTGTTTTGTTTTTATTTTCATTTTTAGTTTAGCCTTTAGTCATTTTAAGAACAAAAGCATTACTTTTGTTTTTAGATTGTAATGTTACAATGTTAGAATGTAATGTGATTTTAATCACCTTTTTGCACATAATATATTATTGCATAATGCATAGCCTATATTACATTCCCTATATTTGTTTCCATATCCTTCAATATCAACATTGTTTGGATATCATTAAGCAGGATGTGAAATAACATTTTTTTTCAAAATAAATACAGATTTTCTTTATCCAAATAGAAAAACGTAGAAAGTACCGAGATATATATCGTATATCGTCATTTAACCAAAAAATACCGAGAAATTATTTTTTGGCCATATCGCCCAGCCCTAATTCCTAGTGTCATGGAAAACGCAGTACACCTGGGTGGAGATGAGGGCATGTACTGTTTCGTTTGCCGGAAATTTCTAACAAAAGCTGACCGAGCCGTTATGCAAAATGCATAACCAGCCTGCCCGACGGGCTATCTAAAAATAGTGTAATCAAATTCCCCCCTAAACTTCTGCCTAGCCCCCCTAAAAATGTGTGATTAAGTGTAAGCTACACAAATTCGTGTTCGCTTCAGTCTTGTTATAATCAGATTCAGCGCGTTCTTCATTTTTTTCTTCATTGACAGTTTTTTTTAGGTCATAAATGTTAAACGAATGACAAAAATAATCAGGCAAACTAATATACTTTTGTCTTATTTCGCCATTTTGAAGTGAAAATAGGCCTATGTAACGTTACTCATCACTCATATAATGTAATAATTAGTTTACTGTCATTGTGAGGGGGCAAGAATTTAAAAAAATAATCAAAAATTAATCCTAATGTATACAATAAATACAGTTTAATGGAAAAGTGCTTTTCCTTATATTTCTTTCAGGGCCAGTAAAAATATAGAAGGGGCCAGCAAAACTCTGATCTACTGGCCCTGGGGGCCAGTGGGGATTTTTTTTTATGTTGAGCCCTGCTTGTATGACACTCTGAAATCTGACACGATTTCTGTTCAGCAATCAAAGATTGTTGTTATGCCCTAGGCTAACGTTTGCAGGTTTTAATTTGCGGTTAGTTAACTTTACTGTGCTGTAACTTTGGCTATGTTCACAGCATATTCCACAAATGAACATGCCATAACGGACATGCAATACTAACATTACATTATCACACCAAGTACTTTCAGTCCTGTCCCTTTCAGACAGGATGCGGAATGCGCTGCGCTATGGAACCCATTTATTTCAATGGCTTGCGCTGCGCGAGGACGTTTTGTTGCCGAGTCGAGCAAAGCGGAGCGTAGCATTGGCGAGCTCGAGCGCACGCCGCGATCAAAGTTAAATATAGTTAAACTTTTGGCGCAGCGCTCTGTGACGATTACCTGCGCGGCAAATAAAAACGGGACATCCAAACAAGGATCTTTGCTTAGGTCCATTTTATTAGTACAAAAAAATATTTGATTACTGAAAATAGCTTGATTACCAAAATAATTGTTAGTGACAGCCCTAGAAAACTCTTTTCAGACCATTCACTCTTAACTGGACTATAGCAGTATCCACAACATCTATTCTGCCAAAATGGACAATTGTGGTCATTACTCCCCCTTTTCCATCTGCTTGGATCCTGCCTGTCACTTATGGCTGTTAGTTTTAAGTTTTGTAGTTTATCAACTAATAGAAGACTAAACTGATATCAACCAATACGTCTCAGTTGATTACCAGCCATTTTTAATGAGGAAGGGCTATTGTCACTATTATAGCCACAGTACTGCATGCAAATACAAAATTAATTGTGAAAAGGTGAATTTATAGACCTGTGTAATAGCAGCTTCATTGTCTGACAGACCCAGCAGGAAGATTCTAGCCTTGTCGATTTTGACAGGAACTGTACGACCTCTCCACTCAACCTCACTCATCACAGCAGCCTGCTTAGCTCTTGTCTGAGTAATCAGTGTCTGAGAGAAAGGAAGAGAACAATTTAAAAGATGGTCAATTCACTGCAGAATCCTTTTCTAAAATACAGGCTAAATATTTAACAAATTGTGATAACAAAAAAACCCTAAGAAAACGAGGTTTGGCATGCAATTTTCTCCCAGAAAACACAAAAGGTTTTTATATAGTATGTTAGACAAATAGATCAATATATTGTTAGAGCTAGAATATCATAGCCTAAAAAGCAAGAACATGGTTATGAAGACAAGACGACTGACCTCCAATTTTTCAGCCATCATGCCACCCCCTCCTCCTGCACTCAGTCTCATCTGCATGAGGTCGTTTATTGCATTCTGGTCACCTAGAGAACAGAGTATCTTGGCATGAAGACTGTGTTTTGGACAAAGTAGTCAAAGTGCGTGTATGTTTCAGTATGTTTGGATGAATGTGTGAGCATTTCCAAAGTCCATCTAAGTAAAGTCAGTTCACTCATCGGCCATATTTGCAGATATGATTTCCTGAGAAGCTATTTCCAGTCATGCAGGTAGAGAAATTCTCTATTTGGCAGACACTTTTGCAAAAAAAAACAAACAAACAAAAACAAAACACATTTTGTCAGTTCTTTCCTGGAAATAGATCCCTTGATCTACTGTACAGATCTCATTGGCATTGCTAGCAGGATACTTGAGCTATTAGAATTTGCAATAACATTTCAAATAAGGAATATAATCTGACAATAACGTTTTTGTAAATTGTGCTTTTTAAGCTTAATTCACACAACCTTCTTCAGGCTTGTATACCATGTTCATATACATGCTCTGGAGTAAAAATACATGTGATTGTTTTGAACTAAAAGGTGTATTTAATTCATATAGCTAATATATTAAACAATGCGTTGAATAAGGCAATTGTCTCTAACTATAAGGTGACAACAGCTGCAACAAAGTGCAATGCTTTCATTCATGCACGTTTGAGTGGCCCATTTTAGCCTTTAAAATGCCCCTATTAAGCCATTTAAAAGGTTCCAAATTTTATTTTGGATGTCTCCTATATCAGAGTTTCTCAACCTTTTGCCTACTGCGACCCACTTTTTTTGTATGCCAGTCATACGACCCACTAAGGCGGGAAATAAATCAATAACCTAACTGAAATGCCTCTTTAGACCTAGGCTACACCATAGGCCTATATGCTTATAATTAATTTAACGAAAACAAATATTTTCAATAATTAGGCAGACTATGAGGCAAACTGATTTTTTTACTCACGTTAATGTAAATATCCAGATGCGGTGGAATTCGGAAAAGTCCGACTCGTAGTGTCGCACACAAACTAGCTGTTGTCAGCCTATTCCTGCTTTTTGTTTTTGTGGCTGCGTACAGTATAATAAGGTCTGGCATAACAATAGAGCTTGTGTGTTTAACATTACGTAAAGAGAGTAGGACGTTGTCCAATAAGAGCCGTTTGCGGCAATAATAAATTATTGTGATAGGACAGTTGAAAAACAGCATTAGAAAGTTACGGTAATAATGATTCAACGTACGACATTCTAAAATACGATTCGTTGGAGGACCGGCTACGTTTACATTCACAACTTGTTTCAATCGGACTGAATTCATTCCGATTGATGAATCTGAATGTAGTGTTTACATGAACGCTAAACGTGATCGGGTTGATGTGTGTGTTTAGATATGTTTATATCTCTCTAAATCCCCTTTATGTAACGATGGCATCGGTTTAACTATCAATTAGAGTCCTCGTCCTTTGGAAGATCACACAAAGTCGATAGCGCAGAAAACAGTGTTGAGCATGTTTTTGCAATGAAGAAAACAGCATTTGTGTTATCTCGACATGTCGACAACACATACCAAACTCTTCTAGGCCTCAGTTCCAACTACAGTGTTTAAGGGAGAATTTGTGGGCAACTAATGAAGACCATTAGGCTGGCATTATGCAAATCTGTTACAAACTTACATGGGTTCGTAGAGGAAGTAAGACTGGAATTACCGGTGACTTGTTTCAGGCAGTTCAGAATCATTCTTTCTTTTAAAAGACAATAACTCCATTTATTGTGCTCTTTGAAACTTTGTGGACCTTTTTCATTCACAAACAGCTATAAAATATGCTACATTAAATGTTATCTGAAACAGTCTCAGTTTCTCACCAATGTTATATGCACAGTATCGGATGTTAGGTGAAATCTCTTCCACTCTCTGATAAAAAAGCACTGCTTGCTCCTCAGTAAAAGCACTTGCCAGTTTCTCATAGATGGTCCTGCAAACAGTCCAAAGAAATAAAACAAAATCTTTCACAAAATATACAGGATAAATATACACCAAATATTTTCTACTTTTTTTTAACATAAAAAATCAATTATGTAAACAGCTATTTCAAGTCACTGCAGTGTTTCCCATTAATTACCTAGACTGTGGCAGCCCAGCCCAATTGCTTCAGCTGAAAATATTTCTCATAACAAAAAATCTCTAATGTTGTTTTGCACCATTGGTTTGGCAACGCATCTGTAAATCAGAATTAAAATATAAAATCACAATTAGAGATGCACCGATTGATCGGCTGGTGATCGGAATTGGCTGATTTTCACGTGATTGGCCATGACCGGCGAGTCAGTCTGACATATTCCGATTTTATGCCGGTCAAAAGCATTGGGGCGCCGCATGATTAACATCACGCAATATCAGTATCACACATGCACAAGGAACGCACATGTAGGGAACCTTGTGAATTACGGCCGTTTCACACCGCAAGCAGCGCTTTTTTCGTTTTCTTTCGGCGTGCATGTTAATCAATGAGTGCATTCACAGGAGCAGGAGCGTCGCGTGAGCGCCAAGCAGGAGCAGAGCGTGATCAATGGTGAAGAGGGAGTTTCAGCACCGAGTCTATTTTTGCTGCACTGCTCACACTCAATTAAAGTGAAAGCACACTTTTGATGGACAAAATAAATTTCACACAAAAAGTGCCCAAAATGCACAGAATTTGCATGTCTGGTGTGTTTTAACAAGAACTGGAGTAGGCTATGTCAGAAAAGAAAATGACTCAAAAATATTTATAGAAAATTTACCCATTTAAACTTGTTTTTATTTCCCAATCCTCAAGCGTACCTCTCTGCATCATGTACAAGCGTTGACAGTGAGCGCTTGTTTAGTCTGGCTGGACATGTGGCAGAGAGAGAAGAAACAGACTATCTGGTGACAAAGTAGAAATGATTCTGTTTGCGAAGAAAAACTTGCCATTGATGTACAAGTGATTGCAATAGGCCTGTGTGTGTTTTGAGAAATATCTTTATACTGCAAGGCTATATTTATTTTTATTTGCTATTTATATATTATTTCATTGCCATTACCTGTTTTCATACAGATGTTTAGTTTGCTAAATATATCACATTTTTGTAGTTGGATATTGGATGTGAAAAGGAAAGCACTTTAGATGTGTGAATTTCCCACACCAGGAGTATATAGTTCTATGCAAAATGTTCTATTAAAGAAAAGATAGAAAATAAATATTTATGTGCGCTGTAAAATGGTTAGAAAAAATGAAATCGGAATCTGCTAAAATCGGTATCGGCAGGTCAAACTCAACGAAAAATTGGAAGTCGGCCTAGAAAATTGTAATCGGTGCATCTCTAATCACAATATGGCCCCGCACACTTCTTAAAACGCAAAAGGCAGCAACTGGTTTTCAATGAGCCCAAGAGACACCACGTCCCCAAGTCTACATCCCCTCCAGAGAAGCATGTAGTCGAGAGGCACATCACTTTTGAGAATGCTTTCGTTCATTGTTTCTTGGTGGTGGAATGAGCTACCTAACTTTATCCGGACAGCAAAATCCCTGACAATATTCAAATAACAGCTGAAATCTACTCTTCCGTGAGCACTTAACTGTATCCTGTGGACTGATAAGGATTCTTAAATCTCAAGACCAATCTTTTTGTTTCAAGCGGTTTTGTCAATCTGTGTAGCGTTATTTTTAGCATGCCATCCAGTAATCTCAAAGAGCTTTGCTACTTTTTATATGAAACTAAATCAGTTTTAAAATTCTGTCAGTTTTATCACAAATCAATGTTTTTTTACACTGTTTATGATGATGTGACAGATGTAACCACCTCAGTTTAAGCGGCATGTGAACTAGGGGTGTAACGGTTCAGTTTACTCATGATTCGGTTTATATCTAAGTTTTAGGGTCACATTTTCAGTACGGTATGTGCTCTGTGCAGAAAGAGAGAAAAAAAAAGACTAATGTCAGATAAAAGTAAAGAACCAAATATTCAAACTACAATCAACAGCACAAATAAATACAATGGAGCAAAGATACAAATAAAATAAATGACGCTTTTCAGGTAGGTCTAACAGTCGTTTTTAGGTATACGAATTAAATAAAGTAATCAAAATGTAAAACCACATTGCAAATAATCTTCACTGTATAATTTAAATAAAGATTAATCATTATTAAAGTTAGAAAAGCTATTCAGTCAAGAGCAGCAAGTTATTTCCTTGTCTTTTGTTATTTAATTAACATTAAAAACACAGACAGCAGGAATATTAGGCTGCTGTCATTTTAAGACAATGCACGGATCTAGTTCGTCTTTCGCAAACGGTTTACATTCACTTAAGACATAACCGACTATGTTTGCTAGGATACTTGCCAAGACGGGCATGCTGACAATTTTTATGTGAATTTGTCCGTTCAAGCGCAAGACTAGGAGAACTCAATATTTGCTCGCTTTGAGACGCGGCTTTCCGTTTGCGCACTTCGGATGAGTGCGCACACAAATCTTCTCTTTCGTATACTATCGTACTTGTTTAAATTAGCAAAGCTTAAATGAGTTTAAACAGATAGCAATGTGTGCCCTTCAGGTCTTACCTGTGCTCGCACGCTACCAACACCCGGGTGATGACGCACTCGCATTGAACAAAGTTTAGGGGAAGCTATAATGCATATCCATCGACAAACATATATTAACCTAACTGTCTGTTTTATGCGTTATTTTACAACAAACCATATTACATATATGGTATATATTATATGCGTCGTCAGATTTTAGATTAACCGCAGTGCAGGCGTGTGTCGAACCATGGGTGGAGAGTGATAGTTAGATTTTTTACAGAGAACCTTTACACCCCTACTGTGTACTGATCATCTATTCCATTTACTACTAGTTATACATGTAAGAAAAATTAAAACGTACTTAAATGTATCATGCAGCAGAAAGATGTCAATAAAACTAATTTAACAAATTCCTCGTTTTTTTCTGCCGATATTGTTGATGGTTCAATGTTGTCATTGACATCGGGTCACTTGTGAGATATCATCACCAATAAAGGTTTTATCATATTGCCCAACCCTGAGATACTACCACAACCAAAAAGAGGTTAGTGCAGAGACAGTCTGGTCCATAGACTGTAAAAAAAGATGGACGACGCCCCTTCGCTCTCTTCCATTGACGAGAAGTGAAGCCGCCATTGTCCCGATATGGCGCTGACATCTTGGGACTTGAGTCTGCGCAGTTGCGATTTCGGGACCAGACATGCGCAGTAGTGAGCAGGAAGCTAAAGCCGTGAAATCAACGCCCCGCCCTCACTCTCGCCGAATCAATCGCTAGCACACGCCTCTGCTGCAGAACAACCCATTATGTCGGTGTGAAATAATTAATTATAGAAATTTAAAGCTCCAATCTCCTCAGTCTTCCAAAGATCCCGAAAAAAAGTCCGTTGTTGCTTCAGTGACTACTTCGCTCAGAGAACCTGTCAATCACAGCTGTCAATCATGACGCCACAGCGCCGTTTTTATAGCATCAAATAACTAACTAAAAACAAACTTATTTTAAAAACAAACACTTGAAATTACATCAGTGTGATAAAACTACAGTAAATGACAGAAACTATCTTTGGAAAAAAGATATGTGAAGTGTAATTTAATTGTTTAGTTGGTCTCACGTCCCGTTGAATAACATGGGAAGGCGGGGTTTATGAGCTATACTAGGACCGGCCACTGGGGGCCGATCGAGACGCTTTGGCTTCACTTTTCAGGGCTTGTGCGGCACGCTTGGTCTGGTCACTGAAAAGTGGGAGGTCTTTATTTTGCTCTCAAAGTGCATCAGACTGGTGTATTTAACTTCAAAATATTGAAAATGTTATTTCGAGTATGCCCATGGACAACCCGTCACGGTATGAGTTTCACCTACCACAGTCTTACGAAATCCTGTGGAAAACACTGCACTGGCTATAAAAAGGTGCACAAAGACGGACAATACCTCATGAAAAAAGTGAAGGAAAACAAGTCAATTACAACCTTGCCAAAAAGTAGACATGGTCATACAATAATGGTATCTGCAGAGTGCACCAAATGCACAGCAATAAATAAATGAGAATAAAAGGAAGCACTGACTTGCACTTGTTAAAGGCCTCCATTGCAGATTTCCATTCCTGCAGCTCAAACTGAACCATTCCAATAAGATAAGCAGTATAAGCCTGCGGAAAACATCAAACACACTTACAGCGGAACAGAACTCAATTAAGTCAAAATTGAGATGACATCAGCAACTATTAGTGGACATAAAAATGCTTTTTTTGATGGTCTCCCTGAAATCACATTGGGGGGTGGGGGTGGGGGGGAATCAAATAATCAAATGCATCTTTGACCAACCTGAGCCTCAAGTTTGGTCTTTGCGTCCACACGAGGACTTTCACACAGCTTCTCCAGCTTCTCCCCATGTTTGGCAGCCTTTCGGAGGCGAGCCAACAGGTGAAAACGCTTTCGGGGCTCAGTGTTAGCTTCCTGTTTCAGCTGCATGGCATAACTCCATGCTCTTTCTGCTTCCATTAACACTAACAAGAGATGTCTGGAGTAGACAGATAGAGATAGGGAAAGGAAGAGAGACTAAGACCAAAGACAATAAAGCATCTTGCTTTAAGTGCACATTTTTTTAAGTGCGAAGTTACCTGTTGTCTGAAAGCATCTCCACAGTCACTTTCTTGCCAGTAAACTTGTGTCTATTGCCCATTTTAAAGCCCAGAGTCTTTCTCAATCGACGCAGTCGTCGAGAGCAATAACCCCTTTGGTGTCAGAGGAGAGGATCAACATAATTTCAAGACAATTTCGTTTTAACAATTTAAATTTAACTTTTTTTTTAAAAAAGTGTCCTTGCTACCTCCCCTCTGCCTTACCTGTAGCGCTGGTAATCTCCATGCCGGAGTCCATGCTGTTGCTGAGAGTCCTTAATGATCTGCAGAACTGAAGTCAGTGCTAAGGACAATAAGCCAAGGACATTTCAAATCACATAAAGCATGCTAGGATTTTAAAGTGCTACCAAGAGTGTACACTGCAAGAAATACACATCTCTCAGAATATGGCTCAATTTGGCTTTCCATTAAGTCATAATCCACTACTTTAATCAACACTCATAAATATTTATGAAAACCTTATTGAATCTCTTGATTATACAGAAAATACTTTTCTACTCTACTTCTGAGATCAAGTGACACGTATCCCATAAGACCCCCGTAGCAGCAGTCCTCCACTAAACTGCTGCTTTAATGCTAACGTTACTCTCCAGCACTAGCAAACTGACAGAGTGAGTTTAACATTAAGGATACTCTCCAGGCCAAGACTTCCGTCGATGTTGTTCTCTTTGTTTTCCTCCATTGGCGATATTTTCACCTCATTCTGCCTCTCCGCGGCCATTTTTCTGCAAGCACACGTCGAATGAACCGTCAACCAGCGGATGAGGATGATCCGTCTTCTTCTTTCTTCTGTTGTGTCACAAACTGAATAGCATTACCGCCACCTACTGAGCTGTAGCACGAATCAAATAAACTGCATTCATGACAACATAACATTTATTTTAGATAGGCTAACTGGTTGCTTAAGGGGTCATGTGCTTTATTTCTGTATCCACAGCGTGAATTTCTTTCCAAGCGAGTTGTTAATTAGTGGTTGACAAAGAATATAACTAGTTACTAGGGTGAACTAAGGGTGATTGGGACAGTTTGTGAATTTCAGCCTTATGTAAAGTTTCTTGCCATAAATTAAAAACATCAGCCCAACACATACATTTCTATAATCCCGAATATGTTATCCATTTGAACAGGAAACAAATTTATATTGTGAAAGGAATGGATGCATGGCATAGCTACACTTATGTAAACAGCCAAAAAACAGACAAACTTTGTTTTGGTAACATATGGGTGATTTTGAGACAGCACATCTTATCATTGATTTGGGCTAGTAGTAAGCATATTGATTACACAAGTTAGTACATACTTTGATATAATTTCATATGCCAGACTTACCTTTTCTGTTCATCATTATTAATTTGAATTAATTTGATTTGAGAATTTGTTTCTGTTAAACTTTACTTCTCAATGTTGATTAATTCATCCACAATTCATACAGTCAGAGGAGGGAGTTAGCTAGTAAAGTAAAGTAAAGTAAAAAGTTAAGATTAAACTAAATGCGGCGGTGGTTGGGACAGACTTCTGGGTTTAAATTTAAATGTCATTTAACGAGAGATACGTTATTTTTTTAAGTTTAAGGTTTTTGTCATTATTTCTGAACAAGCATACATTAGGCAATATACACAACAAGCTTACTATATATCTTAAGGTTATCTTTTAGTTGAAAACATTAAACACTATGTGTAAACAAAAAATATAAACAGCAAAAGCATTTAAGCTCAAGCAGCGCGAACGGGGAAAAAACGCTAAAAAAAGCAGACTGCGCAGTTATCGTACAGAACGTAGGCTACATACTCGAGTCAGCATATGATTATCGTGTTTATATTGTTTCACGTTCATGTTGAGAAAAACAATAATATCCACATGCTCGAGTGAGAAAACGCGCTGCGCTGACACAGACGTTGCAGAGACACGTGTGTGTGTGCAAAGTGAAGTAACAGCACTTTGCGTTTTCTGTTCTTAAACCTGACTCCCTCAACGAAATTTAAAGCAAGCATATGTCTCAAAATCATTTTGCTACCAGAAGATATCATCTCGGATCATGATTCCCTCGGAGTACAGCTGCTGACCTGCAGTCGTTAATGCAGTGATGGACAGCTGCTTCCTCAGTCGACTGGTGTTTCTTTGGATTTCATGTGATTTCTCATTTCTCATATATATTGTGGTGGTGATATTATGATAACTCAGTTTAATTAATAATTGATTAAAAGTAATTCCATTTTGTAATAGGCTATCATTTTCATCTAAGTAATTCCAAACTTCGTGAGGCAGACAACGACATTATGTGATCAAATACAATCCACTTGTTAAACACGCTCCACTCAGTGCATTTAATTATAACTGCGAAAAAAAAAAGAAAGAAAAAAAATTCGAATAGTAGCCTATTTTATTTTTTGAATAATAATTACAGATCGAATATTCGTGCACATCCCAAATAGATAGATAGATAGATAGATAAATATATAGATAGATAGATAGATAGATCCCAAACTTGAAATGAAATGTTTGCACTTTCTGTGTTGTATTGTACTTTATATGTGTTTTTCATGCCAACAATGTTAATAAAATGATCAAATGCATTCAGTGGCACTCATAATTTCTCTCTTTTTTCACCGGAAAAAATTTGGCTAGTGGAAATTCTGATTGGCTGGTAACTTTAGAAAGTTACCAGCCACATTGGCTGGTGATCAAAAAAGTTAATTTAGAACCCTGCATACAGTACAACACAACTGAGGTAAAAGAAGGCTTTAACTCCAAAAGTCATTGAAAAGTGTAAACAAGTTTTTAAAAAATGGTTCATAAAGAATTTTATGACCTTATTATGAAAACTAGCAAAAGCTTATGTCATTTCATATTATGCATTTAAGGGTCAACTTTCTGTTTGATGCCTGCCGCCACCTTCATATGATGTCACACAAATGAGGGTATCCAATTTTGATTATGAGGTCATAGCTAGGTCTCAGTAAAAAAAGTTACAATTTTTTACTCATTAGGCGAGAAAATAAACTCTGTATAGTTATATTGTCCCATTTGCCCATATGTTCCAATCAGGTAATTTTGAGCAATTTTGTTTTTTCAGGTTCAAGAAGATCTTTGCGGCGTTCATCACCATGGTTATTTAAAGGTGCTCTAAGCGATGTCACACGTTTTTTGTCACATACAGCAAACATCTTCTCACTATCCACTAGCTGCCTGTCCCCTGAACACACTGTAAAAAAAAACGCGGTCTCTGCAGACACCCCAGGCTCCAAAAACGGCAACAAAAACAAACTGGGCTAACCCGCACCACGAAACATAAACTGTTCCAGCCAATAACCGACAAGAAGGATTTGGGGGTTAGTGCGCGGATGAGGAGGGAGGGTCGGTCTAGCTAGCCTCCGTTTTGTTTGACAATACTTCGAACGTCAACAGGGAGTGACGTCACCCAACATCGCTTAGAGCACGCTTAGAGAACCTGCTCTGGAGCAAAGTCACTCCCCCTGTATCCAGTAGCAGCTCCTGACCGTAAATTTAGGTATGCCAAATTCTGGGTTTTAGAGCTAGTTTATGATAATTTTTTTGTAAACTTAATATAATCTAATCGCTAAACACACGCAGACACACTTTTGACAGAGGTCTAACGTCCTTGTGTTTTTCAGCCTGAGGGTAGAGCTCTAATGTTGATTGACAGGCACACATAGCCTAGGGCCCTATCACACATACGGTGCAATGCAGCGCCAGGCGCGACACAAGTGGTTTTTACTAGTTTCAGCTCAACGCAGTTATCATTTTTAAGTCTTGCGCCACGTTGTTTAAATAGCAAATGCATTTGCGCCCATTTGTGCATCCATGGGTGTGCTGGTCTGAAAACGAGGAGTGTTCGGGCGCATTGCTATTTTGAGGCAATTGAAATAGACTGCGCCATTGACCAACAAAAACCTGGTCTAAAGTCAATGGCGCAATATTTTTTTGTTCTTTACAGAGAGTGTTAGTAATATGCACCTATAGGTGGGTCCACAATTCTGCCATGTAAATGGCGAATCGCAACTAGCTTTTAAAGGGAACGGGAGATGAGATTCTGATTGGTTTATTGCATGTTATGCCCAAGCGCCGACAAAGTTTTCCCGTTGTTAAACTAGCAAAAGTGGATTCATGCCCTAAGTGCACTTGCACGGCACTTAGACTATGCGCTTAGATCATTAAAATAGGGCCCATAGAATGCTGTCTTAGTATTTATTGCCTCAGAATGTTGTTTTAGAATGTTACAAGTTGAGGAGGAATTCCATTGAGGAAAAGAAAGTAATTACAATTCTCAGAACAAACATGTTCACATTAGCAAGTTTAAACTGTCATTAATTTGATATGAATCACAGACATATCGATATTAATTTACACCCGTGATGTTTTCTCTATTAAATAAAAAGACTGTATGAATAAAGCTTGGACAGTTTTCATCCAATTTAGGCGATTACGTGAAATTTTATATGGCAGTATGCTTCATCGTCAGAAAAATGTAGGGTAATTTGGTTTTGATTTCCTCCGTACCAGAGTAAACGTGTAGGCTATACCAAATTCAAATGAGCTTCATACAAGATACTTTTGCATGTGACTTCATCTTATGTGTGGATTATTATTAAAGATTTAAATTTTATTTTACTACCTGATTAATAGTTAAAAACTGGCCATATATAAGGAAAAGGTCCCCTTAGCATCCGAGTAGGCCCATATGAAATTTATCACATGTACTTGTGCAACATCATCAAAGCAATGAAACTCATGATGCGCAAGGGATCCATAGCATCAAGTTTCTTTTTTTACTCACACTTAACATTCTAAGAACATATATCAAACAATTTCAAGGACGTCATTCAAAATTCAAGTGCATTTCACGCCTAAAAAAAACAATGGCATTTTCCAACCTTTGCAAAATGTGAACTAACCCTAAATCTTTGATTATCTGGGCCAAATTTTTAACCACTAAACTCCTACCACATAACATCAATATAAACTCTGGGGCAAAGTCAAAGCGACAGATACACAGTAGATATTAGTTAGCATGATCAAAAATAAATGCAATCAGGATGGAACTGCTTATGATAAAGTTTAATATGAAATCTTATGTTGTTGTTTTTTATCCAAATGGTATACACTTTTTACATAACAGCCTTTTACATAAACAGAGAAAAAATTTTGTAGCAGTTACATCACTCCCAACAGTTATATCACCACATTACAGTACTCTACAATATGTATCCATTGAGATTAATTTGATAAAAGTCAGATATTGTCTGAGGCAGATATGTATTTGAGCAGGTAGCATTTGATTTCTGAGATGTGCATGGTCTCTCTGATGGTGGTGTCTCTGTTACGGACCAGCAGAAGGCCACTTTTTAGTGTGCTCTCACTGACCACCACTGAGAAGAGGACACCCATCTCATCATACCTGCAGCATAAAGAAAACTTTCTCTCAACATTCATTTCATCATGAAAACATCATGAAAACTCAAAAGATTACTCAATATTGTATAGAAAATAGATAGTCAGTTACTTAGTGTGTAAATTCTCCAGAGATAATGACATTGTGTCCAAGTATCCAGGCCATATGGAAATTCCAACTTCAAGAAACTCTTGGAGTAAACCCTCACAAACCTTAAGAGAGACAATTGTCTTAAGGTCAGTCCATCTCAAGTGGTCCACAAATTTGTAAAGTTGGTTGCGTGACCATTTTTAATTTACCTTTTTGTTTTTTGAGTGAAAACCTATGTATTGGTATTGCAAAACCACCAGATTAGAGATTACAGATTTTGCACACTCTTGTTTCTTTTTAACCTAGACTAAAAGTTTGAGATTAGAATTTAAATCCAAATGTAATGATCAAGATTGCTAAAAGTTCCAGTTTTAGGATCAATTTAAAATGGAGAGGGTTTGAGTATCAGTCCTAATTTTTTTTTGCAAAACATGTCACATTTGAGATTCCTCTTAATTTATGTTGGCTACAAATGGCATTTTATTGTAAAATAAAGTATACTACCATGTTATACTTACATATTACATCTGTTGATTCTCAAAAAACAAAGTAGGCTTTCAACAAAATTTCTGCAAGCCCTAGCTCAGTAACCAGTGGAATCTCAAACTCGGCATGCTGTAACGGATCATTAAACTTTGAGGCAGTTTTGTTTCACTATCACCTTCAAGGAACAAATAAAGTAAATAATTAAGTTGTAAACCAATTCATTACAATAATGATCTTCATTATTTATCTGAACGAAAATAAAGAAGATGGCTAAAAAAAGGTGAGGTTTACTAAAGTTAACAAAAAGAAAAGGTGAAGAGGTGAGGAAAGTGGAGACGTGAAGGAGAGAGCGGAACTGAGTTGCTGAGCATTTTGCATGGAATAATTTGTGCTAGTCTTTGAAATGTAACCGTTATCGCTTGAGTTTCAACCCTTGTGGGTATTTACCAGGAAGATTGTGTTGGAATCTTTGGATCTAGTCTGCTCAAGGAAGAGTTGAGGCACAAACAAACAGAATACCAGCAGCACACCGAACGGGTCTGCTTGCAAAATAATTCTAGAAAAGACATCTTTAACTTTAAATCTAAAAAAAAGGAGGGATAAAACACTTTTTCCACACATTTAAAGCTCTCCTATCCATTCACAAAGATTATAGGCCTACCCCCCCCATCCCCCATCCCCCATCCCCCAACTTTCTTTATTTCTATATTTTCCTTACTTTTTTATGTTTATTGAAAATGTGTTCTAAAATACTTTTACACATGTTTTTTTTTGTATTACAAGCGCTCTGAACGAGTTCGGTTGTTACATTTACATTTAATCATTTAGCAGACGCTTTTATCCAAAACGACTTACAAATGAGGAGAACAATAGAAGCAGTTAAACTAACAATAGGACAACAATATGTAAGTGCTGTGACCCTTCCCAGTTAAGTCTAACGTAGTATATGTAAAAAAAATGTATTTGATTTTGCAACAGTTTATTTACACTGTCTGCTGTCGCCCAATATTAAAACTTTAGAAATGATTTAAGGTGGCCACTCTACAATGCACACTATATTTACCTAGGTACAGGGTTTGATATTAACACCCGCCAAATGCAAGTGAAAATCAACCATGCCTGGTAACACAATCAATTCACTAGCCAGTTTGGCAGGTTATTTTTCATTAATATCATGTGGCTTAAATAAATGCCTATGCTTCAGAATTATTACAATATAGATCACCCTTCAGATCACATCAGGTGTGTGACTGTCCTAGTTGCTGTGCGGTGCTTCTTGTCTGGTATGTGAATGGAGTCCTAGCAGACGAGGCCACTGGAATGAGAACGGATTGTCTTTTTTTTTATGGACGTCGATGGGAGACGTCAACACTTCAACACTTTTAATTCAGTAAGCTCACTTTTGAGAGGAAATGACTGATCACTTTATGAATTGACAGACTGTCCGCTAATCTTCAACATGTTTACCACTAAACATGATCTTGAACTTTTGAACAGTAGTTTTGGTAATTATAAAAAGTGATTGTTTATCCCTCTATACCTGTCTAAGCTCTGAATTAGAGCCTCGTCCCATATCCAAAGCCACTTTCACTGGAGTTAAACTGGGATGCAGCTTTAAAACCTGAACAAAGAAAAGAAACCCTGGTCAACTTCCCTGCCTTTTTTACATTAAAAATTACATATTAAGCGTCATTTTCCAACCACTTATTAATGCTAAAAAAAAAATAGGAAAACTTAGCTTACTCACTGTCCTCTGATGAAGCTTCTGTTTGCTGTCAGTTTTTTTCAGCAGATGAAGTGAGTTAAATAGGTAAGCCAGCATTCCTTGATCCACATTTGCACTGACAGAGATGACATGAGGAACCACAGACTTTCTTCCATCTCTGCACTGAAAGTTACATGATCATAACGGTCTTCAATAGATAGTTGTGAAATAATGATTTCTAGGAAAACATTTTTTTAATTAATTTATACTATTTCAAGTATACTTTTTTTCACTTTGAGTTACCCTTGTGCATAATATATAATTCAGATCAAAGTTAGTAAAACTAATTTGACAAACAAACTAAATTACACCTTAAACATAATCTAAGTTTGTTCTGACCTGTAGATTGATGCAAGATCCATGGAGAGTCTTTATCAGTTGTGTGTCCCCCAGGCTCCACAGTGTCTCCAGGGTCTCTGAGCCCCAGGGGAACTTATAAAGGATTTTAACACCACGAGATCTCCCCTCTCTCAGTTCCTCATCCACCACATTGCACATGCTGAAGTCAGACGGACCTAAAGCAAACTGCAGTAGGTGTTCAAGAAATTCTATTCCTGCACTACACCAATATTCCTTAAAAATGTTTCATATACTTTGTGCCCTAGTTACTGGCGATTCTATTACATGGAACGTGAAAATAGAGACACCAGCCACCATAGTCACATGTTTGCCGGGAGCCAGAGCACCTGACATCAAAGCAAATTTAAAAGTGCTGGCTAATGCTAATTGTAAATTCTCTAAGCCTATTATTCACGTCGGCACTAATGATGTTCGACTTCGCCAGTCGGAGATCACTAAAATGAATGTTAAAGAGGTGTGTGAACTTGCAAGTACGATGTCAGGCACTGTAATTTGCTCTGGCCCCCTTCCTGTTCACCGGAGTGATGAGATAGTTAGCAGATTGTCATCACTCAATGGCTGGTTGTCTAAGTGGTGTCCGCAAAATAATATAGAATTCATAGACAATTGGAAAAGTTTTTGGGGCAGACCTGACCTGTTGAAAAGAGATGGTATTCATCCCTCCTGGGATGGTGCTGCTCTTCTCTCTAGTAATATGGCACATAGTCTTAGAGCTCAAACATGACAATCTGGGGCTCAGGTCAGGAAGCAGACAAACTGGCTAAACCGACCGTCTGCCAGCTGTCTCACGTCATCAAGGTCAGATAAATCCCATCACATAGAGGCTCTTTCACCTAGATTATCATCATATAAAGACTGTCTGTTCCCCGAATTAGGAAATACAAAAAACTTCCAAACCCATCCAAGGTTAAAAATTTAATTGATGTTCAAAAAATAAAAAACAGATTTAATACAAATGAACAAATGATAAAGCTTGGGTTGCTGAATATTCGATCCCTTACTTCAAAAGCACTTATTGTTAATGATATGATTACAGACTATAACCTAGATGTGCTGTGTGCAACAGAAACCTGGCTAAAACCAAACGATTAGATTACTGTTATAAACATGAACCTGGTCTGAAAGGCAAAGGGGGAGGTGTTGCTGTAATTTATAGTAATATTTTCAAAATTACTAAGAAGTCTAGTTTCAAATATAATTCTTTTGAAGTCTTGGTGCTTAATGTAACAATATATAGTGCAAATGATAAATCACGTTTAAGATTTGTGCTGGCTACTGTATACAGGCCACCATACAGACTTTATCAAAGAATTTGCTGACTTTCTATAGGAGTTAGTACTGGCTGCAGATAAAGTCCTAATTGTTGGTGATTTTAATATACATGTAGGTAATGAAAAAGATGCATTGGGATTGGCATTTAAAGACATTCTTAACTCTATTGGAGTTAGACGACACGTGTCAGGACCTACTCATTGTCGTAATCATACTCTAGATCTAATATTATCACATGGAATCAATGTTGATGCTGTTGAAATTCTGCAGCAGAGCGATGACATCTCAGATCATTATCTAGTCTCATGTAAACTTCATTTAACCAAGGCTGCAAAGCCGACTCCGTGTTACAAATATGTTAGACCTATCACTTCTGCCACTAAAGATTGCTTTATTAATAATCTTCCTGATCAGTTTCATCATCTCAGCATCCCAGATAGCTTAGAAGAACTCGATATTGCGACAGAAACTTTTAACTCTCTCTTTTCCAGCACTTTAGACACAGTTGCTCCTTTGCGCTTAAAGAAGATCAAAGAAAATAGTCCAACGCAGTGGTACAACGAGCACACTCAGGCCCAAAAGAGAGCAGCCAGAAAAATGGAGCGAAACTGGAAGAAAACTAAACTAGAGGTATTTCGCATTTCATGGAAGGAGAGCTCGATTGCATACAGAGAGGCCTTAAAAGCTGCTAGATCAGCTCATTTTTCAACCCTATTAGAAGAAAATAAACAAAACCCGAGGTATTTATTTGAAACAGTTGCTAAACT
Source organism: Gila robusta (assembly GCA_030770095.1). NCBI lineage: Eukaryota > Metazoa > Chordata > Actinopteri > Cypriniformes > Leuciscidae > Gila > Gila robusta. Next base: position 220,830 of record JAVALU010002341.1, on the reverse strand, counting down.
GACGAAAAATAAAGTTTCAAGCAGCACAACAGTAATGACTATGTCCTTCACTTATAAGATTGATAATATCAGGGAGAAAATTATAACTATGCAAACGTCTACTACAGCATCGCATCAGGGGTGCATTGTAGTCTCCCTAAGGAAAAATTCGATTCATTCATTGCTATAGGAGAGGAAGAATTTTCTAAACTCGTTAAATCATCTAAATCGACAACATGTATGTTAGACCCTATACCGACTAAGCTATTGAAAGAGATGTTTCCAGAGGTCATAGATCCTCTTCTCAATATCATTAATTCATCTTTGTCACTAGGATACATACCAAAAACTTTTAAGCTGGCTATGATTACACCACTTGTTAAAAAACCGCAACTTGATCGTACAGAATTAGTCAATTACAGGCCGATCTCAAATCTACCTTTTCTGTCAAAGATACTAGAAAAGGCAGTATCCTCACAACTATGTTCCTTTTTAGAAAGAAATGGTATCTGCGAGGATTTTCAGTCAGGATTTAGACCGTACCATAGTACTGAGACAGCTCTCATTGGAGTCACAAATGATTTGCTCTTATCATCCGATCGTGGTTGTATCTCGCTATTGGTGTTCCTCGATCTTAGTGCTGCATTTGATACTACTGACCACAACATTCTTTTAAATAGACTCGAAAATTATGTTGACATTAGTGGAATTGCATTAGCATGGTTTAAATCATACTTATCTGACCGTTATCAGTTTGTAGCAGTAATGACTAGTAATTTCCTCCTACTTAATTCTGAAAAGAGATTCTAATTATTGGACAAAAAACTTCCTCTCGTAATATCCTAGAATACTGTCTAACACTTGATGGCTGCTCTGTCAAGTCCTCGTCGTCAGTTAGGAACCTGGGTGTGCTCTTTGATAGCAATCTTTCATTTGAAAGTCACGTGAATAGTATCTGTAAAACCACATTTTTCCATCTAAAAATATATCTAAATTACGTCATATGCTCTCAATGACAAATGCAGAACAATTAGTTCATGCGTTCATGACATCAAGGCTAGATTATTGTAATGCTCTTATGGGTGGTTGCCCTGCACGCTTAATAAACAAATTACAGCTGGTCCAAAACGCAGCCGCTAGAGTTCTTACCAGAACCAGGAAGTATGACCATATTAGCCCGGTTCTGTCAACACTGCATTGGCTCCCTATTAAACATTGTATACATTTTAAAATATTGCTGATTACTTACAAAGCACTAAATGGTTTAGCTCCCCAGTACTTGAGTGAGCTCTTAACGCATTATAGTCCTTCACGTCTATTGCGATCTCAAAATTCCGGCCAGTTGATAATACCTAGAATATCAAAATCGACTGCTCGCGGTAGATCCTTTTCCTATTTAGCACCAAAACTTTGGAACAATCTTCCTAACATTGTCCGGGAAGCAGACACAGTCTGTCAGTTCAAATCTAGACTAAAAACACATCTCTTTGGCTTAGCATACACATAACACACTATAGACTTCTATAAAATCAATGTTAGGCTGCATAGTTTAGATCAGCCGGAAACGGGAACACTTCCCATAAATCCTGATGTACTTTGTACATCATAAGAAGGATGGCGTCTACGCTAATATTAGTCTCTCTGTTTATCCCGAGGTTTACCGCAGTCCGCCGGATCCAGGCCGTATCCGGATCTGATGAAGGACATGCGCCTGGACACGACGACAACGCAGTCCTGAAGTGTCAACTAGTCTCTCCCTAGTGAAGGCCTCCTTCCCTTTACCTCTGTACTGATAAAACGTTGTCGGGATAATTCCAATTCACGTGGCTATGCGGAAGCAATAAAAAATTCTCAGAGCCACCAGGCACTGTTTTATGCAAATGAGCGGCCGGATCGCATTAAAGAATTTTCTGTTAGAACGGTGTCGTGTTAGCGGCCCCTAAGTTAATAACTAATGATCGTTGCGACGGAAGTGATCAATCAAAACTAACTTTAGCTGGACAATAACTTTATTCTAGAGCTGCTGTAAAGCCAAAACAATCTCTGTTACTTTAATTTCCTATTATCACTGTAAAGCTGCTTTGAAACAGTCCATATTGTTAAAAGCGCTATGTAAATGAAGGTGACTTGACTTTAAAAGTGGACGACCAGTATGGTTTTTCATGACATGATTGATATGTTATCAAGTCATAAATAAAAGATAATATATAACACAACATTGCTGCAATGAAATTGTTGTAACCAACACTGCACTCTGCCAGATGTTAAGTCTGTGCACACGGAGAATCACATTTTCTCAGATAAAGACCAGGTAATATACACTAATATACAGTGTTGGGAGTAACGCGTTAGAAACGTAATGCATTACAGTAACATATTACTTTTTGCTGTAACGCAGTAGTGTAAGGCATTACTAATCAATTTTCAGTAATATTTTACTCGGTACATGTTCAGTTGGGCTTGCGTTACAACACACTTTTAGTTTTAATTGTAAAAAAAAAAAAAAAAAAACAAGACGCAAGACATTAACGAATGAAAAATGCAAGTAGGCTAAGTTACCTGTTCAGTCAATAGCCGCGTGTGGTGTCCAAGTTTGTAAATAAAGACTAAATGGCGGCGTGGCAGCGTCTGATATATTTGTATAGCAATTTATTTTTTACAGGAGTGCCGTGAGGCATGATTTCGGCCTCTGTGCTCGCGCTGGCCAGTGGAAAAGCGGCTAATGGGTGAAGATGGCATGAAGAAGACTGTACATTCGCGAGATGGACGTATGCGCATTAGGCTACTCTATTTGTTCTGTGTTTTCTTTATAAACAGTTAGACTATGCAGTGTTTCCCCTAGAAATTTTTCCAGCAGCGGTGCTGTTACGTGCCCAAGGTTGTTACCAAGCCGCGCGTGGTGGGGTCCGGGAGTATGCACCCTGGAAGATTTTTTTTTTTTAAATAACCCCTTACACCATGACTTCTGGCAAGTTTTGTGGATAGAAATGGACATTTTGAGAAAAACAAATATTGGTATATATTTGGTATATAATATAGGTGGTATTTTTCATGTTTTCATGAAATCACGCAATCATGTTTTTGATGCGGTGGTGGCCATAGACTGTAAAAAAACGCGTTCTGACGCGTTCACGTAACATGATGTAAGGGCGGCGGCGCTGCCGATAAAGCACCTAAAAGCTGTCACAAAGAACCGGCAAAAGCAATGATTATGAATATGTGAAATATAGCAAGGAGACATTTTAATTGTTTATTAATAAAGATGAAGTTGACGTTGCTGACTCGCGATCTTCGCAGTAGGCTAGTGAATGCGCCAGAGAGAAATGCACATTTCATAAGCAGAGAGCAGTCCGTTTTCTTTCGTTTTGAATTGTTCTGTTTACAAGTAACGTTAGACATTTCAATATAGATAGCCTACATTTTTCAGGTCTATGAAGTAGGCTACCTTATACGCTGAGTTTCGGTTAATTTAGGCTATTTTATAATGTTAACTTCAAAATTCAAATAATACTAATAGTAATTTAAAGATGTGGTAGCATTGGATCTGGACGGGAAGGATAACTCTTGGAGTTGGAAGGGGTGTGTCGCGATTCTGCAGGTTCGTGGATCTGAGTGTTTCATATCGCATATCGTTACAGCCTTAGAATATTAAGTTCTACTACTGTATAGATATTTTGGTGAAAGTAACTCAAAAGTAATACAGGAGTAATGTAACGCATTACAATTCTGAGACAGTAATATTGTAAGGTAATGAATTACTTTTAAATAACAGTAACAAGTAATGTATAATGTATTACAGTTTGGAAGTAACTTGCACAACACTGCTAATATACAGTACACAATGAATACCATTCAGGGTGGTTTTACATATTAAAACATATTTTACACAAATTAAAACATATTTTGGTATCCACATATGTCTATCTTCGGTGTGCAGTTGAATAAAATCAACAACAAAAATTGATTGAATATTAGTTAAATTCTAAAATGCCCAAAATGGCGTTTCCATCCAGCGTTTTTTTACGCTATATCCAAATTGCACATAAAATTAGGAGGATGGAATCGGCAAGATGCGCATAAGTCATTAGGTTTTTTCTCACTAATTACTTCATAAGGTGGCAACACTGCCCAGGCCCGTTATTTCAAAGTTGAAAAAGAAAACAATGAGAAGGAACAACAACAAATTACTGGAGACGACAACAATAAACGTATGAGAGAATAAAGAGTTACCCGAAACTCTACTTTAAACGACAAAACAGCTTGAAAATTGGTCTCTCTCTTCTGTCTTTCTACACTTAAGCAGGGTTAGCATCGCTTTCGTGCTTTCACACCAAGAACGATAACTATTGTATATAGCATCCACACCAGCGGACCATATCGTTCTGTTTACAAGCACGTGCTTGTCTGCCGCTTTAAATGGTCGAGCTCCTCACAGAAGGATGGATTCTGATTGTCTGTTAATGTTTTCATCATTCATCAGCTAGATAAAAATTGTTCCGAAAGTGAATCCAATGATATCGTTTATCTGTGCCGTTATCGTTATAGCTGTGGTGGGAACGCTATTCTTTTAATATTGAGAAGGATTTTTTAGAACTATATCTTTATCGTTATCATCCTTGGTGTGAACGGGCCTGAAATGAAGCATGTAATGTTATGACTTGATGCAGCCCACAACAGTTGCATGCCTTATATTCACATGCTTTGGACAGTCACCTAAAACACTGCGTGTTGTTTCACTTTGTCAGAAAAAAACTGACAAAGTCGTTTCAGCGTTTAACAGGAAAAATGTCAAACGGTGATTAAAAAGAAAAACATCATTTGGAATGGATTTTTAGCTTTATAGTCCATTCAGAAAAAAACTTGATAGTACAGTTGACAATGTGTAATTTGAGGAAACACTATGCTAGAGCAGGTTGTGTGCGGCATTCGTTCAATCAATTACACTGACACCTCAGATATGGACATTAACCCAGGGTTTAGGAATGTAGCTTGTGAAACGTCAGCTAATGAATACCCAGGAATAACTAAGTATAAGCAGTGTAAAACGTGATGCAAGACAACCCAGGATTCCAATTACCCGAGGTTTAGAATGACTAGGGCTCTAATCAACCAGTCGATTTATTGGTCGATACGTTCTGGCTCGACCAAAATTCTGATTGGTCGATTTTTTGCCGTGTTCATTTCATCAGGTGGAAAGCACTAATTGCTAATGGGGGTGTTTTCAGAGCACCCCTGTTTCACAGGTAACAGTCTGTCTTCAGAACACCCCCCTTGTTTTCACTTTCTTGGATTAGCCCAACCCACTGGAGACAGATTGAAGAAAGTAGCTACTAGAAGGCCTTGGTCTGGTGGTTTGCTGAATATTTATTTAATTGTGAGCATTTAATTTACAGTCAGTCATCCTTTACCATGTCAAAGACTTTTTGACCACCCTCAACAAAATAGTGGATTACTCAGTAAATATACATCCATGACGTGTAATATTTTGGTTTTCTTCCTCATTTATTCAGTCACCAGAATTTTTAATTTTTTTTAATCAAAATCAAAAATTTTAGCTGGGGAACACGGAATGACCCAATAAGTTGTTCAGACCAATTCGCGTATACAGTGCTGTGCGCTGCACAACTCCAATCAATTGCAAACCACTTAGGTTTCTATGACTACGCTCACACTGTTCGAAAATGACAAACAAATTTACTTACAGATCTGATTCTCGAAATGTTCTGTTCACACAGCAGCTTACAGTAGCAGCCTGAATACTTTCTGTATGAACGAACCAAGTCACAAGCCCATATTCAATTATCGCGCTTGCAATGAATTTCACTTGTAACTATAGCGAGTGATTAAAGTACATACTGTATCAAAGACGTCCATAAAACTGGAAATTATTATCACAGTAAGCCGACACGGCATGAGTTGTTCAGTCAAATCTTAACCAACAGCAGCTTCTATACCTGAGTGGAGAGCGAAACATTTGAGTCATGCACAGACCACACAGATTTATGCAGCTCCGATGGAAGACGCATAACAGACACTTATATATATACACATTTTTACATTTTAATATGGACTAAAAAAAATGGCCTAGATATTGATTGAAAATGTTCTGATTCTTTATTACTGTTCGGTAACAATTTACAATAATTAGTTAACATTAGTTGATTAATTAGCTAACATGAATTAACAATGAAAAATTGTTCTAAAGCATTTATTAATGTTAGTTAATGTCAACATTTACTAATACATTAGAATCAAAAGTTGTATCTGTTCATATTATTATAATATAATGGACCTGAGCTAACATGAACTAACAATGAACAGTTGTATTTTTATTAAATATAAATAATTGTTTGTCTTTATTAACAAATAATAACTTCTATAACAAATGCTATTTTTCACAAGTTAATGTTATGTAATGCATTAACTAATGTTAACTAATGAGACCTTATTGTTAAGTGCTAATGTTCTTTATAATTATTTTGCACTTCAATTGTTTGAAACATTTGTTTACTTTATACATTTTTTGTGTATTATTTTATTGTATTTATAGGTTCAGTTTTTTTTTGCTATAAGAAAAAGTTATTAAACCTGTTAGGAGGACAACACTTTTTATGTGACTTAATTCAATACCGTGATAATACCATATACTGTGATAAAAGCTTCAGCAATTATTGTGATGTGTCTACTATATAACATTTTGCTTGTAAATGTAAACGTCTCCTTCTATCCCTTTATTAAGGTAAAACACATTATTTGATAAATATGCATTGCGCCCCTAAAGTTTTTTTTAACGTGCTTCTAAATTTCTCAATTCGCAAGCACATGCTCCTTAAGAAAAAAGTAAGCAACAAGCCCTGCAGTACCGGTACCCACTGATAGCCGGCTGATTTCAAATGCTTCAAAACACGCCTGTGAGTGTTTGTGTAAACGCTCTGTGAAGAGTGTCAAAGGTTTCCATTTACAACGTGATTTTGCAGTGTTGAGCTTTGTAGCCAATCACAGATATATCTGTTGAGCGTGTGAACGCAATGGCCAATCAGATGTGTTCAGTCAGAATTCACTCAACGCAGCTGAGTTTATTTAGCACGAGTTCGGCATGCTTGTGAATCCTTTCATTATTAACAACAAAGTACAAACACGCTACCAATAAGAGAATCATTGCACCGCATATTGGTTATAACGGGAGTTTTCCCAACAGTGCAGTTTTGTGTACCTCGCGTTGTAATTGACTGATTCTGTGCATTAAGTCTTGGCTTGTAAATGCAAAATAATAGATCTGCCACTTTTATTATGTAATGTGTTACTTTGTTGTGTATTTTATTACTAACTTTTCAAATCAGTAACTTTACAGATTTAAATGTAATGTTAGACACAAGAGTAAAGTAAAAAGTTGACAGGCAGCTTTCATAGTAGGAAAAAAATACTATGGAAGTCAATGGCTACCATCAACTGTCTGATTACCAACATTCTTTAAAATATGTCCTTTTGTGTTCAACAGAAGAAAGAACTATCCCTTTAATGTAATTTTAAGTAAAGAGGGACAGTACTTGTGTGTCAGCCATTTTTAAGAAAATATGGAAAATATTTGGGAAAATGGTGGGTCCCATGGCCAAACCAGTCGAGAACCACTGCTCTAAGTGTTGGTACCCAATTCTCCCATATTTGTGCTTCCATGCTTTACCTTCCTCCACCACTGCAGTCTTTGATGAGCCCAGTAGTCCATCCACTGTGAAGAAGTCCGGGGAGAACAGAACCAGACTAAAGATGATTCGGTTACCTCAAATGAACTAACAGAGGTTAATGAAAAGGTTGCATATGTAAAGGCAAAGCAATTAAAATAATTAGTTAATTTACATTATTTCATCGTGGATAGAGTGATCCAGTAAAAAAAGTCACTCATTAAAATAACACAGCTGATAAAAATGAAAGATAAGATGATAAGGCATCACTCACCAACTGGATGAATGTCTGAGCTGATTATCGAAATGATGGCACAGACCAATCTCTGCCAATCCAAAAGGCAATGTCCTATTCACAAGCTCCAAAGCCTGAGAATACTGCTGAAAAGCACCTTGAGGGGAAAATAATACAATCCCAGATGACTAAAAACATCGCATGGACTGTGCGACCTATGGTAACTATGCGCAATGTATGCATAGTGAAGACGGGTCTGCACTCACCCTGTAGGAGACTCGTCCGAACAGACGCACTGTCTTTCAAAAGTTTTTGAATCTTTTGAGATGCTTCTTCTTTAGTAAAACTGTCTTGGTTAAGGATTTCTTTAAGAGCCCTTATGTCAACAATCCTGACAGGTTCCTCACACGTTCTACTTAACGCCGAAGTATTTATCCCAAATACATATGCTCTTGAACGTATTGCTGAAGTCCACTGCTCAATAATGTTTTTCTTTAGTTCTGTTCCTAAGGGCCCATATGTACATGACCTGGTGTGAAAAGCTTCAAAAGAAATGTAATAACGCTCAGCGCAAAGTCGCATCAAGAGGCTGGTTTCATCAGAACTGTCATCACGAGTAATGCACTTTGATATATTCCGATGATACCAAGGGAGCTTTTCGCTTAAAAGCTGGAGACGCCTTCTGATGCAGTGAAGTAACATTTCCCCAAAGGGTTAAATCATTAGTAGTTGGCAGTAATTAATTAAAAAAGAGGAACACCATATATTCTCCAGCTTCAGCGTGACAATTTCTGCAGCGGTCCAAAATAAAAAGTAGCAAACAAGAATTCACCGCTATGGCAGGTTTGAAAGAACTCTTATAATATACCTTTTACTTCGTGTTCCGTATCTGTGGGTGTTGCATGAGATGGTCTGTGCTGTACTTCTCAAGCAATGAAGTCTGAAATAACTAAAATAAATGTTCATGCTGCATGTTAAACTTTCTTCTTGTATTGTTTATTGTCGCTTGGCAAACATATGCTTTCGGTACATTGTCGCCACCTACTGAACTGGAGTGTGGAGCGTTCGTCAGTGCTTAGAGGAAAAAATAATTAAATTATGATTAATAATGATAATGACCTAATCATAACGATAGTAAATATAAATATAAGGTGTCGGATTGGCTGGCAAATTCTTGTTTGACCCTTAATCTAAGTAAAACAGTTTGCATGTATTTTACAGCGAGGATTAATAATTCAGTTAATCCTGATATTTTAATTAACGGTGAAGTCATTACATCTGTGACACATATTAAATATTTAGGCATCATAATTGACACAAATTTGACCTTCAAAAAACAAGTTAATAAGGTCATTAAGACTGTTAAATTTAATCTAAACAATTTTAAGAGTATCAGACATAATTTGTCACTGCTGCTGCAAAACTTTTTGTACATTCAATGATTTTTCCCCATTTGTCTTACTGTATAACAACCTGGTCACAGGCAGGAGTGACTATGCTCAAGCCTATGTATTCACTTTACAAACAAATTTTAAAAGTACTAGACAAAAAAACCTAAGGATTATCATCATTGTAACATCTTGAAAAAATACAATCTTCTCAATTTTGATAATGTCATATTTTATTCGGATGCATGTCTAATGTTTAAAGTTATTCATGATCTTGCACCCCCTTCTCTTAGAGGATGCATAGTATTCTCTGGCAGTGGCAGTGCCAGTAGAACTAGAGCATCAACTAGGGATTATTTGGTACCGCATTTTAGAAAGACAACCTTTGGTCAATCCGTCTTCTCTGTTAAAGTAGTGGGGAAGTGGAATTCAATACCCACAAACATTAGAAACTCAGGAAGTTTTGCAGTATTTAAAGCCAGCCTCAAAATTTGGCTAAAATCAGCACAAGAGTGTCACCATTAATGATTGCATTGTATTTTCTGTATTCTGTATTTGGTGTATACATCAAACCGTTTTTATCAATTTTGAATTGATGGATAATATGTATTTTGTAAATTTATGTAGTGTATTTGTTGTTTAGTGCTTGCTTTGTGTTTTCTGTTTTGGTTTTGTCTACCTGCCCAGGGGACAACAGATGCAAATTGACTGTTAGCTAACTCTGGTGCAATTGTTTAAATTGTGCGCTGTCCCTGTCAAATAAACAGTAAATAAAATAAAATAAAACTATACTCATGTATAATTTCCTGTTTCTTTTAGATACCAAAGTTATTTTACATTGTGTAGGGCCTATCATCCTTGTTGCTTAGTAGATGCTCTAATTGTGAGTGACAGACAGGATGCTGGAGAAATGGTGGCCCGCTCTGGGCTATCGTGTTTCTTGAACGGAGCAGACTGTCAAGTCAAAATTTATTTATATAGCACAATTTATACAGGCAAGCTGACCAATGTGCTTTACATATCGTAAAAGTACACAACAGACAAACAAACAAAATTTAAATTAAAATACAAATTACAGATTATTAAAAGCAATTGAGTAAAAATAGGTTTTCAGACGTGACTTTGACAGGTCAGATGCAGATCTAACATGAAAAGGCAAACTATTCCATAATGTAGGGCCCGCAATGGCAAAGGCACGATGACCTCTTTGTTTTAGTCTGAACCGTGGGATAGATAAAAGTTTCTGTGTCCCTGACCTAAGACCTCTGGAGGGATTGTATTGCACTAATAGCTCAGAAAGGTAGGGGGGAGCTAGGTTATTTAGGCACTTGTAAACAAATAAGAGAATTTTAAAATCAACCCTAAAGCGAACCAGCAGTGATGCTAGAATTGGTGTAATGTGTTCACGTTTGCGGATGCCTTTTAAAAGTCTCACTGCTTCATTTTGGACTACCTGAAGACGTGCTAGAGTAGTGGAGTTTATTCCATAGTATAAGGAATTACAATAATCTAACCAAGATAATAAAAATGCATGGACCACCCATACAAAGGCTTGAGGACAAAGAAAAGGCTTAACTTTGGTCAGCAGACAAAGATGGAAGATGCGCACACAGCAGCGGTTCGCAAAACCAGACTTCATTCACCCCCATGGAAAACATATTTACACTGCATGAATCATTCCCTATCGACCTATATTGTGCACTATAGATAGTGCCATGTGCCATTCACCATATAGAAAATAGTAATTGTTTGAGCAAGTGACCAATTTTAGCTTCTATTTATAGTGTGGGGGGTGGGACACTTCATATTCTAGAGAGCATTTGATTGGACAGAAAATCTGACGAGAAGCTGACGTGCAGAGTGATGTCATCAAAATCATTGATCCAAATTGAAGGAAGTGAGAGACTATAGCTGTGTCCCAATTCAGGGGCGGCATCCTTTGAAGGCCGTTACAGAGACTTGTTAAGTGGAAGGTATAGCCATTTGTCTCACAGCGGAGCGAAGAAGGCTGTCCCAATTCAAAGGCTCCTTCAAATGCGGCCTTCTTTTCCTGTGAAATGAAAGATACAACAGATGGATTCTTTGCAGCCTTGCCTACCCCAGGATTCATTGTGCGCCATTGACGACAGATTTATTTTTTAGAGAAATTGCCAGTTTACACTTTTAAATGCAAGTATTGGGTTTCAATTCACTAGAATAATAGAATGTATCTAATGATACACATGAAAAAATACAAATGTTCACTTATGTTACAAACATGCGATTTTATATAGTTCTTCTTTATTATGTACATTAATGGACCAAGGTGAACATTTTTAGATAGGTTTTCAACCCCGTTTTGTTTTTAGGCAGCTGAATATGTATAAGTACACTAACAGTATAAGGCCCGATACAGATACTGGTATTGGTGCATCCCTACAAATTTCTATTACTATTTCTCAACCCCCCTTGCAGCAACCCAATTGTGTACACCAGGGGTTTAAAAACAATTCCTTTAGCTTTCCCAGCACTGTCTTTTGGATGTGACAAACCCAAGTGTAAACTATACAGCATGGACTACTATAATAACATCTTCAAAACAGTATTTAATTAATGGCCAAGTAAACAGGGTTGCTGTGATCAGAAACTACCAATACGATGGACGGAGTATGTTATCACCCTCTTTGTACTAAAGTTATAGATTAAATGCATTGTTACAACATACATACCCCTTTCAACCCCCCCCCCCCCGAAAAAGCCAGACACCACTGGAATTGTCTTTGTCCTCTTTATTTGAAGATCCATACATGACCCTCAAATCAGATTTCAAACATTTTGTAAAAACATACAATAAATCAAAGTGTGCACTACCTAGTAAAGATAAATTACTGAGGAATGTAACAAAAACTGTAGAACATGTAGAACACTGTAATTGCTTTGACTAATAATATCAGCTGGATGAGCTAAAACATCCAGCTCTGCCATAAGCAAAATAAACAGTACAAATGAGAGTAATAATATTTTAAACAAGACAAAGTTACTTAATTATCTGAAAGTGTCTAATAGCAGCAGTTGCTGTTCTCTACTGGGGGAAAGAAGGGGGCATGGGATATGGAACCATGGGCTGTGGTGGCTGCTGGGGTGGTTGAGGAGGATTAAATGGGTACTGTGGGTGGTTTATCCCATTCTGGGCCTGAGCTAGATTACCCAGGAATGACTGGTTCTGGAAAGTTTGATTCCCAAAGGCAGCAACTGAGTTCGCTGTGTTGTAGCTGATCTGTCCATTGCCACCATAGCAATTACCATAGTTACTGCTGCTATTGTTACTTTTGTCATAGCTGCTGCCTCCATAGCCACCATTCTGCAACTTTGGTCCACTACCATAACCCCGGTCACAATCCCTATCTCTGTAACTACTGAAATCTCTCCTACCCCCACTAGAATACCTATCTCGACGATCGTCCTTATAGCCACTGCGACCACCACGGGATCGACCTTTAAATTAAGGGGAAAAAAGGGTAATTATTATGTCATTAATCTCATGTTTCTAAAATGTTCTGTGTTAATTAGCAGCCTCACCTCCTCTGTCCTCTGCGATCTGGATGAGTTTTGGGTTGATGGCCTGGTTTGCCTCTCGGAGGACAGAGATTAGGTCGTTGGCCTGTTTCATGTTGTTGGCAGTAAAGAAGGTGTAGGCTGTGCCTGTTTTTTGACTGCGGGCTGTTCTTCCAATGCGATGAATATAGTCTTCAGATGAGTTAGGGTAGTCATAATTGATGACAAATTTGACATCTTCCACATCTGTAAAATGTTGCAGTGTGGCAAAAAGGAATGCAGCAAGATGTTGCACACCACAACAGCCAGACCAAAAACAAAAGTTAGCAATGAGTACATTAAACAACTCAATGGAATCTGGGCTGAAAAAAAATTTAATGGATAAATTTAAACAGATGATAGTTTCTGACTCCATGGGAAGACTACTGTGAGAAGAGAGAAACGATGCACACTCTATTTACAAAAGAAAAAAGAAAATGAACCTAAATGCGTTCCACCCTCCCATTTTTTACTAGGGCTGCACGATAAATCGCAATTAACGTGAAATTGCTTAGTGCAATTATGAATTTGCAAAGGCTGTGATTGTCAATGAAGCGCAGCTTGTCAATGAAGCACGGATCTGTGATGATCAGTACTAAATGCTGCTCCATCTGAAAGCACTGCAAGTTTTGAGTTGCTTATAATGTGCATGTTAAAAAGCAACATGCGTCAAACATCTTTCCAAACATATATGAAGCATTTATTAACCTCTTGTCCAACAAGAGACAACATTTAATATGTTTTTACTCCAAACTTACTTCATAACATCAGTTGAGTGTTTGAAAACATCCTTCTGTGAGATGATGCTTCTTATACAGAATAAGGCACACAACATATTATTTCTATACAGTGATAAAGGCTATGTCGATTAGCACTGAAGTATAAATATACTTTATCATCATGAAAATACCCGAGAAGGCTTGAAGAACTCAGATAAACCATACATTGTCGTAGTCGTGTTTATTAGTCATGTTCAATCAAAGCATTTCAATCTTCTGTTTATTCAGCTACAGCGACAGTGTGATCCCAATAGGGATTTCCTGGAATGGCAACCCCAAATCAGAAAAAGTTGGGACATTTTGTAAAATGCATTAAAATCAAGAATCTGTGATTTGTTAATTCTATTTAAACTTTTTTTAACTGACAAAAGTACAAAGAAAAGTTTTCCAATGTTTTCACTGACCAAGATAATTGTATTTTGTAAATATGAACAAATTTTGATTTTGATGGCTGCAACACACCCCAAAAAAGTTGGGACAGAGACATGTTTACCACTGTGTCACTTCACCTTTCCTTTTAATTACACTTTTTAATCATTTGGGAGCTGAGGATACTAATTGTTGGAGTTTTGCTAGTGGAATATTTGCCCAATCTTGTCTGATACAAGACAGCCGCTCAACAGTCTGTGGTCATCGTTGCCTGATTCTCCTTTTCATGATGGGTCATACATTTTCCATAAGAGACATATCTGGACTGCAGTAAGGTAGGCACATCCCTTCTATGGTGCAGTGTCTAGAAACCACTCAGTTTTAGCATGTGCAGAATGAGGCCTGGCATTGTCTTGCTTCCCAGGAAAGGTGTCATCTTGATGGCAGTTTATGTCTCTGTACAATCCAAATACATGCCTCCATGTCAATGGTACCTTCACAATAATGCAAGTTACCCATACCGTTTGCAATGATGCACCTCAATACCAGCCCAGATGTTTGCTTTTGCACCTGTCGCTGGTGAAAGTCTGGTTGGTCCCTTTCGTCTTTGGGACTGAGAACTCGGTGTCCATTTTTTTCCAAAAACAAGCTGAAACAGCACACATTTCCACTGTCTTCTAGACCATCTGAGATGAGCTCAGGCCCAGAGAACTCGCCGGCATCTCCACATAGAACTGATGTAAAGCTTTCTCCTTGCGTAACAAAGATTCATGTGGCATTTCTTAATGCAGAGTCAGACTGTGTTCAGTGAAAACGGTTTTCCAAATTACTCCTGAGCACATGTGGCTGTATTTAACAGATTAGCATGATGGTATCTTGTGCAATGCCATCTGAGGGCTCAAAGGTCACGCACATTCAACAGAGGTCTACTGCCTTACCCTACACAGTCTGAGATTTCTCTGGATTCCCTGAATCTTGTGACAATATTATGTATGGAAGATGATAAAAGACATAAATTCTTTGCAATCTTGCATTGCGAAATGTGATTTTTTTTAATTGTTTGACAATTCTCTCATGATATTTGGCACAAAGTGATCAGCCATGACCCATCTTTGCTTAAAAAGACTGAGAAGCACTTTTACACCCAAACACGATACCCTCAACTATTACCAATTCACCTGCTCATTGTGGACTGTTTCAAAAGAGTTGGATAATCTAATTTGGATGATCTTTTCACTTTTATTTGGTCTCTGTCCCAACTTTTTTGGGGTGTGTTGCAGCCATCAAAATCAAAATTTGTTCATATTTACAAAATACAATTATGTTGGTCAGTGAAAACATTGGAAAACTTTTCTTTGTACTTTTGTCAGTTAAAAAAAGTTTAAATAGAATTAACAAATCACAGATTCTTGATTTTAATGCATTTTACAAAATGTCCCAACTTTTTCTGATTTGGGGTTGTACTTCTGCGGGGCATATTTGAAGTTTCAGCGCAAGAACGCCCACTGGCTTTCAGATGGAGCATCATTTACTACTGATCACAAAGCCGTGCTTCACTGAGAAGCTGCGCATTAAAAAAAAAAATAGCAACCTTTGCCAAATCGCGTGCGGTTTAGTTTTGATTATTTGTGCAGCCCTATTTTTTTACAATAAGTTTTTTAGTTTGTTGAACAATGTCTTACCATTAAGGAGTATGCCACAATGTGCACAGTCGCCGCCTCATGTGACGACTGAGGACTGTTGGGTTGGTTTTGGTTCTAAAGGTCCTTTCTCAGCAGCACACTCATTAGAAGCTTGCTAATAAAGGCCGCACTGCTTAGTCTTGCCCAGACCCAAAAGACCAGTGCTAATTTGACGGCTCCCACAAAACCGAAGTTCAAAAACAAACAAAAACCTAGTGATATCCAACCCATCTGCACAAGCTATCAAAGACGTATCATCATATCCCTCATCACAGTCTCGTCTAGGCAAGATCTTCCCAGAAGCCAGTGTTCACTTGAGAAAATGTCTCTCGTTGGCAGGTCTCGACATGACTTTTTAAAAAACGCAGGCGAGGGAGGAACATCCAGCTTAGAAAATTTAGCTGAGCATTTTGTTTAAAATAAAGCTTTATGCTCCACTGTCTACAGGCGTCCCAGAGCTCCTCACATGTGCCAGTTGTCACCAATTGCGGTACGAGGAAAATAAACTAGCTTTCACCATTTCATGAACACCAGTGCTTTGTATAAAGAAAAAAAGCAACTAATCAGAAAAGCTTCTTTTTTTTTTTTGCATTTTGCTAACACCCCATGCCTGGACAAGCTCAGAACGAAAGAAATGTCTGGCCATTCAGTGCTTTTACAAAATGCATGCAAGGCAAAATGGTAAAACCAGCAATAAGCCTTTTTTTATCATTATTTTGGTAATTTGAGATGGAACATGGCTCGAGATGGAACTGGTGTACTTAAAAGGCATAAAATACATGGACAGAGAACAGAAGAATATATAAACGAGTTATAAAAAGGCTTAGCCACACTGCCTTATTGAAGATGATACTGGCACACAGAGCTCAGCTTGGACACAGTCGCCTCTCTATGCGACTGGGTGGCAGCCAGTCACCAAGTTCCAATACTCCTCCTTCCTGCTCTGCTGGCCTGGAGTTGTCATGCCTAGGCCCTGCCACAAAGACTCCACCTTTAGGTGAGAAAAACTCAGAGAATGCATAGAGAAGTTAAAGAAAGCAAAGCACTTTCTTTAAAAGTGAAACTTTGTTGGCTTTTAAGAGAGGACACTAAGAAAGGTATCATCTTGGAAGGTACTGACCTAATCCACGTGAGGCTACATCTGTTGCAATCAGGATGCAGGCCTTCCCGTACTTAAACTCTAGAGAAAAAAAAAGAGAAAGAGAGGGAGAAAAAAAGAGAGGAACATTCAGAGGTCAAAGACAGTTTTACTTGATATACAAATGAACCCTTTAATTTCTAAAATTGCTGAATGTTAACAAAATATAGAGTGTATCATTCGTTGTTGTCAAAAGTCCCATTACTTTGGTACAAAGTTGATACCGAATTTGTAAAAAAAAGAACAATGTCTATCAGCCAGTAAAAGCTCCAGACCATAAATGTAGCTGGGGTAGATTCTGGGTTGTAGCTAGGGCTCCACGATTTGGGGAAAAAGTCATATTGCGATTATTGAGGTCAATATTGCGATTGCAATATGTGATTGCGATATAATAAACAAATGGTATCATGATTCAACTTGCTTGGTCCTAAAGCAAAATGCGCACACAGATTAGTGATAATTCTGAAATGTGTATTTCTCAACTCAAACTAGCAACAACTAAATGATTGATAACACCTATAATGATCAATAAGCCATTGACGTCTGGATAAAAATGACCACCCCCCATTTTAAACATTAATTACAGCCATCCAACATGATTCCGTCATTACAATTGAAAGCTATCAATTTTTTTTAAACATTTATTAGGCTTCAAAAAATATAACAGCTTTTAATTTAAGTGAACTTCAAAACAATCCTCACATAAACCCATAATAAATGTCATATTTACCTGTGCCCTTTCTGTCTAACAGGTAGTACATATACAGAAATTTAATAAAGTTATCAAACAGTCTGCGCTGCATAAATTATATATAGACTAATCCTTATTAAAGCTACAAAGGTTCTTTAGTCAAGAGCAGCAAGTCATTTTCGGTGTTCCCTTTGTTCTTTGATTAACTTTACTGACAGAAAGATTTATTGGCTGCTGGCCCTTTAAGAGCAGCCGCTGCTGACAGAGGATCTCACACACGCCTCATTCTCTCACTACTCTTTACGTCCATCATAAGACTGCTCGTATGTTATGAAGATACTCGACAAAGCGACATTTTGGCATAATTGTGTGTGTTATTGTTCGTTCAAGCACAAAAGAGAACTGTATTCTGGCACACGGTCTGTGCATGCGCATGATACTGGCGCGCGTCTTTCTGAGAGTCACAGTCAGGACATTCACAGGCAGCGCGCTCTCTTTTGACTTGTCACGCATGAATGGTTTAAAGGCATCTGCACGAATAAAAGCGGGATTATGTAACACTAGCCAAAGGATGGCAAAAAATAACAGATGCTGCGTTAATTGTGTTAACAGCCCTGATTTGTCTACTTCATATAAAATCGCAGCATTTTGCATCATATAATCGCATAGGCTTGACATCGCGATTGCGATTTCGATGTGATTAATCGTGCAGCACTAGTTGTAGCACTAGCTTAAAATACATGATTAATATAATTAATATACAATTATGATTATCCTGAAATAAGACAAAAGTAGAGATGCACCGATTGATCGGCTGGTGACCGGAATTGGCCGATTTTCACGTGATCGGCCATGACCGGCGACCGGCCGGTCAGTCTGACATATTCCGATTTTATGCTGGTCAAATGCACTCGGGCACCACAGGATTAACATCAGCATCACATGTACACTGTAAACCCGAATAAGTTCCCAGAACTCAAAAAATTTGAGGCAATCGATTGCCTCAAATTTTTTAAGTTGATTAACTTAAAAGTCACAATTTTCCAGAACTTAACAGGTTGGATTACCTGCTACTTGTACCTTTTGATAACAGTTAAATTAAAGTGCTCATTTAGCTCAACTCAAATATTTGCAGTTAATATGACTTACAGTTTTCTGTTAAGGCAACTCAATTATTTTCAGTTATTATAACAAAATTTTGAGTTTTCACAGAACTTTAAAAAATAAGTTCACAACCACACAATTTTATGTTAACAAAACTCAATTTTTATTGGTTTGTGTTGTCATTGTTTTAAGTACACATTAGTCAAATATGTTGAGTTTGTTTACTTAAAAACATGTGACTCAAAACTTAAAATTGAGGCAATAGATTGCCTCAATTACATTTAGTTTATCTAACTTATCTTATCTCTAAAAGTAAACATGTATGCAATTGAACAGTATTTTCTTGCCCACTCACTTTTAGCACACTGCAATGTTTAAATGAAATATAAAAATAAAAAAAGCATTTATAAATTAAAATAAATAGAACAAAAAAAATAATTTTAAAATATACTGAGCTGCAAAAAGAAGATTACCTGATTATTTGCAAAGTAATTGTATTCATAAATTATTAATTTAGAGATTTTTAAGAAAAAGTCAAAATTCTCAGATTCTAACCCATTCTAGCCTTCCAAATGTGTTCCTGGTCACTTAAGGCCCTACAAAATAGATATTTATCACGAATGTCTGATATTGACCAGACAACTAATCAGATAGTCAGGAAAATAAATCAGAGTACTCGAAAAATAATAATAAATATTACTAAAATGAAATTCTTTCATTACAGCTATATATATATATATATATATATATATATATATATATATATATATATATATAAATATAAAAGTGTGCTTTTGGCTTCCTGGCTAAAGCCTGGGTAAGGCAACAGGGCAGCAATTTGCATGAAATTACAAAAATTCTACAGACTGTTTAAAAACAATTTCACTTTTAGACAAAAGGAGATAACTTTGAACTAGTCTTTTATAATGCTTTCCCCTGCAGCCTTCCTTCAGATGGGTTTCTACATCATCAAGTCATTCTTGAGGGTCTGCAACCTGGGTGACAGTTTACCACTTTCCATACAAAGTAAAATCTTTTGAGTGAATTCAAAAGTGTTAGTCAGTGCTTTGGAATAGTTTAGGTGTAGTGCCTAGATAAGTCCAAAGATTACCAAAAAGGCATCGCCAATTCTGGGGAGGCTGACCACAGCCTCATTTTCAAGGATGACAGAGATTCTCACAGGGTTGTAGTGAACTGGACTGTCATGGTCACTGATGACAGTAAGGAGGCCTACTGCAACACCATCAAGCTCTGGCTCAGACTCATCCTGAATGGATGAAAAAGAGACACTAATCACAAACTAACAAATGGAAAAGAACAGCTGACATAATTTATCTTTCTTTAACCAAGTCCCATTGAAATCCAACACCTCTTTTACAAGGGAGACCTGGGTCTCATTCTAAGAGGTGAAAAACATAAGATCCATGTTCTGCACACTAGGGGTTGAACGACTTCAGATTTTTTTTAAGTCAACTGTTATGACATCAAAGTCGAGTCGATGTTGACTAGTCACGAAATTACCGGAGAATCTAAGTGGTGTTAGATAGACTGAAACCAAGCTAAAGTAAATGTCTTACATAAAATGCCAATACAGTTCCTTTTTAGTGAGGAGAAAGAAGACCATACACAAAAACTGTATGGGTAGACTAAACAAAGGCAAGTCCTAAAGCATGTTAGTATTTTGATGTACTGTTTACGTAATACACAGTAGAATAGTGACTTAAGGAGACTCACTGTGCAGGTTCTGAAAAATCCAGAAACATCCTCGCGCAGATACACAGGAAGGGCGTGGAGAACAGTAGTGCGCATGATGTGGATTTCCTATTTAGATAAAAACAGAACTGTATATACTGAAGAGCTTACTGAACAAAGCTGATTTTAAACAGTCCAATCAGAACATATGTCCACAAATAACCTGTTCACATATTTAATGCAATCAGGCAAATGGCAAACACAAATTGGACTAATTGCAAAATTCACAAAGCTCGTTTGAATCATTGAACCTGTTCAATGTTCCACTGGTTCAACCTATGAAATGTGTAATAATCTATTTACCTGTTCATCGTGGATTTTAAAAATTTCAGCCAGAGCATCTGATATCTTTCCAGTTTTTGATGCCTTTTGTCTGAATAAGGTCATCAGTCGAGGAAGATGGCGGTCAAGCTCAGCATAGAATGTGTTGGGAAGGTTCTGATTCGTAATCCGCTGGAACTCTGCATACAACTACATTGAAATAACAGCAGGAGGAGAATACAGCAACATTACTTCAGGCATGAAAACGGTTCAGGGGTGAAAAAGGTGAGAAGGATATTACCCATCTAGGGGGGTTCGGGGGCATGCTCCCCCGTAAGAAAATTTTATATATTCCATATTTAAAGCATCAATCTGATGCATTTTTAGATGCATTTTTTGCATACCAGCGCAATTAAAAAAAAAAAAAAAAAATCTAATAGAATTTCTATAACTCTGTGTTGAACTGATAATCACTCTTTTGTGTGTTAAACACAATCTACTTAATACAGACAACTTCATTGTAAAGAAAAACAACAAATCAAAAAAAATATGATCATAACCTATGACAAAAATTCTATTATAAACTACATTAGTGGATAACTCAGCAGTAAAATTTAGTCTAGAAAAATCACAAGTGTACAATAATTTTATGAAATCTGAACATTTAGTGAAAAAAATATTATTTAGTGGGGAACAAATAAGACACAATAAGTGTAGCACTAAATCTGGTAAAACGTTACACTTTGCTCTTTGTATTGTTGTAAAATACGTTAATGAAAAACAAGATAAAAATCAGAAAGATCAATTATTTTATATATAGTCTAGGCTACTATAAAATTAAGAATTTTGTTTAAATGTATATCACAGCTGTTTAATGAGGCAGCAACATATGATAGATAGGACAGAACAAAAAAGGCTATTAATAATCTTTCATTGCGCAAAAGTATTATATGATTATGAAAGGATCCAACACAGTGCGGCACAAAGCGCTTATGCGCATCCCGAGCGCAGAATGATGCACTTGAAACAACACAGAGTCACAGCGCGCAGCGCGTCGAGTCCGCATTGAAAAGTTCAAAGCACAAAGGAAAGACATATTGATACGTAGTGTATTATACAGTATCTATCTATGCAATAGTTTATTGAGACTTTTCTATTAACAGTTTTAAATTTCAGTTACTGTGCGCGTGAAGAACAATTATAGTGCTCTCCAGTGTTGTGATCTAACAGACACACGGTAGAAAGGAACATGATTAAGATACAGCAATAAAGTCCAGCAAGATAGTCATTTTATGCGAAACAGTAGAGCTTTATCTACAGATCAAGTATAATAATATTAACATTGAATCATCTTGGAGAGAGTTTCATCGTTGACAGTGTTGTAACCATAGACTGTAAAGGTTGTAACCGAACGCGACGCGCTGTTTGATGCTGAATGGAGAATGACTGACAGCCGCAGCGGAGGGAAAAGTTTTCGTGAACTTGAATTAAGGCCCCGTTTACACGATGGGAAAACGCAGATATTTCTCTGCGTTTTGCCCTCTCATTTACACGAAAACGCCGTTTTTATCACAGAAAACGATTATTTCTAAAAACTCCGGCCAAAGTGGAGATTTCTGAAAACGCCGGTTATGTGTTGCCGTGTAAACTGGGAGAAACGGGGTTTTAGGTTCTCTGTTGTCGATTCTGAGGATTTTGATTGGCTTACATGGCTTTATCCTTCTCCCTACACTGCCGCCCATAGGTTTGGCATAGTTATGATGGCGCTCGACGGCGTATTTATGCGGGTGTGTGCACGATGTTATTTTTGAAAACGGAGAGGGGGAAAATATTCGTTTCTCTAAATACCCGGCTATGTGTAAACGTAGCCTTAATGACTTAAATTTCTCTCTCACATCATAATATAGTATGGCTTCATATAGTATAGCCCCCCCCCCCCGCCCCCTCTCCAAACATTTTCTCATCGAATCTACACGATTCACGTAGGTCACCTATTTTGGTTTCAAAACGGCGAATTTCGCCGAAAGGTGAGTGATTTTCATGTCTGTTACTTAAAAAAAAAAAGTTCAATTTGAAGAATCTAGCACATTTATAAAGCAGAAAATAGCAGCCAAATGAGTAAGAATCACAATTTTCACTTTAAAAGAGAGAGCTGAACCATATTACCTCAGACTCTATTTCGAGAGCAGGCCAGAGATCCATGAGCTCGTTCACTGGTGGGCAGGACATCACTATGGTCTGTCGGCGTAGGGGAAATGTGGTCTCCATCATCTTTCTAATGAGGGGCAGGTATATTGAATATTATGGGGATCCTCACTAACAATATCACAAACAATATCAGTTTGAAAGTCTGATGCAACACCTGCTTGGTGTTCTCTACTTTTATGAGAATTGTATGAGGAGTACACATTTGTTTTATAGCTACAATCCTTATATGGGCACGTCACCGTTTCATGATTTTTCAAATGCTTTCTGAGATGACTGAAAACGGCTGATTCAGAAAAGGGTTGCTGAAATGTGCATAAAGGGCATTTAAATATCACAGGCCCCTGACTCTGTTCTGTACAACAGCTAGGTTGTGCTATATGATATCTTGACAAATGAGTACTCAGTGCATTAAGTGTCTGAAATGTACAAATGCAATCAGTGTATAAGCATGGAAGAGGGCTGATTCTGGAATAGTGGCTGTGCTGCAGCCTGTAGTGTCTAAATAACTGTATTCTGGAGGTGAAAGAAGCTGCGCACAACTTACACTTCCAGGTCATTTTGGAACCAGCAACCTAAAAGGCGAAGAAAAAAATGACAAAGTTTAGACCACCAACTAAAAATTTTAAAACAGAATTGCTTATACTTAATAAATATAACTACAATACTATTATCTTACCAAAACATGATTATGGAATACAGCTAACACTGCTTTAAAATGACAACATGTTTTCAAACAATTTGTTTTATATAACGTCTATAGATGTAAAACAGCATACGTAAACTTATTAGTTTTTAACATGTTTTTAAGACAAATCTTGAATTAATTTTTGGACTCATTTTTAGACCAATCATTTCTTTTTTGCAAGCAAATACAAAGTTAAGTAAAATATGATCTAGGCAGGGTCAAAGGTTAAATATCAATTAGGAAGATGGTATTTATGAACAGAACACTTTCATGAATTGTTGACTTAAATACAGCAAAAAGCTTTATTTTGTTCAAACAGGCAAGTCGAATAAACAATGATATGTGGGAGTGTGTCTTATTTAAGGTCACCACACTAAAACGTCTGAGAAAAAAAATAATTTAAAGGGGTGGTTGATTGCGATTTCACTTTTTTCATTTTAAATAGTGTGTAATGTTGCTGTTGGTGCATGAACAGTATGTGCAAAGTTTCTGCGCTGAAAGTTCAACGTAAGCAGAGATATCGTCTTTGAAAAATCAGGAAGTTTAATGCCTACAAAAACGACTCGAATGGGACTACAACGAGATACTCCCGGGTTTTATACAGACCCGGCGCCAGACACAAATTCACGGACGGGCATTCATTTTTTTTCAGGGGGGCACAAATGAAAACAACCTCATTGCATCATAACAGAATCGATTATGATACTATGCAATAGGGGTGGTTAATCTGTCTGATTTCCCGATTCGATTCGATTACGATTATTGAAGTCCCGATTCGATTACAGTCGATTTTCGATTATTAACGATTCTCGATTAGCGATTATTGATTTTCCATTTCACAACAGTAAACGAAAATACACTACAAAGTGATTGCAGTATTAAAAAAAGTCAGCTGCTGAATTACTTAACTCTTTTATTGAGTAACAACAACTCAAAGCACTTTCTGTGTCGTGTAGTTATAACTTCAGAATTATTTGTATGTGGCTTATGTTCTGTAGAACACAGAAATGAATACATCACATTGTGTTGTGACTCATCAAGTTGAACTAAACAATAATAAATGAAAGGCTTATTTCCTTTAGGAAGTAGATCAGAACCAACATACTGTAGAAATTGGACAATTTTCTTCTAGAAAGACAAGGTGTTGTTCAGGTGGAGGAAGACTGCAGGTTGCAGTCGAAACATGTCAAGGTAAAGAAAAAGTTTATAATGCAAAACATTTTTTGCGCGTCTGTAAGGGGAGGCGGAGAAGGCGAGAGCGAGGCTCGAGGGAGGGAGTCCGGCGAGCGCGTCGCGGTGGCCACCGGCTCCGGCGGCCTTTGAGAACGGCGCTTCTTTGCGCGGTCCTGCAAAGGGCGGAGTGACAGCTTGAGGGTTGAACACTTCGAGCCGAGCCCGCAGGGTCGACATCGGAAGTGCGTCGCTGAGCTCACAAACCCCCTGAGGGCAAAGCTGCGTGTTCCTGGCCCAGGCAGAGAGCGCAGATCACATGGCGGTCTCCGTCACTGAGCGGGGCTCTGCACGAGCCGCAGGAAGTGCAAGACATCTTGATAAAGACGCTCGCTGCTCTTTTAGACAGTAAGTTTAGCAAGAAAGGATACGTCGCCGGATAGCGTAGCTCGCACGGATGGCTGAAGGTGGCCGGCTTCTTCAGGCGCTGTCCTAGCTGGCTTGTCGCTTCCTCGACAGCGGCGGCGGCTTCTCTCTAGATCCAGCGATGCGGCAATAATAATAATGCAATTTTTTTTTTTTTTATAATAAAAAATCGATTTTTGAAAATTTAATAATCGATTCATACTCGTCCATAACATACTCGCGATTAATCAATAATCGATTTTTTTCACCACCCCTACTATGCAATGATCGATAGAGCATAATAATTATATAATAGGCTACTGACGCTAAAGGTTCGATCTTGCAGTCCGAAATTCTCACATATAAAATAGGCTACGACCTCAAGTTGTGTCAATCACGTTTACACACTGCCTCCGCAAATTTCGTCCGTCATAAACAATTTTTTTAAGTAGGTTTGAGAGGTGTTTTCAGGGCCGCTGGAAGTAATTGTGATCAGTGGGTGCTGTGAATTATTATTTAAAAAAAAAATTGGGCATGTTGTGTGGACCTCGGGGGTTCGGGGGCATTCTCCCCCGCAAGAAAATTTTGTACATTTTAAGTTTAAATGCATCAATCTGGTGCACATTGAGAGCTCAAAATTAAGAGCTTCAACCGGCTTCGACCCATGAACTGTGCACATTGAACAAGAAAAAGCATTGACTTGTACCTAAAGAGGGCTCAAACATCTTGTTAATTATAGTCTCAGTCTACATTACATTGTATTTTATATTAAGCTATAGAATAGGAAAATTACACTACTTTTGTCCTAATTTCTTCACTTGTAAGAAATAAACCCTTGAGCTTTTATTTAGGAGAAAACACAAGATCACCATGCTGATCGTGTGAGCAAGAGCGCACTTTTCTTTAAATCACGCAGCACAAACAGAATGGCTAACGTTACTTAATTAAAGTCTTGTGCTGTTTAGCCAAAAAAAGGAAATATAATACCGAAAACACTCGACATGTCAACAAAACATAAACATCTTCCCAAACACATATCAAGCTTATTTAAAAACCTCGAAAGCATAAACACTCATTCAAAGTAATACAACGTATTACGTATTCAGAATACAAATTATGAGTAGGCTAACAGTAGTCTCCACAGAGCATAAAATATTCATTTCATTTTATTTTTCGTGTTCGCATTTATGAGGAAAAAACAATGTTACGGACGTGAGCGCTCTGAAAGCGGCACTAAAAGATGCTTTAAAACTTTCACAGAGACATCAAACAGAAAGCAAAACCTTTCTTTAAAGTGAATTTCGTTTTGTATTAATTGTATCTTAATTTTAATCAATGTTTCATCAACCAATTGCCTGGATTTAATAAGAAGTAAATATAGCAGATGATAATGACGAACCGGAGGCGCCAGCGCGTGAACTGGAGCTCGTCGCAATTGAACCGAAACTCAGTGTAGGCCTATAAGGTAGCCTACTCGCCTCACAGACATGTCTACTTTTAAACAGAACAATTCAAAACGAAAGAAAACAGACTATAGACTGCTCCCTGCTCATGTAATCCGTATGAAATGTGCATTTCTCTATGGCGTTTGAACGAAACGTTTGAATGAATGACTCAAAGACTCGCTTAATAAGACCGCTATCACATGCGTTTCCGCGCTCACTATCGACAAACCAATCAATCCGTTTACAATTTAAAAAAAATCAGACCAAACACATTTTTATTTTTATTCAGGAGTTATGTATATTCAAAAGGATAACTTTTGATAACAGTAGCCTATTGATAAAAAAAGATATTGTGCAAACAAGCAAGGACTGGTGGGACTTGAAGTGGAGTTGGTGAAGGGAGAGACTCGCTCAGGGCGGGCACTAGTGACTCACAGGGCGGGCCGGGCCCCCCAATGCCCGCCCATGGCGCCGGGACTGGTTTTATACGTAACTAACCCATAACCAACCCTCCCTCCGGTATATTCAAAAAAGGGGGCGTGGCCAAATTTCTGCGGCTTTGTGGAAGAGGAAGAGTTATAGTGGAGAGCAGTAGCCATGCCGTCGAAAGTGTGTTATTTTCACCCAGCTGTCAGGTCTTCTGTGTTCGGGCTTCCTACGGACGCTGTAGTTCGTCAACAATGGCTACAATTTATGTTTGATTATGTTCCTGAAAATTACAATCGTAATTTAGCTCTCTGTGCTGCGCATTTTACGGAAAACAGCTTCCAGAATCTCCACAAATTCAATGTCGGATTCAAAAAGAAACTGTTACTAAAGCATGAAGCAGTTCCAACTTTAAAACCAGAGGCAGCAGTTGTTGGGCCACAGCCAGTAAGTAAGACTTAATCATTTTAAATGTTTGCATGTGTAATTTTAGACGTAATGCTTTAGTTTTTATCAAGGACGTAACCAAATGCCAGTGCTGGCTTTAGTAGCCACTTAGTTATGCTATTTCGGGTGTCTATGACAAACGCGTATAAACATTTTGGACCTGAATTTGTAATTATGTACTAATTTTGCAAATGTATTTTCCATGTATACTTTATGACGTAATTTTTCGATTTGATCAAGAACGTAAACCAATGCCAGCGCTGTTTGTAGCTAGTTAGTTCTTTGCTATTTTGTGTGTATAAGACAAACGTGTATAAAGTTAAAAAATTATATGTAATTGCAACAGCAAACTTCAGCTGCTCTTATCAGATGTTTTCACGTTCTGTTGGCATTTTAACACAGTTGCCACATGTACACCTAAAGAAAACGATACACCGAGTAAACTAAGTTTGTGAATAGATAAACGGTTGTTCATTATATCGACAAAACAATAACTTTAAAAAACGGTATTACTCAGTCATTTATTCAGTTATATTAAACATTTAATCAGGAGAAAACCGTATCTCAAAAGCATTTTCAAGTAACAGCATATCAAAATTCTTATATAATAATAGTAGAATAGAATAATAATAATGATTCAAAAATGTACCATTCAGAAACGTTTTGTAAGAGCCGTGTTTGGGGAGGTTCTGCTTGACTCTCTTCATTGCCGCTTTCTGGGTCTGATTCTGGCTCAAACTGAAACGCAGTATTGACACCATTATTTACATTTGACCGGAGCCAGAGCACATGCAGCTTTCGCCCGTAAAGGTAATGGGCGTGAAGTTTCCGCCACGCAGTTTAGCCAATTGCAACACAGCGGCCCAACTAACCAATCTGAGCCCATTGCCTGTTTCTGAGGGAGTGGTTTCATAGAATCCGGAAGTCAACCGGTCGTTCAAATGATAGAGGAGAAAGCGGCTTACAACAAAGGTGAAATTTATGAAAAATAAGGCTTAAAAAAAAAAAAAAAAAAACACGAAGACATGTTATATTGCACCCCATAAACACAGTCATGCAAAGAAAAAAAGCAGTAAACCACCCCTTTAAGTTATTGGTATTTAGAGGGGTAAGGGGGGAGGAGGGAAAGAGGGGTGATTGATAGAATAATTCACATTCATTGGATTACCTGGTATCTTTATCACGTCTCCAGTTTTCTTTCTTAACTCTGTATTAACTTCTTGAAACTGGAACAGAGAGATGCAAATGCATGAACTGATCTGAAACTGGACAATTAAAAGCATTCAAAGAGTGTCACATTATAAATACTTCCATTTTTATATTTTCCCTGTTAATGATCTTTTCATTTGATCACCAAAGTGTCTAGCTACTAAAAGGCATCAAGCTAAATTAACATTACTGTAAAGTAGCAGCACTGGAAATTTACTGCATGGTTAATTAACAATAATGCAATTTCTACAAACTAAAGCCTTACTGGTAAGAGTTGTTAGTTTATTAATATTTGTCATGAAAAGCAGCTTTTGACATGGCATTTGACTGGTGTTCTGTTAACGTAACGTCCCTAGAAGCTACAGAGAACGCGGACTTGCTGTGTCAGTGTAGGAACTGTAGTTTGAGCTTAAAGAGGCCCTATAATGCCCGTTCATGCTCTTTTAATATGATAATGGACCTTAGCGGTGCACTATTGAAAGTTTCCATCAACAAAAAAATCTAAATATCGCATACGAGGTGTCTGCGTCTAATTTTCTAACACCACCTTTAAGCGGGGAATGAGCGTGTGATTCCTAGATCTATCCATCAAGATAAGACTCCCGTGATAAGCCAGTGAAGGTATACGCTCTCTGAGACAAACACATCAACAAATGTATAAAATAAGTAAAAGTGAATAAATATTAACACTAAAAACTTACAGTAAGTCCAATGATGCTGACTGCTGCCGCGTAGGTAGTAACTTTCTGCAGGCCTTCTGTCGTTGGTTGCTTCCCGCCATCCGCGTGCAAAATGTTCTTCTGTTTTTTTTGTTTTGTTTTGTTTTTTTGCACAGAGCGGTTAGGATAGCAATCAGCGTAGTATGTGCAATGCATTAGCGCCGCCTTCTGCTTCGGATGTTGAATCAGATTAACTCGGAATGAAAAATTATCCCTGGAGCTGCTCAACACTTAAATAAAAAATATATAGGCTACATTAAACTGATGACAATAAAAATACAATAAATAAATAAAATAAATACATTTTGTCTTCCACTAATGTCTAATGCATTTCAGTTTGCCCCAATCAAATTGTTTTAATAGGCTATGGTTGTAATTTATTTGTTATGATCGATTTTACTTATTTGGTTAAGCACTTTGAGATTTTATTGTATTTTATATAAATATTGTATTTTATTATTGTATTTTATATAAATTAAGTTTATTTTCAAATCATCCCTATTTGAAACAATAGAAATAACAGTACTTTATCATTCGTAGCATGTAATTACTTAATTGTATTAAGTTGTATTTAATTTGTTTTTAAGTTATGCGTACTTATTCACAAAAAAAGTTCCATTTAATCAAAAAATATTAGTTAAAATTACTCAAAAAGGAAGACCATGTTACACCAACTTGAAATAATTAAGTTAGTAGAACTTTTTCTAAAACTTTGAGTATTCGCTACTTAATCTATTTAGACGGTGGGCCGAACGCTGCTATCTGCTTTAGTTTTTGAAATGATAGATCCTCGAGGATAGAGTAGCTGCTTTTTTCACATAAACTAAATCATTTTTTTCTGAACACGTATCCGTTTGTTGGCAGTGTCAAGTCGATCATATTTTTTTGAAAACTGAATTTACGTTTAATAAACGGACTAGGCAAACGTGAGGGAGTACTATACATCTAACCAATCAAAAAACGAATTATATCGTCACGTGACTAACGTCTGCCAATAATATTCGTTCAAAATATAGTGCCATTACCACGACTGTAGCGTAGCACATGTGTTCTCCAGCTAGCCAGCCACATCCATGAGTTCACACCATAAAATCTTCTCTAACGAAATCTACACAATCAAACATTTTCCAGCAGGAATCCTATCCGAAGTCGAGAAACATTAACAGCGACATCCATGATTCCAGGTGTAAGTTAATGGCTCCGGTAAATACTGCTGTTTATACCCGTCTTATAACGTTAGCTTAGTGCATGAGCTCTGTAAACCCGTTAACATATAACGTTATTCCGTTGTATGTTTGTATTTACAGGTAACGTTACACTTGTTAGAAATGACATACAGCTCACAGAGAAGAAAACATTTGTTTTGAGGAGATACAGAGCTAACGTGTTAGCATGTAAACGTTTGTTAAATGTAATTTTAGCAGTGCATGTTAACATTAACGTAAACAGTTATTCTATCAGGCTGTAGCCCCGTAAATTAGGATATGGGTCCGTGTATCTTTTGGTCATTTGATTTCCTGTTAGGAATGGAAAAACGAGAAATTAAAAACAGCTCGTTAATTCGTTTTTTTGTTTAGTTTTAAAAACGAAAAGTGAGATTTTGGCTCGATTTTTCATTTTTCGATTGTGGTTTACAAATCGGTTTATGGGTTCGATATTTCATTCGCACACGTGGGCGTGCTGACACACCCCTTTCATCTGATTGGTCAAACCGCTCCGCCTTCAGTACGAGCTTTTCTTTCTGTCAGGCAGAATAAGAGTCAGTACACGAGTGCGGCACTGACAATGCACTTTAATAAAATAATGTCTGAAACCACCACTACGCACAGTATTTTAAACAGAAATATGTTGCTGGTCACGTAATTCGTGCTGCTGCGACTTGCAAGCACCCCCATTAATGTGAGCCACAGTTACCATGAAAAGAAAGAGACAGAAAAGAGAGAAGCTAGAATCAGTGAACGTAAGCGAAACGATTCTGTTTGCACAAAAACCTAATACTGACGAAATTATCAGGGTTTGGGATTAATTAAAATCTTGTCGGTTGAAGAGCACGGCATACCTTTAAAATGTTATTAGTTTTATTATAAAACTAATACAAATTTATTACATACTGAATTGGTCGATGTTTCTCTGAGTTTTCTTTATGTTGGCTTGAGAAAGCCAGCAAATATTTAAACATTATTATTATTATTTATTATTATTATTATTATGAGAAATTGACTCCGCTTAGAACTTTAATGCTTCACCAAACTCGGCTCAGAACTTCAGACTGGTCTGACTCGCTTATATCTTTTCTAACTGGTCAGACTTACTTTCCCAAAAAATCAATTGACTTGCGTTATCTGAGAAATGAAGGCCGTAATACTTAATGCTGTCCACTAGAGGGGGCGACAGGATAATAAGTCTTTTTCTACTCTCTTTTCCTGTTTGCATCAGTTTAAATGACAAATAAATGCATTGATTTCATTCATAGGCCATATTCAAGCTGTACAACTAATTAAAACTTGAACCCTACTTCAAAGTTTGACACTGTCTAGTTTATTTTAATATATTGTTATTCACACTGGCTTTTGCATTTAATGTTTGTCCATCTGGAACTTTTATTTGTCATGAGCTCCATATTTTAAGATGTACTAAAAAAATATGATTCAACGACACAAACTCTGTTTTTACTCTGCAAATTTGTTTTCCTTTCAAGGCTATAGCCTACAAGTTGTCCTGCTTTTTGCCATGGCTTGCCATACTGCCCAGAATAAACAATATTTTCTCCACACGAGATGTTTAAAACCCTTCATGTAGTTTTTGTGAAGACGAGCGCATATCTTACAAAGGTTCCAGTTCTGTTTAGGCTATTGTAGTTCGTTCTATCTATCTGTCTGTCTGTCTGTCTGTCTGTCTGTCTGTCTATCTATCTATCTATCTATCTATCTATCTGTCTCTAAAAACTTGAATGCAAACATTTATGCACAAATATAGCTTAAATAGCAGCTTAAAAAAGGTGGTCTGCTATATTTCACAAAGGAAGCCCATTTGTGCGGTAGTTGACGTTATATGAGAAGGACATTCTGAATATTAGCCTACTGTAAATTAGCTGGCTTAAAAATGCGGATTGATAATTGCACAGTGACACAGTCATTCCAGACGCCTCCCGGTGCTATTCCTATTGGAATTGTGTAATCACAGATTATGAACAGATGTTTTACACAACAAGGATATATTCCCATTGGGTTGTTGGGTTTTCATGTTTTATGGGAACTTTAGACATAATGATTTTTATACTGTACAAATTGTGTTATCATGTTACAGTTATGGGTAGGTCATCTATGGACATCTAATGTTACGGACATATTATCATGGTAGGCTACAGTTCAGCCTATTATTGATTTTTATTTCCACTTCCCCTTTTATCCAAAGAGACGGAACTATCTGCACTGTATTTATCAATGAGAAATACATCTAGCTAAAATAATCTGTCATATGTAGGCCTACTGTGGCTCACATTAATGGGGTCGCTTGCAAGAAGCAGCAGCACGAATTACGTGACCAGCAACATATTCCTGTTTCAAATACTGTGCGTAGTTAACAGTGAGTGGTGGTTTCAGACATTATTTTATTAAAGTGCATTTGTCAGTGCCGCACTCCTATTCTGCCTGACAGAAAGAAAAGCTCGTACTGAAGGCGGAGCGGTTTGACCAATCAGATGAAAGAGGCGTGTCAGCGCCGCCCACGTGTGCGATTGAAATATCGAACCCATAAACCGATTTGTAAACCACAAACGAAAAATGAAAAATCGAGCCAAAATCTCATTTTTCGTTTTTTAAACTAAAGAAAAAAACGAATAAACGAGCTGTTTTTAATGTCTCGTTTTTCCATTCCTAACAGGAAATCAAATGACCAAAAGATACACGGACCGATATGAAAGACGATTACTAGACAGACATTAAAGTGGAAAAGATAACATTTATCATATAAGTTTACACCTACTAGCTACATCACCTAATAGCTAGTCATGGAAGAGATAACATGTAACGTTATTATTTACCTAGCTACAAACAATTACATCAACTACACACAACCTAACGTTACTAGCTAGGCATGGAAGAGATAACATGTATTAAATAGGTTTACATCAACAGCAGATATCCTAATAGCTAGTCATGGAAGAGATACCATGTATTAAATAACAATACATTACAATAGTTATCCTTAATATTATACATTTTATCATCACACAACAAAGTAATTAAAGGTAAAAAAAAGTGTAAAAAATTAAAGTGTAGGCTTCTTCGTCTAATATATTGTAATGGAAAAGATCAGGGAAAAACAGAAAAATGTGATGACTGCATGGATTGTAGTAGTAATGCTTCAACACTTGAGATTCAAATTCTTTACATTTTCAAATAAAACAAACGACATATAATTGTTTACTGTAATAAAGCTTTTTTCCTTTTGTTTAGTGTATTAATTACTCATGACAAATTTTCTAAAAATGTCAACCTTATTTTAAGTTTCAGCAAAGTTACTGCTGAGCCCTAATGGTACAGGTGAAACTCGAAAAATTAGAATATCGTGCAAAAGTTCATGTATTTCAGTAATTCAAATTAAAAGGTGAAACTAATACATTTAGTAAATATATAACTATATACATGTGCATGATTATACCTTTCAGAGGGGCGACATTTCTGTATTTAAAATTCTTTTTTTTATTGATTTCATGTAATATTCTAATTTTCTGAGATTTTGAATTTGGGTTTTTCATAAGCTGTAAGCCATAATCAACAAAATTATAACTTTTGCACGATATTCTAATTTTTCGAGTTTCACCTGTATGCTTTTATCATTCATATTGACACAAGGTCAGATTACTGTATGCATTTTAATCTGGGCTCATCTAGTTACACTTTTTTATTTTTTTTATTTTTTAAGTGTCACTGCCACTGCCCCGGAGCGCATATATATACGTTACCTGACCTAATCTTCACGCAAAATATCAAAGCGGTATACTAAGCTTTAACATTTTATTACTTTAATAAAATATTATAGTAAAAATAATTTCAGAATTTTGCATTTAAAGCTTTATGTGGAATGGAAAAACCCCGTGAATTTTCCCCCTAGTGTTCAACAAGGCACATTGCCAAACTCCTAGATCACAGATGAACCCAAAATTACATTCAAATTACATATTTACGTTTTATAACCCTTTTTACACTCATTCAAAGTAGTGTGAATATAGTGCTTTAAATTTTTCAGATTTATGAATTTATAAAATACATATTTTAATCTGTCACAATAACATCTATGCTCGTCAGAAATATCAATCCATTGTGTTTATTCATCCTTTTGTGAGTAATTTCACGCAAGCCCTATGCGTTTTGCTTGCATTGCACGTTACGACAGCGTCAGTCAGTCATTTATAACTCAATGACCTGAGTTATAATTCGAAGAGCTCACAGCGACGACATCTTGGCCCTCCTTTATTAATTCAAGTGGAGGTGACGTATTTCCTGTTCGAAAGTGGAGCTCCACTAGCCCACGGTCAACAGCCAGACCCTTCTCATAATTTTACTACACTGTTTACAACTCTGCTAATCTGTTTCCCCAGGTAATCCCAGATCCTCAGCCCTGCTGTGAGACATCTTCTTGACCTGGTCTGACTAAGCCCTGACACATCTATTCTGCTGAAACAGTGAAAATGCCCTTTGTTTTTCACGGTTCATCATAAAACCCTTTTAATGTTTTGCTATTCTGATTGGTGGAGCACATTTTCAGTCGCTATATGTTGAAAATTGTGTCCACTAGATATCGCTGTGTCTATAGAAGCCTTTTATTAGTTTACCTTGACTAAAATGCCAATTAAGACACAGGGCTATGCCTGGCCTTTCTCTTAATACATCCATGGTCTGGCCTGCCAGGGTTTACATGGGCAGGGTTTATTTTTCGTGTGCATAGTTTCGGACGGATCTATTTATTGTTGTTAAAGGTGCTCTAAGCGCTGTCGGGTGACGTCACTTCTTGTTGACGTTTAAAGTATTGTCAAACAAAACGGAGGCTAGCTAGACCCTCCCTCCTCCTCATCCGCGCACTAACCCCCCAAACCCTTCTTGTCGGTTATTGGCTGGAACAGTTTGTTATGTTTCGTGGTGCGGGTTAGCCCAGTTTGTTTTTGTTGCCGTTTGTGGAGCCTGGGGTGTCTGCAGAGACCGCGTTTTTTTTACAGTGTGTTCAGGGGACAGGCAGCTAGTGGATAGTGAGGAGATGTTTGCTGTATGTGACAAATGTTTTGGCCTAAAAAACGTGTGGCATCGCTTAGAGCACCTTTAATAAGATATGTTAAATGTTCTACCATTATATATATTACTGCCATATATTACTACTAAAGCCTGCTTGACCAAACAGTTGAAGTGTCATTTAGTTATAAAGATATTCATGCTAAGATAATACATATTCAACTTTTATAAGAATAAATATATAATAATTAACTTAATATATATGTTATTACATTATATAATTATATCTGTATGTTTTTTTACTATTTCTGAGATGTAAATATCAATAATTTATGTTTGGGGTTTAAAAGGATTCCAAGCATTTATACCATGATTTATCCAAACGCATGAGATCTAACAACTACACTTAACCACTATAAAGCTGCCTTACAAACCTTCAACTTCCTGTACTGTCTTTTCTTCTTGCTGGCTCTCTCAATATTTCTTTTGTTAGCATACTGCATGTAGCATTCTCTATGGTAGCCAACAAGAATCGGCACATCTGGAATGTGGCCGCCTGTGATTTCATATTTTTCCACAGCTTTTTGGACGATTTGGCTTTCTTTTGTATTTAAATTCACCCACTCTAAAAAACATTGTACTAACTTAATCCAACTTGTTAGTGAAAAGGATATGATGTTTGTTGATGTACAGCTAGTAACATGCACACAACACTCCATATCCAAGATAAAGTGTCTTATTTATGTTAGATATATACAGGTGAAACTCGAAAAATTAGAATATCGTGCAAAAGTTATAATTTTGTTGATTATGACTTACAGCTTATGAAAAACCCAAATTCAAAATCTCAGAAAATTAGAATATTACATGAAATCAATAAAAAAAAGAATTTTAAATACATAAATGTCGGCCCTC
Source organism: Gila robusta (assembly GCA_030770095.1). NCBI lineage: Eukaryota > Metazoa > Chordata > Actinopteri > Cypriniformes > Leuciscidae > Gila > Gila robusta. The sequence goes on along the minus strand of JAVALU010002341.1, from coordinate 184,344 downwards.
TGAAAAGTATGATCATGCATATGTATATAGTTATATATATAATATATATATATATATATATATATAAAACGTGTTTTGTTATATAAAAATGTATATTGATATATTTACTAAATGTATTAGTTTGACCTTTTAATTTGAATTACTGAAATACATAAACTTTTGCACATTATTCTAATTTTTTCTTACTGTCTATGGTAAATATAGGCCTACAATATAACATTACCGCTATGTTACTCGATTACTCCCGCCCATTTCGGGGTCCTAGTCTGGCCGACTGCGATTGGTTAGTATTGTTAAGGACGTTGAAAACTACAATCCGATTGGTTCAGCTACTAGAGCTGTCCCGCGATTTGCCTAAGAAGATTGACAATCAAAACATACGTTTGTGAAAATATATGATCAAACCAGAATTGCCAACAAATTTTATTTGACTACATAGTATAATGACTTAATATCGTACATAAAAGAAGCGTATACTCTATCGATGGAGATCGATCAACAACACGAAAAACGCGTTCGGCCCACCGTCTAATTTAATTAATTTGAACGTTCGGGTTTACAGTGTAGTAAACCTCGTGAATTACGGCCGTTTCACGCCGCCAGCGTGAGCAGCGCGTTTCTTTTTTTCGGCGTGCATGTTAATCAATGAGTGCATTCACACAATTCGCTCAATTAAAGTGAAAGCACACTTTTGATGGACAAAATAAATGATTTCACACAAAAAGTGCCCAAAATGCACAGAATTTGCATGTCTGGTGTACTTTAACAAGACCTGGAGTAGGCTATGTCAGAAAAGAAAATGAAGAAAAAGGAAGAAAATATTTATAGAAAATGTACCCATTTAAACTTGTTTTTATTATTTCCAAAACGTTTCCCTGCACTTGCTCCACTTGCCCGAGCTTACCTATCTGCACCATGTACAAGCGTTGACAGTGAGCACTTGTTTAGGCCGTGTGTCCACCAAAGCGTTTTTAGCCAGCTGAAAACGCTGGATGCTCCGCTGCGTTTTTTCAGTTGAGACGATTCGTTGCTATGATACAGAATATCCCCAGCACAGTTTGCTTGTAACTGATTTCGCAGATAATTTGTTTCATACTAAATTTATTTTTCATCCATTTTGTTCGGTTAGCTCTGCTGGTTGACGTCGTTGTACAGAAAGAATGTTGTGACAGTTGCTCGGTGTGGTATTGGTCCCGCCCCTCCTCCACTGTGGATTGGACGGCTGTGTAAAAAAGTGACAGTGATGAGCGCTGCGTTTTACCCAAAGTTGAACATTTTTCAACTCTCGGCGACCAGTAAAAAAACGCCGGGCGCTCAGCGCTTGAGCGTTTAAATACACGCTCAGCGCCTCGTTATGCTCATGGCGTTTAAAAAACGCGGCGCTCCCCATTGAAAACAATTGGAATTTTACGCCAGCTGCGTGAAAAAAAACGCTTTGGTGGACACACGGCCTTAGTCTGGCTGGACATGTGGCAGAGAGAGAAGAAACAGACTATCTGGTGACAAAAGCAGAAATGCTTCTGTTTGCGAAGAAAAACTTGCCATTGATGACCCAAGTGATTGCAATAGGCCTGCGTGTGTTTTGAGAAATAATCTTTATACTGCAAGGCTATATTTATATTATTTTTATTTGTTATTTATATATTATTTTATTGCCATTAAAAAATTATCCTTCGGATGAGACGTTAAAACCGAGGTCCTGACTTTCTGTGGTCATAAAAACAATCCAGGATGTCCTTCGATAAAGAGTAGGGGTGTAACCCCGGCATACTGGCCAAAATTTGCCCCTTGGCCTCTGTCCATCATGGCCTCCTAATCATCCCATATACTGATTGGCTTCATCACTGTCTCCTCTCCACCAGTAAGCTGGTGTGTGGTGGGCGTTCTGGCGCAATATGGCTGCCATTGCATCATCCAGGTGGATGTTTGCACATTTAGTGGTGGTTGATGAGATTTCCCCCTTCTATGTAAAAGCGCTTTGAGGTCCCAGAAAAAGCGCTATATAAATGTAACAAATTATTACCTGTTTTCATACTGAAGTTTAGTTTGCTAAATATATCACTTTTTTTAGTTGGATACTGGATGTGAAAAGAAGGAAAATGGTTCTTCCATAACACTGCACTTTAGATGTGTGTGGAATTTCCCACACCAGGAGTAATTTTATATAGTTCTATTTTATAGGGATTATCTGTTAAAAAAAAATTCTATTTTTCTATGCAAAAATGTAAAAATGTTCAATTATAGAAAAGATAGAAAATGAAAAATTTCTGTGTGCTGTAAAGTGGTTAGAAAAAAATGAAATCGGAATCGGCTAAAATCGGTATCGGCAGGTCTAACTGAATGAAAAATCGGAATCGGCCTAGAAAATTGTAAATCGGTGCATCTCTAGACAAAAGTCTTATGGTTTTGGAATAACCTGAGGGTGAGTAAATGACAGAATTTCCATTTTTGGGCCAAAACTAAACCCTTTAACTAATACTTACAAGTTTGTTTGTTTCACATGAATATTTTAAAGGTAAACTGACTACTTAAAATGGTTAAATCAAATTAAAATGAACAAATTCTTGCAAGCCGACATTGCAAAAAAACTATAAGAAAAACCAAAAAGAAATATAGCTGCGAGCAGCAATGACGTGTCCAAGCCGGTGGGGCCACCGCCACCCGATGCCTTAAAGGGCCTGATTAGAACGTCAATGACAAAAAAAATAATTTTGGGAATCACTAAAAAACGAGAGATTATTCTGATTTTATTTACATTTTTCTGGTAAAATTGCGATGGATAGTGGATTATAAATTTATTACAGATGGTAAACAAGGCTGCTGAGGCTCGTGCAGCCTCTTGAGGGAAAAAAATGTAAAAAACAAAAATGAGCGCAGCACACAAAAAAAAGAAAACTCAGTTAAAAAAATATAACTGGACTATAAAAAATTAAAAATATGGAATTTTTATATTTTTTAACATATGAATACAGTTAAGCAAACCTCACATTGACGAGTGCTCTTTTTCCTGAATACCTATCACGATTGAATCTGTGACAATTGATTTGATACAACAGGTTCAATAAAACCAGTTTACAATTAAGTCACTTTACAGTTTAGATTGCAATATTGACTGTTTTTTGTTCTGTTTCAGCAGCGAAAAATAGTTAAAACAAAAGATCACAGTAGAACCATCGCGCATCTTCACCGCAACGTGTTCTCTCATTAACTGAATGATTTCAGCATTTTGAAACAAAATCGGTTGACTCAAAAGATTAAATTATCAATCCATAAACCTGTCTCATTCATGAATGACTCAGTCGTTCGAGCGAATTGTTTTGAAACGAATGAATCAATGACTCGCTCATTAAGACGGTCACCTGGCGACATCTTAATGGTGGTTTAGTGTTATGTTTAAAAAGTATCATTCTTTCCAACGATTGTTAATTAACTTATATTTAAAAACAATCTCATAACAATTATTTAATGCATTGTTTATTTTTCAGTGTAAAAGATTTAATTTGATCAGCCATATCTAAGGTAACAGCCCTATAGTGTGTTTTATTTATTCTAAATAAATTGAATCTATATTGGATCAAATTTAGAAATTAAAAATGAAAGATGAAGCATATATTTAATAAGACTAGACTGGGGTGTGCCCTGCCAATATTACAATGTGCAGATTTAAATATATCATTGCCCCCCACTGTCGATTTGATTAATCAAATTTCATTAATCACGAGAGTGAAGAGCTGACTGAAAAGATGATGACAGAATATTTTGTGTAAAACCGCCTATTTAAGCGAATCTGTCATTGTACTCTTTTGCTGTTGAGTTTTCCATGAAGAATAATAGGCTATTGAACTCACAATTCATGCAATCGGCCCCCGAAATGGCGATCATTTTAAAATGAAAACTAACGGCTGCACGGGCATTCATAACGGTGCGCGTCCACGGCGAGGAGCGAGCAGAACAGAGCGAACATTTTTTAGTTCATTCATTCCTACTTCCATAGGAATTCATTCGAGCGCTCTGCGAGCGCCACCATGATCAATGTCCGTGCGGACGTCCGTATTTAAAAGCTCTCGCTGGTGTCACACGTCGATTAACCGTTGGGAAAATATCCTCAGTCACATACCTAATATAGTTATATATAAATATAATTTTGGACACAAGAGGGAAGTATAGCCCTTTGTATGATTTTGTGTTTAAACTAAACTATCACCCGAAGAGCCCCCGCATGATTTTGGCATCATGCCTCAAATTTGTTGCTGTGTTATATGAAAACGGTTTTGTCCATCAACACGAAATCCATACATTTTTGTCGGCACATTCTGAAGATGATACGATTCGATTTTGGTGAAAATCGGACAAATAGTCTAGGAGGAGTTTGAAAAAGTAGGTTTTGAAAGAAAATTGCAATGGCGGACAGGAAGTTGAGCCGACTATGGCAAAACTGGTATCCATGTTCTCGGCATGACCCAAGGAAGTTTCATTACAATAGGCTAATATAATCAAAAGTTATTCGCATTTTGGGAAACTTCATTATAATTGTACAGTCAGGCCATGGTGCCAACAAGTTTCTAGTAAATCTTTTGTGAAAATCAGAGCACAAAATTCAAAATGGTGAAAAAATGACGTCTTGAGCCAAGGAATCAGAGAAAATCCTTATCAACCCCTGTTGGACAACATTAGTATTACAGCCGACATATTAGTGGAAACGTATGGTAATTTACCATTTGAAACTTAGCATGTTACTTCAGAATGTCTGGATCTCTATATGTACAAAGCTTTGAGAAGTTTGGACCTTCTAGTTTGGACCACGCAAGATAATCGGCATAATGGGCCAGACCTAACAAATATATTGGAATGTATTTGCTAAACAATTTAATGCATTTGTTTTGATATCTTTGTCAGCATGGTGTAGAGCGGATGTATGCAAAGTTTGGTAAAAATCCAATGAACCTCTGAGGAGTTACACTTGAGATGTACAGTTGTTAGAATAGCAATGATTCAGAAGAGAGAAGAATTCTGAATGTACACACATGGTTGCAGAGTTAGTAAATATGTAAAGTTGCTTATTATAGTGCAACTTTGTGGCCAATATTCACAAAATTCGGTACACATGATGTAAAAATATGCCCAATTTCGTAATGATCGGCCATTCAAATAAGACGTTTTGGAGCTTTTGAAATATTACTTGAAGTCAAAAAGGTTGAGATCCACTGACCTAAAGAACATTTAATTTTTTTTCTGTGCTCAGACTATCAAAAAATAGTTCTATAATGTTGGATGTTACAGGGACTAATAACTGCAAATGCAGATCCATCTGCTGATCAAGTAAAAAACTTTTATTTGCTCAGGTTTTATGCATATGGTGGTGTGTTCTTTATGACAGAGAACAGCATAGTGTATGATCTCAGATTTTTTTAGCTTTAGACCACGATTCCATCTAGTAAAAGGGTATCAAACATGTTTTTTTAAAGGTTTTAGAGCAAATTTTCATCTGCCATGAGTCTCCTAACAACTTTCCATGTTTCTGCATATGCTTGTTGGGTTTCAGTCTTTCAGGCCACATACACACTGCAAAGATTCTGGAGTGACATCAGCATTTAAATGTGGGAGTGAATCCGCCAAATCATTGTTCCGTGAGCTACTCCTGAAACTGCAATGATTGTCAGTGATAATCATAATAGCAACAGAAAGAAAACAAATGCCAAAATAGATACAGCATGTGCATTAGGCATGCAGACTTACAGACCTGACAGTAGTGATGGGGACGAGACCGCATATGCCGAGTCCGAGTCAAGACCGAGTCTTTGAAGGGTCGAGTCCGAGTCGAGACCGAGTTCGTTGATTTTCAAATACAAATACAGTCGAGTCCGAGTCAAGACCGAGTCTTTGAAGGGTCGAGTCCGAGTCGAGACCGAGTCCGTTGGTTTTCAAATACAGTCGAGTCCGAGTCAAGACCGAGTCTTTGAGGAAGCAAGTCCGAGTCGAGATTTTGTCTCGACATGTCAGTTTTGATATTCATGATTTAATATCACCCCAGTTAATAATCAACAGTTAGGCCTACAGACTAAGCTAGATTGGGAATTGTTTAGAGGAGCAGTCTTAACGTCTTAATATGGACCAGGGCGTAGCAAGCTTTTCAAAAGTGCGGGGGATGGATGTGACATTTAAATGTTGGCATTAACAGCTATTAATGACTAAAAAGCTTAAAAGGAACTTTGTTGTATATGCTGGGGTACAATTTATAAATGATCGTTCTTTCCCACTGGATTTTGTAAAACTATGTTGTGTGGACCTCTGTCCCTTTATGGGGGTTCGGGGGCATGCTCCCCCGCAAATTTTTTTTGTACATTTTAAGGTTAAACGCTCAATCTGATGCACTTTGAGAGCTCAAAATTAAGAGCTTCAACCGGGTTCGACCCATGACCTGTGCACATTGAACAAAGAAAAAACATTGACTTGTACCTAAAGAGGGCTCAAACATCTTTTTAGTTATGATATAGAGTCTCCGTCTACATTACATTATCACTGGTGTTTTAGAATGCCAAACATTTATTATAATAATATAATGATTTATATAATTATTCCTATGATGGAAAATCCATATAGCCTATAAATGTATGCTACTGTATAAATGAAAATGAATATTTCAAAAGTATATTTTATATTACGCTATAGAATAGGAAAATTACAATACTTTTGTCCTAATTTCACTGTAAGAATAACCCTGAGCTTTATTTGGAGAAAGTGTGAGCAAAGTGCACACTTTTCTTTAAATCACGCAGCACAAACAGAATGCCTAAGTCTTGTGCGGTTTAGTCTAAAAAACGAAATATAATACTGAAAACACTCGACATGTCAACAAAACATAAACATAACATCTTCCTAAACACATATCAAGCTTATTTAAAAACCTCGAAAGCATAAACACTCATTCAAAGTACCTGGAAAAGGGAGATGTAAATAACCATAAGTTCCCGCCTCCTCAGCACGAGCTGACCGATAAATCTAACACACCAAGAGAGGCGGGACTTAAGGCAGAACAGCCAATCATCAGCCGGTCACACTCAAAGCCGGTGTCATTTTTGAGAGGAATGGGGAGAGGAGACGCAGCGAGCGCAGACACAGAGCGGCCAGAGAAACGTCTGAACGAGAGCGACTGTAGTAAGGCGTTTGTGCAAAACTGCAGAAAAAGTGCGGGTGTTGAACCCTCTCACCGGGAAAGTGATGGGGACGAGACCGAGGCCGAGGCCGAGTCAAAACCGAGTCTTTGAAGGGTCGAGTCCGAGTCGAGACCGAGTCTTTGAAGGGTCGAGTCCGAGTCGAGACCAAGTCTTTGAAGGAACAAGCCCGAGACGAGTCCGAGAAAGCAGAAATCGGTCTCGAGACCGGACTCGAGTACTACATCACTACCTGACAGCAATATTCAGCCATCAATAATTTGTATACTTGCCAATAAACTTAGCTTTAAAAAGCCTCTACATTTAGATAATAAAATACTCTTTGTTCTCTTATATTTTTGTTAATTTTATTAGTGACTGTCACTTAAACTTTTTGGTTACTTAATTGAAAAACCATTTGAAGGCATGCTAATGCTTCAATGTATTACTTACATTTATAATCATTACATACAATTATTGTCATTAATAGTTCACTTTATTTTCAAATAGTTAAATAAAATGTTAAATAAAGAGTGAGTTCCAATAATTTTTGCTATGGTATCAATTTATACTGAGAACTGTGAAATGTTACTACTTTGGGTAAAAAATAAAATAAAAAAGTAAAAGTCCTAAATGCCAACCATTCAGAACCCAGTCTCTTTCCTGCTGATTCTTGTCTCCATGAATCCCCATGGCAGGCCAGCTGGAACACAGAATATTCTATCATAAGATAAAGTGACTAAGGTCATCCACAAAACCTCATAACTCATGCAGTACTGTGGTCTCATACCCATCTCTCCTCATCCTCCTGGTCAACTCATCACATCTCCTCTTTGTCTCCACAAAAATTATTGTCTTATTCTCCTTCTCACTCATTATCTCCTCCAATAGCCGCAGAAGTCTGGAGAAAATAAGTAACATCAATAATATTAATACAGTTGTTTTTATAGTTTTTATACAAATTACACCCAGAATATATTACTACAGTAATATTATTGTACTGTAAAAAATTGTATTTAATAATAATAAATAAAATTAAGAGCTAAGATAGCATATCAGGAAGCATCAGGCCAACTGCAAAAATGTGTATAAACTCCTGTTCGCAGGAGTGATGAGATAGTTAGTAGATTGTGTTCACTCAATGGCTGGCTGTCTAAGTGGTGTCCGCAAAATAATATAGAATTCATAGACAATTGGAAAAGTTTTTGGGGCAAACCTGACCTGTTGAAAAGAGATGGTATTCATCCCTCCTGGGATGGTGCTGCTTTTCTCTCTAGTAATTTGGCTCATAGTCTAAAGGCCTGTTCACACCGGGACGAATTTCGTGCGCGATATTCGCCGACGTTTAACGCCTCGTGATTAAAGGGCGCCAATGTGAGTATGCACACCGACACGAAAAACGCCACGCGTAAAATCGTCATTTTTTAAAAAACGGCAAAAACTATCCGACCAATGAGATTGCCGCTTTTGCTCACGTGTCAGGAGCTTCTGAAGTTACAGTAAAACACAACTTGGGGGCGCTCAAACACAAAACGGTCTTGCCGAGCACACATACGTAACGGCGAAGAAGATATACGCCAAGTAGCGTCTACAGACGAGGAAGATGCAAGCCAAGATAAATGTAGAGCTGCTGGTCTCGTTGGTGTCGGAACATAAGGAACTGTATGACAAACGCGACAGCGACTACAAAAATATTGATAAAAGAGAACTGTTATGGAGTGGTATTGCAGAGCAAATGGGCCTTGATGGTGAGTTTCATTTCACTTAATTGTCTTTCATGTACATAGGCTTGTAACTTTTTCCAACAAACGTTTGACAATCGCTATCGTTTGTGTGCTGTAGTGTAGTGTTTGTGTTTACATTAAGCGCCATCTAATGTCAGGGAATGAATTTGCATGTTCACTCGGCTCATTGTCAGCGAAAATCGCTTGGGTGTGAACACAAAAAACGCGTTGAAAAACGCTGGCGAATAACGCGCGCCGATATTCGTCCTGGTGTGTATGGCCCTTTAGAGATAAAACATGACAATCTGGGGCTCAGGTCAGGAAGCAGACAAACTGGCTAAACCGACCGTCTGCTAGCGGCCTCGCGTCACCAAGGTCAGATAAATCCCATCACATAGAGGCTCTTTCACCTAGATATCATCATATAGAGACTGTGTCTGTTCCCCGAATTTGGAAATCCAAAAAACGTCCAAACCCATCTAAGGTTAAAAATTTAATTGATGTTCAACAAAAAAAAAATAGATATAATACAGATGAGCAAACGATAAAGCTTGGGTTGCTGAATACAGACATGGGCAGTATTTCAATTAAATGTATTTTAAATACGTATTTAATTACTTTAGTGTATTTTGTAATTTGTATTTTGCAGGTGTGGAAAAAATAAAATGTAGTTTGTAACAAAATATTTTGAGGGAGTGTATTTAGAGTATTTCAAATACTTAAATACTTAAGAAAAATCACCATAGTAAATGATTTTGCCATATTTTCGGTCTGATGTTGGCAATGGCAATGTCCAGGTTAGATGCACGAAAATCACGTGACACCCTGTAGACCGGGCTCCCTCCAAGAAGTGAATGAGTTTTGAACTCTTAAAAACGGCATTAAGGTAAAGTGTTTTGTGAAATACACACATATTGCACACTGAACGGCATTAAAGAGAAAATAATTGTGCCTTATGAGATCAATGCACTGTGTTGTCATTCATAAAAGGACATCATAGGCCCTACCTATTATGAAAAACCGCGTCTGTCGTAACTCCACTGAAATCTCTATACTAAGCAAGCGTTCACAATATAACATCCATCTGCAGTTTTTACACGTTTTTAAACGTATTACATATGAGAAATATTGATATTGATTTTGTATAAAATAATCATCATTCCTATTGTTTTTCAGTAATTGCGCACGCAGCGCGATTCTACTATGGAAAAGGCATACGCGGTCAGGGCAGTTGGAGTATGGTGTGTAAAACAAGCCCACACATGATTAATATGATTAATCATATATATTATGATTAAAATGGATTTTTGATTTTGTGACGAAAATTCTCGGTCTGTTATTTTTACACAAAAATCGCTGCAAAAGATGCTTTCCAACAGGTTTTATCGTAGTTTTTGTCCAACTCCATTGACTTGTATTGGATGTTCTGTGAGGTACGGTATTACTCCGCCGCCGGAAACGGAAATGGGGTTGTTTGTATTCTTTCTGTAGTCTTCCAGTCGTGGTATCGTAGGCTACGCTATCCAAACATTGGCAAAGGTACATTATCGCCACCAACTGGGCTGGAGTGTCTATTATTCAAGCTCTCAACGGAAGAATGTCCGGTTGTGAGGCGTTTGGAAAAATAGGTCCACAGTTTTACAACGAATGGTAAAACAACTGTTGGAAAGCATCTTTTGCAGCGATTTTTGTGTGAGCATATCAGTGAACACCCCAGACCACTTGGTGAGTTTCACGTCTTTGTAAACTAAAGTTTAATGCGTTTTATGAATGATTCTTCCAGTGCCCCTATCAAACCATTGTGGAGGTGGGGGGGGGGTGCTAACACAGAAACCTAAAATTCTCGGGACAGCAGCATTTGTCCAAATTTCAATCTTAACCGTTCTATTTCATCAGAAACGATCTTAAAACAGGGCTTTAAGTGTAAAATACCGAACTTGTCCTTTAAGGCACGAGTAGAGTAACGGTGATAATATGGCTACATAGCCTACATCAAACACGTTTTGCTATTAAGGGCAGCCTACCACACCATTGATGTGAACTTAGCTATACATGCCATTTACGTCAGAGGGAGCTATTTCAGGCCCTGTAGAGATTTAGTGAAATGCCCATACTTTTTTATTTTGCTACTTCGCCATTTTGAATTGACACATTTCTCATATTTGTGTTATTGCTACTATTTGTGTTATTGACCTTTCAGTAATAAAAAAAAAAGACAAGCTTATTGTGGGAGTATTTTTGTATTTTCAAAATACTAATTACTTGTATTTTATTTAAATACATTTTTCACATCAGTATTTTGTATTTTATTTTGTTACATTTCATGAGCCAGTATTTGTATTTTGTAACAAAATAGTTTTTGATGTATTTGTGCCCACCTCTGGCTGAATATTCGATCCCTTACTTCAAAAGCCTTCATAGTTAATGATATGATTTCAGATTATAACCTAGATGTGCTGTTTGACAGAAACCTGGCTAAAACCAAATGATTATTACATTACTTTAAATGAGTCCACCCCCCAAGATTACTGTTATATACATGAGCCTCGTCCGAAAGGCAAAGGGGGAGGTGTTGCTGTAATTTATAGTAATATTTTCAAAACCACTAAGAAATCTAGTTTTAAATATACTTCTTTTGAAATGTTGGTGCTTAATGTAAAAATATATAGTGCAAATGATAAATCATGTTTAAGATTTGTGCTGGCTACTGTATACAGGCCACCAGGGCACCATAAAGATTTTATCAAAGAATTTGCTGACTTCCTATCAGAATTAGTATTGACTGCAGATAAAGTACTAATTGTTGGTGATTTTAATATACATGTAGATAATGAAAAAGATGCATTGGGATTGGCATTTAAAGACATTGTAAACTCAATTGGAGTTAGACAACATGTGTCAGGACCTACTCATTGTCGTAATCATACTCTAGATCTAATATTATCACATGGAATCAGTGTTGATGCTGTTGAAATTCTGCAGCAGAGCGACGACATCTCAGATCATTATCTAGTCTCATGTAAATTACATTTAGCCAAGGCTGCAAAGCCGACTCCGTGTTATAAATATTTTAGACCTATCACTTCTGCCACTAAAAATTGCTTTATCAATAATCTTCCTAATCAGTTTTATCATCTCAGCATCCCAGATAGCTTAGAAGAACTTGATATTGCAACAGAAACTTTTAACTGTCTCTTTTCAGGCACTTTAGACACAGTTGCTCCGTTGCGCTTAAAGAAGATTAAAGAAAATAGTCCAACGCCTTGGTACAACGAGCACACCCGGGCCCTTAAGAGAGCAGCCAGAAAAATGGAGTGCAACTGGAAGAAAACAAAACTAGAGGTATTTCGGATTTCATGGAAGGAGAGCTCGATTGCTTACAGAGAGGCTTTAAATGTTGCTAGATCTGCTTATTTTTCAGCCCTATTAGAAGAAAATAAACATAATCCTAGGTATTTATTTGAAAAAGTTGCTAAACTTACGAAAAAGAAAGCTTCAAGTCCAGAAGTTTCCAAGAAACACAGCAGTAATGACTTTATGAACTTCTTCAATTATAAGATTGACAATATTAGGGACAAAATTATAACTATGCAACCGTCTACTACAGTATCGCATCAGGGAGTGCATTGTAGTCTCCCTGAGGAAAAATCGACAACATGTATGTTAGACCCTATACCGACTAAGCTACTGAAAGAGATGCTTCCAGATGTCATAGATCCTCTTCTTAATATCATTAATTTGTCTTTGTCTCTAGGATACGTACCAAAAACCTTTAACCCTCTGGGGTCTGAAAACGCGCCGGCGCGTTTTGCTCGATTTTTTTCACATAGCAGCAAAATAGACCTAAAATACTCCGTCATTTTTGGTTATACAGACTTAAGAAATATGGAAAAATAAACTGTTAAATGTGTACTTTTTTATGTGTCCAATTACAATCGAAATAAAACATTGTGCTTTTGTAAAATAAAGAAAACTAGAAAAAAAAGTTTGATGAGACAAACTTTAAGTTGGCTTGAGAAAGCCGGACCAGAGAGTTTGAATAAGTTTAAAGTAGTTTGAAGTTTAAAGTAGTTTGAAGTTTGATAGATGGATTAGTTAGAAAGAAAGAATAGTTAGAAAGAAAGAAAACGATTGGTTAGAAAGGAAAGATTAGGTAGAAAGATAGATAAATAATAGATAGATAGAAAGATTAGTTTCAATGAAAGAAAGATTAGTTAGAAAGAAAGAAAGATTAGTTAGAAAGAAAGAAGATTAGAAAGAAAGATTAGTTAGAAAGATAGACAGAAAGAAAGAAAGATTAGTTAGAAAGATAGATAGAAAGAAAGATTAGTTAGAAAGAAAGATAGATAGAAAGAAAGATTAGTTAGAAAGACAGAAAGATCGATTTGAAAGAAAGATCAGTAAGAAAGAAAGAAAGAAGAAAGATAGAGTAGTTAAGAAAGAAGGATAGATTAGTTAGAAAGATTAGTTAGAAAGAAAAATGATAGATTAGTTAGAAAGAAAGAAAGAAAGATAGATTAGTTAGATAGAAAGAAAAACAGATTAGTTAGAAAGAAAGAAAGGATTAGTTAGAAAGAAAGAAAGAAAGGATTAGTTAGAAAGAAAGATGGATTTGTTAGAAAGAAAGAAAGAAAGGATTAGTTAGAAAGAAAGAAAGGATTATTTAGAAAGAAAGATGGATTTGTTAGAAAGAAAGATAGATTAGTTAGAAAGAAAGAAAGATTAGTTAGAAAGAAAGAAAGATAGATTAGTTAGAAAGAAAGATAGATAGATTAGTTAGAAAGAAAAAGATTAGTTAGAAAGAAAGAAAGATTAGTAAGAAAGAAATAAAGAAATAAAGAAAGATAGATAGATTAGTTAGAAAGAAAAAAGATAGATTAGTTAGAAAGATAGATAGATTAGTTAGAAAGAAAAAATATAGATTAGTTAGAAAGAAAGAAATATAGATAGATTAGAAAGAATGAAAGAAAGATAGATTAGTTAGAAAGAAAAAAGATAGATTAGTTAGAAAGAAAGATAGATAGATTAGTTAGAAAGAAAGATAGATATATATATATTTAGTAACAGATAGATAGATAGATAGATAGATAGAAAGAAAGAAAGATTAGAGAGAAAGATAGATAGATTAGTTAGAAAGAAAGAAAGAAAGATAGATTAGTTACAAAGAAAGAAAGATAGATTAGTTAGAAAGAAATATAGATTAGTTACAAAGAAAGAAAGATAGATTAGTTACAAAGAAAGATAGATTAGTTAGAAAGAAAGAAAGATAGATTAGTTAGAAAGAAAGATAGATTAGTTAGAAAGAAAGAAAGATAGATAGATTTGTTAGAAAGAAAGATAGATTAGTTAGAAAGACAGAAAGATAGATTAGTTAGAAAGATAGATAGATAGATTAGTTAGAAAGAAAGATAGATATATTAGTTAGAAAGAAAGATAGATTAGTTAGAAAGAAAGATAGATAGATTAGTTAAAAAGACAGATAGATAGATTAGTTAGAAAGAAAAAGATAGATTAGTTAGAAAGAAAGAAAGAAAGAAAGATAGATATATTAGTTAGAAAGAAAGAAAGATAGATTAGATAGAAAGAAAAGAAATATAGATTAGTTAGAAAGAAAGAAAGATAGATTAGTTAGAAAGAAAGAAAGATAGATTAGTTAGATTAGTTAGAAAGAAAGAAAGATAGATTAGTTAGAAAGAAAAAAGATAGATTAGTTAGAAAGAAAGATAGATAGATTAGTTAGAAAGAAAAAAGATAGATTAGTTAGAAAGATAGATTTGTAGAATGAAAGAAAGATGATTAGTAAGAAAGAAAGAAAGATTAGTTAGAAAAAAAGAGATTAGTTAGAAAGAAAGAAGAAGATTAAATAGAAAGAAAGAAAGATTAAATAGAAAGAAAGAAAAAAGATAGATTAGTTAGAAATAAAGATAGATAGATTAGTTAGAAAGAAAGAAAGATAGATTAGTTAGAAAGAAAGATAGATTAGTTAGAAAGAAAGAAAGATAGATTAGTTAGAAAGAAAGAAAGATAGATAGATTAGTTAGAAAGAAAGATTAGTTAGAAAGAAAGATAGATTAGTTAGAAAGAAAGAAAGATAGATTAGTTAGAAAGAAAGAAAGATAGATTAGTTAGAAAGAAAGATAGATAGATTAGTTAGAAAGAAAAGTTAGAAAGAAAGAAAGATAGATTAGTTAGAAAGAAAGAAAGATAGATTAGTTGAAAGAAAGAAAGATAGATTAGTTAGAAAGAAAGAAAGATATAGATTAGTTAAAGAAAGAAAGATAGATTAGTTAGAAAGAAAGATAGATTAGTTAGAAAGAAAGATAGATTAGTTAGAAAGAAAGAAAGATAGATTAGTTAGAAAGAAAGATAGATTAATTAGAAAGAAAGATAGATTAGTTAGAAAGAAAGAAAGATAGATTAGTTAGAAAGAAAGAAAGATTAGTTAGAAAGAAAGAAAGATTAGTTAGAAAGAAAAGATAGATTAGTTAGAAAGAAAGAAAGATAGATTAGTTAGAAAGAAAGAAAGATAGATTAGTTAGAAAGAAAGATAGATAGATTAGTTAGAAAGAAAGATAGATTAGTTAGAAAGAAAGAAAGATAGATAGATTGTTAGAAAGAAAGAAAGATTGGTTAGAAAGAAAGATAGATTCGTTAGAAAGAAAGAAAGATAGATTAGTTAGAAAGACAGAAAGATAGATTAGTTAGAAAGATAGATAGATAGATAGATTAGTTAGAAAGAAAGATAGATTAGTTAGAAAGAAAGATAGATAGATTAGTTAGAAAGAAAAAAGATAGATTAGTTAGAAAGATAGATTTGTTAGAATGAAAGAAAGATGATTAGTAAGAAAGAAAGAAAGAAAGATTAGTTAGAAAAAAAGAGATTAGTTAGAAAGAAAGAAAGATTAAATAGAAAGAAAGAAAGATTAAATAGAAAGAAAGAAAAAAGATAGATTAGTTAGAAATAAAGATAGATAGATTAGTTAGAAAGAAAGAAAGATAGATTAGTTAGAAAGAAAGATAGATTAGTTAGAAAGAAAGAAAGATAGATAGATTTGTTAGAAAGAAAGAAAGATTAGTTAGAAAGAAAGATAGATTCGTTAGAAAGAAAGAAAGATAGATTAGTTAGAAAGACAGAAAGATAGATTAGTTAGAAAGATAGATAGATAGATTAGTTAGAAAGAAAGAAAAGTTAGAAAGAAAGAAAGATAGATTAGTTAGAAAGAAAGAAAGATAGATTAGTTGAAAGAAAGAAAGATAGATTAGTTAGAAAGAAAGAAAGATAGATTAGTTAGAAAGAAAGAAAGATAGATTAGTTAGAAAGAAAGATAGATTAGTTAGAAAGAAAGATAGATTAGTTAGAAAGAAAGATAGATTAGTTAGAAAGAAAGAAAGATAGATTAGTTAGAAAGAAAGATAGATTAATTAGAAAGAAAGATAGATTAGTTAGAAAGAAAGAAAGATAGATTAGTTAGAAAGAAAGAAAGATAGATTAAATAGAAAGAAAGAAAGAAAGATTAGATAGAAAGAAAAAAGATAGATTAGTTAGAAAGAAAGATAGATAGATTAGTTAGAAAGAAAGAAAGATAGATTAGTTAGAAAGAAAGATAGATAGATTAGTTAGAAAGAAAGATAGATTAGTTAGAAAGAAAGAAAGATAGATAGATTTGTTAGAAAGAAAGAAAGATTGGTTAGAAAGAAAGATAGATTAGTAAGAAAGAAAAAAGATAGATTAGTTAGAAAGAAAAAAAGATAGATTAGTTAGAAAGAAAGAAGATAGATAGATTAGTTAGAAAGAATGAAAGAAAGAAAGATAGATTAGTTAGAAAGAAAAAAGATAGATTAGTTAGAAAGAAAGATAGATTAGTTAGAAAGATAGATAGATAGATAGATAGATTAGTTAGAAAGAAAGATAGATTAGTTGGAAAGAAAGAAAGATAGTTTAGTTAGAAAGAAAGAAAGATAGATTAGTTAGAAAGAAAGAAAGAAAGATTAGTTAGAAAGAAAGATAGATTAGTTAGAAAGAAAGATAGATTAGTTAGAAAGAAAGAAAGATAGATTAGTTACAAAGAAATAAAGATAGATTAGTTAGAAAGAAAGATAGATTAGCTAGAAAGAAAGAAAGTAAATTAGTTAGAAAAAAGATGGATAGATTAGTTAGAAAGAAAGATAGATTAGTTAGAAAGACAGATAGATAGATTAGTTAGAAAGAAAGATAGATTAGTTAGAAAGAAAGAAAGAAAGATTAGTTAGAAAAAAGATAGATTAGTTAGAAAGAAAGAAATGAAAAGATAGATTTGTTAGAATGAAAGAAAGAGATTAGTTAGAAAGAAAGATTAGTTAGAAAGAAAGAAAGATAGATTAGTTAGAAAGAAAGAAAGATAGATTAGTAAGAAAGAAAAAAGATAGATTAGTTAGAAAGAAAAAAGATTAGTTAGAAAGAAAGATAGATAGATAGATTAGTTAGAAAGAATGAAAGAAAGAAAGATAGATTAGTTAGAAAGAAAAAAGATAGATTAGTTAGAAAGAAAGATAGATTAGTTAGAAAGAAAGATAGATTGTTAGAGAGAAAGATAGATAGATTAGTTAGAAAGAAAGATAGATATATATACATTTAGTAAAGATAGATAGATAGATAGATAGATAGATAGATAGATAGATAGATAGATAGATAGATAAGAAAGAAAGATTAGTTAGAGAGAAAGATAGATAGATTAGTTAGAAAGAAAGAAAGAAAGATAGATTAGTTAGAAAGAAAGATAGATAGATTAGTTAGAAAGAAATAAAGATAGATAGTTAGAAAGAAAGAAAGATAGTTTAGTTAGAAAGAAAGAAAGATAGATTAGTTAGAAAGAAAGATAGATTAGTTAGAAATAAAGAAAGATAGATTAGTTAGAAAGAAAGAAAGATAGTTTAGTTAGAAAGAAAGAAAGATAGATAGATTAGTTAGAAAGAAAGATGGATTAGTTAGAAAGAAAGATAGATTAGTTAGAAAGAAAGAAAGATAGATTAGTTAGAAGAAAGAAAGATAGTTTAGTTAGAAAGAAAGATAGATAGATTAGTTAGAAAGAAAGACAGATTAGTTAGAAAGAAAGATAGATTATTAGAAATAAAGATAGATTAGTTAGAAAGAAAGATAGTTTAGTTAGAAAGAAAGAAAGATAGATTAGTTAGAAAGAAAGATAGATTAGTTAGAAAGAAAGATAGATTAGTTAGAAAGAAAGATAGATTAGTTAGAAAGAAAGAAAGATAGATTAGTTAGAGAGAAAGATAGATAGATTAGTTAGAAAGAAAGATAGATATATATATTCAGTAACAGATAGATAGATAGATAGATAGATAGATAGATAGATAGATAGATAGATAGATAGATAGATAGATAGATAAGCTCATATAGAATGGTAGTTTAACCCTCTGAGGTCTAAGGGTTTTTTGGGGTCCTTGAGGTGTTCTGACATGCTCTGACATTTGTGCTTTTTTCAGTTATTTATAAACATGTTAATGGCAAAGGTGTAAATTCACTCTATATAGCACAAACGGGGCTACCGTAATATGTGAGCAACATGTATGTACATGTTTGCATTTTTGAGAGAATATTGTTTATGCATGGTTATTGAAAAAACTAAAACTTAAAGTGTCTGAAATAAGGCCACAAAACACATACTAAATATGTGTCCACAAGACTTTTGACTAATGAGTGTTGTTGCCTAGAATTTTTGCTTCAAAATGATCTGAAAATCATCCTGCCTAATCATTTACACAAAACAATACAGTGATTTAAATTTTATAAGACACCTTTTGTTTGGAAAGGCAATATGCGTGGAGGCGTGTTCACACCTGAGAAGACAAAGGCCGGATAATGAGCCCTATAATGAGCTGCATATTAATTAGCCCTTTCACACAGGTGAGTCACAGGATCCCAAAGAATGCAAGGACAAAAGAAATGATCTATATATACATATTTTACAATTAGAAATTGTAACCAATTACAAATAGGTTACAATTACAACAACAATTACAATTTTAACAATATTTCAAGTGTATTTCTTTGTAAAAAGTATACATTTTATCATACGTATTAAAAAAGGTAAGGATTCATTAGTTTGAATATTGGAACAAACACTATAATAACATCTTAGTTGATAATTCAATATACCTACTTTATTTTTGACAAAACATCATACTATAGTATATTTAACTATGAGCAGAAATTGGTGAACAAAAGCTTAACTATTTAATGTGACAGTAGTCTTTTTTAACAGTCAAAACTTTATAATCTATCCAAAACTAATCACAAAATCTTGTCTAAACATTCATATTTAGTCTGTAACATATTGTGTATGATATATTAGTATATACATGTGAATTTGCAGCTTGTTGCTTATACAGACATTTTATTTCAACATATTTCAGTCTATTTTTACTCATCTTAGTAGGCTATAGCAATATAGATTGGATGTGTTCATGAAAACATAACGTTTACTAATGTAGGTGCGAGAGTGAATGAACGGCACAGACACGCGCTGTATAACTGTAGTAAACAAAGCGCGCGCGCCTGCATGCCGTTCATTCATCATTTAGCCTACACACTATAATAACATCTTATTTGATAATTCAATATACCTACTTTATTTTTGACAAAACATCATGCTATAGTATATTTAACTATGAGCAGAAATTGGTGAACAAAAGCTTAACTATTTAATGTGACAGTAGTCTTTTTTTACAGTCAAAACTTTATAATCTATCCAAAACTAATCACAAAATCTTGTCTAAACATTCATATTTAGTCTGTAACATATTGTGTATGATATATTAGTATATGTGAATTAGCAGCTTGTTGCTTATAGTGAGAGTGCGAGAGTGAATGAACGGCACAGACACGCAACTGTAGTAAACAAAGCGCGCGCCTGCATGCCGTTCATTCATCATTTAGCCTACACACAGACACGCAATTCATATTTAAACAGTCTTTTTGCGGTTTACAGTCAGACACTATTCAATATCGCGATTAGAACAAAGCACTTAAGAATAAATGACTTACTACATCAGCTGGATACGTTGCTCCTCCAAATGAAACTACCAGCACTTCTATTCCAGGGTTATTAGATAGTATTATTCCTCAAAGCGAAAGGATACGCTGTGTACACAGCTGTACAAGATACATACTAAACTCGATGTGTTTTATAATCCAGCTGGTGGGCGTTGGCATGTTTGAATGGCTTGCCTTAGATCATTTGCGTTTGAATACCGGCGCGCTCTCCGTGGGCGTGGCACATTAACGCCTAATGAGGTATAATGAGCTGGAAAGAAAAATACTGACATCTCTCTCTTTTCATACAGATTACATAAACTGAGAATATTTGTTTTTTATATAAATTAATTCATTTAAAAGAAGAGAGTTCAAGCTTCATTATGGAAAAACACTCGTGCCTGTATGACAAGTATTCGCGGAATTACAGTTAATTTTCGGACGCGTTTCAGAATGGACTTAACTGACAGAGAGAAGGCAGAACGCGCATCATGTTTGTTTTTCTTTATTTGGCGAAAAGCACAACACTTTGTTTTTATTGTGAGTATCCAGAAAAAAAATAGACACTTATCAGGATCTAATGATGTACAACACTTAATATGTAAGATCAAAATCAACAGAGTATTTTGAGTTTCTTTTGCACTGATAAGAAAAAAAGCGAGACTATCGCGCCGACCTCAGAGGGTTAATTGAGTCTAGGGCTTCAGGGAGATTAGATTTGAGTTTTTGTGTTGTACACTACTGGGCCTCCGTAGTCTTGGCTCAATTTGAACTGTTGCAATGAAAGTCAATGGGATTTTTATGATTTTTAATATTAATTTTAAAAAAATCTGAAAGTCAAATAAGTCTGAAAAGATATAGCAACTCGAGTCAGAACAGTCTGAAGGTCTGACCCGAGTTTGGAGTTTGTAGAGTTAAAGCTCTAGGAGGAGTTAGATATAGAAATTTCTGAGTAAGAATAATAATAACTAGAATGTACATTTCCAGAAGAAAATGTGAAGTGGTGCTTGCAGTGGCAAAACTCGCCACCCGGTTGCTAGGGTGTGGTACATGATTGCATACGAGCCAACAAACATGTCTGTACTATGTTTTGGTGCTGAGATATGGCTTATTCATGTTGTTCAGGTGGTTGCTAGGGCGTTGCTAAGGTGTTCTGAGTGGTTGCTAGGGTGTTCTGGGTGGTTGCTAGGGTGTTCTGGGTGGTTGCTAGGCGGTTGTTAGGGTATTCTGGGTGGTTGCTATGGTGTTGCTATGCGGTTGCTAGGGTATTCTGGGTGGTTGCTAAGGTGTTCTGGGTGGTTGCTAGGGTGTTGGTAGTTGGTTGCTAGGGTGTTCTGGGTGGTTGCTAGTGTGTTGCTAGGTGGTTGCTAGGGTGTTTTGGGTGGTTGCTAGGCGGTTGGTAGGGTATTCTGGGTTGTTGCTAGGGCGTTGCTAGGCGGTTGCTAGGGTATTCTGGGTGGTTGCTAGAGCGTTGCTAGGCGGTTGCTAGGGTATTCTGGGTGGTTGCTAGGGCGTTGCTAGGCGGTTGCTAGGGTGTTCTGGGTGGTTGCTAGGCGGTTGCTAGGGTATTCTGGGTGGTTGCTAGGGCGTTGCTAGGCAGTTGCTAGGGTATTCTTGGTGGTTGCTAGGGCGTTGCTAGGCGGTTGCTAGGGTGTTCTGGGTGGTTGCTATGGTGTTGCTAGGTGGTTGCTAGGGTATTCTGGGTGGTTGCTATGGCGTTGCTAGGCGGTTGCTAGGGTATTCTGGGTGGTTGCTAGGTGGTTGCTAGGGTGTTCTGGGTGGTTGCTAGGCGGTTGCTAGGGTATTCTGGGTGGTTGCTATGGTGTTGCTAGGGTATTCTGGGTGGTTGCTAGGATGTTGCTAGGTGGTTGCTAAGGTATTCTGGGTGGTTGCTATGGTGTTACTAGGTGGTTGGTAGCTGTCACAGATGGTTACTATTGGAGTTCTTAACACTTTCTTGGCATGGTTTAGCACTTACCTAATCGCTATTAGCATGTAGCTATTCACAGCTAGCATGTGTAGCATGTTGGAAGCCCTGTTTGCTAGCATGAGTCAAAAGAGCCAAACCACATCTCTATACGATGTTCTGATGCAGAGATATAGGTCTTGCAAAATGGTTGCTAGGGTACTCTGTTTGGTTGCTAGGGAATGGCTTGGCAGCTGCCAGTCATCAAAGTCCAAAGGTTGCTTGTCAGTATGAATGATATAAACCAACTCCCATGCCTCTGTGACATTCAGAATGGAAGATATCCCTCTATAGATTTTAGTTGCTAAGGTGCTCGACAATGGTTGCTAGGGAGGGGCTAGGAAGTGTTGAGGGGATTCATGATTGGCTGTGTGCTGCCCCGAGTCAAACGAGACCACCCTTGTGTTTCTATGACACTTCTATCCGGAGATATTCTTTTGACCTCTTTCAATGGAAGTCTATGGGACTTGTTGCTAAGGTGCTCTAAATGGTTGCTAGGGCGTGGCTTAATAGCTTCACAATGATCCTGAGAGACTGATTGGTCATCTGAGAAAAATGAGCCCGTCCCCTTGTCTCTATGACACTGTGATCCAGAGCTATGTTCAATACAAAATCCCTATGCAATGTGTAGGACGGCCCATTTCATGGGCCGTCCTACACCATAGTAAGTCAATGGGGCAAATTTGAGCAGCTCCTGCCCCCCAGGGGTGCAACTTTTACCCCATTGTGAGGTATGTTCTTACAGAGCCTGCCAGCCTCTTCAAATGTGGTAAATTACAAGTTTCTGAGAAATCATTGGTCAGTGCTACGAGTCGTCAAAGTTTGTGGCAATGTTAAGTCTATGGGATTTTTTTTACCCAATGATTTGCCCCTGGGGCAAACACCGTACCCCCGATCGGTAAGAAAAGTCACAGCACACCTCTCCTCAATAATCCGCACAATTTGACGCCTCAATCAGGGGTCTGTGATGTCGGCGTGTATTTTTTAACAGATGATTACTATGGAGTTTTTAAAAGGAGTTTTTATAGAGTTTTTATAGAGTTATTTAGTATGGCACGAGGCCTGCGGCCTCGTGCCTATCGCCCACGGTTGCTAGGGTGCTGTAACTGGTTGCTATGGTGTGGCTATGAAGATTTTAGGCCATTACTTATTGGCTGCTTGATAAAATAAATGCTCTGAGGGAGAGAGAGCAGGGCCTGACAGCAGGGCTGTCAGGCCCTTTTCTGTGGGTGTGTGTGAAAGTGACAGTTGGGATTTGAATTTCTGAACATTCCGCAATGTTAAGTCAATGGGATTTTTTTGGCCGCTTTTTCGTCCGCTGTGCGAACATCGTACACCCGATCGCTTAGAAAAGTCATAGCACACCTCTCCTCAATGAGCCGCACGATTTGACGCCTCACTCAGGGGTCTGTGACAAAATTTGCGGGACGAGTTACGCGCCAAACTTTGTCCAGAATAATAAGAATAAATAGAAAAATTGCATTTCCTGCGGAACATGCGTGTGAATGCTTGAAATGCTTAACTGAAATGCAAGAAAGAAAGAAAGAAAAATAAAGAAGGATTAGTTAGAAAGAAAGAAAGATGGATTAGTTAGAAAGAAAGATGGATTAGTTAGAGAGAAAGAAAGAAAGATAGATTAGTTAGAAAGAAAGAAAGATAGATAGATTAGTTAGAAAGAAAAAAGATAGATTTGTTAGAAAGAAAGATAGATAGATTAGTTAGACAGAAAGAAAGATAGATTAGTTAGAAAAAAAAGAAGAAAGATTAGAAAGAAAGAAAGATTAGGTAGAGAGAAAGAGAGAGAGAAAGAAAGAAAGAAAGATAGATTAGGTAGAAAGAAAGATTAGGAAGAAAGAAAGAAAGATTAGGTAGAAAGAGAAAGAAAGAAAGAAAGATTGGTTGCTAGGGCGTTGCTAGGCGGTTGCTAGGGTATTCTGGGTGGTTGCTATGGTGTTGCTAGGTGGTTGCTAAGGTATTCTGGATGGTTGCTAGGTTGTTGATAGGCGGTTGCTAGGCTGTTCTGGGTGGTTGCTATGGTGTTGCTAGGTGGTTGCTAAGGTATTCTGGATGGTTGCTAGGTTGTTGATAGGCGGTTGCTAGGGTGTTCTGGGTGGTTGCTAGGTGGTTGCTAGGGTGTTCTGGGGTGAAGGGTTGCTAGGTGGTTGCTAGGGTATTCTGGGTGGTTGCTAGGGTGTTGCTAGCTGGTTGCTAAGGTATTCTGGATGGTTGCTAGGGTGTTGCTAGGTGGTTGCTAGGGTGTTCTGGGTGGTTGCTAGGTGGTTGCTAGGGTGTTCTGGGTGGTTGATAGGCGGTTGCTATGTGGTTGCTAGGGTATTCTGGGTGGTTGCTAGGGTGTTGCTAGCTGGTTGCTAAGGTATTCTGGATGGTTGCTAGGGTGTTGCTAGGTGGTTGCTAGGGTGTTCTGGGTGGTTGCTAGGCGGTTGCTAAGGTGTTCTGGGTAGTTGCTAGGCGGTTGCTAAGGTGTTCTGGGTGGTTGCTAGGCGGTTGCTAAGGTATTCTGGATGGTTGCTAGGGTGTTGCTAGGTGGTTGCTAGGGTGTTCTGGGTGGTTGCTAGGCGGTTGCTAAGGTATTCTGGATGGTTGCTAGGGTGTTGCTAGGTGGTTGCTAGGGTGTTCTGGGTGGTTGCTAGGCGGTTGCTAAGGTATTCTGGATGGTTGCTAGGGTGTTTGCTTGGTGGTTGCTAGGGTGTTCTGGGTGGTTGCTAGGCGGTTGCTAGGGTGTTCTGGGTGGTTGCTAGGGAATTCTGGGTGGTTGCTAGGGCGTTGCTAGGCAGTTGATAGGGTATTCTTAACATTTCTTGGCATGATTTAGCACTTACCTAATCGCCATTAGCATGTAGCTATTCACAGCTAGCATGTGTAGCATGTTGGAAGTCCTGTTTGCTAGCATGAGTCAAAAGAGCCAACCTCCATCTCTATACGATGTTCTGATGCAGAGATATAGGTCTTGCAAAATGGTTGCTAGGGTACTCTCTTTGGTTGCTAGGGAGTGGCTTGGCAGCTGCCAATCATAAAACTCCAAAGGCTGATTGTCAGTGTGAATGATATAAACCAACCCCCATCTCTATACGATGTTTTGATGCAGAGATATAGGTCTTGCAAAACGGTTGCTAGGGTACTCTGTTTGGTTGCTAGGGAGTGGCTTGGCAGCTGCCAATCATGAAGCTCCAAAGTCAATGTGAATGTATAAACCAACCCCCATCTCTATACGATGTTTTGATGCAGAGATATAGGTCTTGCAAAATGGTTGCTAGGGTACTCTGTTTGGTTGCTAGGGAGTGGCTTGGCAGCTGCCAATCATGAAACTCCAAAGGCTGCTTGTAAGTATAAATGATATAAACCAACTCCCATGCCTCTGTGACATTCAGAATGGAAGATATCCCTCTTTGGATTTTGGTTGCTAAGGTGCTCGACAATGGTTGCTAGGGCGTGGCCAGTAAGTGTTGAGGTGATTCAGGATTGGCTGTTTGCTGGCCCGAGTCAAACGAGCCCACCCTCATGTTTCTATGACACTTATATCCTGAGATATCCCTTTGATCTCTTTTAATGGTAGTCAGAAAGAAAGAAAGATTAGGTAGAGAGAAAGAGAGAGAGAGAAAGAAAGAAAGATAGATTAGGTAGAAAGAAAGATTAGGTAGAAAGAAAGAAAGATTAGGTAGAGAAAGAAAGAAAGAAAGAAAGAAAGATTAGGTAGAAAAAAGAAAGAAAGAAAGAAAGAAAGAAAGAAAGAAAGAAAGAAAGAAAGATTGGGTAGAGAGAGAGAGAGAAGAGAAAGAAAGAAAGAAAGATAGATTAGGTAGAAAGAAAGAAAGAGAAAGAAAGAAAGATTAGTTAGAAAGAAAGAAAGATAGATTAGTTAGAAAGAAAGAAAGAGAAAGAAAGAAAGATTAGTTAGAAAGAAAGAAAGATAGATAGATTAGTTAGAAAGAAAGAAAGATAGATTAGTTAGAAAGATAGATTAGTTAGAAAGAAAGATAGATTAGATAGAAAGAAAGAAAGATAGATTAGGTAGAAAGAAAGATTAGGTAGAAAGAAAGAAAGAAAGAAAAGAAAGAAAGAAAGAAAGAAAGAAAGAAAGATAGATAGATTAGGTAGAAAGAAAGATTAGGTAGAAAGAAAGAAAGATTAGGTAGAAAGAAAGAAAGAAAGATTAGAGAAAGAAAGAAAGAAAGAAAGAAAGAAAGAAAGAAAGAAATAAAGAAGGATTAGTTAGAAAGAAAGAAAGATGGATTAGTTAGAAAGAAAGAAAGATGGATTAGTTAGAGAGAAAGAAAAAAGATAGATTCGTTAGAAAGAAAGATAGATAGATTAGTTCGAAAGAAAGAAAGATAGATTAGTTAGAAAGAAAGAAAGAAAGATAGAAAGAAAGAAAGAAAGAAAGATTAGGTAGAAAAAAGAAAGAAAGAAAGAAAGATTAGTTCGAAAGAAAGAAAGATAGATTAGTTAGAAAGAAAGAAAGAAAGATAGAAAGAAAGAAAGAAAGAAAGAAAGATTAGGTAGAAAGAAAGAAAGAAAGAAGAAAGAAAGAAAGAAAGAAAGAAAGAAAGAAAGATTAGTTAGAAAGAAAGAAAGAAAGATAAAGAAGGATTAGTTAGAAAGAAAGAAAGATGGATTAGTTAGAAAGAAAGAAAGATGGATTAGTTAGAGAGAAAGAAAAAAGATAGATTCGTTAGAAAGAAAGAAAGATAGATAGATTAGTTCGAAAGAAAGAAAGATAGATTAGTTAGAAAGAAAGAAAGATTAGAAAGAAAGAGAAAGAAAGAAAGAAAGAAAGAAAGAAGAAAGAAAGAAAGAAAGAAAGAAAGAAAGATTAGGTAGAGAGAAAGAGAGAGAGAGAAAGAAAGAAAGATAGATTAGGTAGAAAGAAAGATTAGGAAGAAAGAAAGAAAGATTAGGTAGAAAAAAGAAAGAAAGAAAGAATGAAAGAAAGAAAGATTAGTTAGAAAGAAAGAAAGATAGATAGATTAGTTAGAAAGAAAGAAAGATAGATTAGTTAGAAAGATAGATTAGTTAGAAAGAAAGATAGATTAGATAGAAAGAAAGAAAGATAGATTAGTATAGAAAGATAGATAGATAGATAGATAGATAGATAGATAGATAAGTTCATTAGTACATATAGAATGGTAGTTTAATTGAGTCTAGGGCTTCAGGGAGTTTAGATTTGAGTTTTTGTGTTGTACACTACTGGGCCACCGTAGTCTTGGCTCAATTTGAACATGTTGCAATGAAAGTCAATGGGATTTTTATGGTTTTTAATATTAATTTTTAAGAAATCTGAAAGTCACATCAAAAAGAAAAGTAATAGCACACAAGTCATTTAAAAGCTGAACATTTTGATAGTTGAATGGTTTTTGTAGCACAAAGTAGAGAGGAGAAGAAAGCGACCACGGAAGAATACGGAATAATAATAAAGATTTGGATTTCAATAGTGTGAATGCTTGAAGCATTCACACTAACTAGAATGTACATTTCCGGAAGAAAATGTGAAGTGGTGCTTGCAGTGGCAATACTCGCCACTCGGTTGCTAGGGTGTGGTACATGATTGCATACGAGCCAACAAACATGTCTGTACTATGTTCTGGTGCTGAGATATGGCTTATTCATGTTGTTCAGGTGGTTGCTAGGGCGTTGCTAAGGTGTTCTGAGTGGTTGCTAGGGTGTTTTGGGTGGTTGCTAGGGTATTCTGGGTGGTTGCTAGGGTGTTCTGGTTGGTTGCTAGGGTATTTTGGGTGGTTGCTAGGGCATTGCTAGGGTGATCTGGGTGGTTGCTAGGTGGTTGCTAGGGTGTTCTGGGTGGTTGCTATGGTGTTGCTAGGAGGTTGCTAGGGTATTCTGGGTGGATGCTAGGGCGTTGCTAGGCGGTTGCTAGGGTATTCTGGGTGGTTGCTATGGCGTTGCTAGGCGGTTGCTAGGGTGTTCTGGGTGGTTGCTAGGCGGTTGCTAGGGTATTCTGGGTGGTTACTATGGTGTTGCTAGGTGGTTGCTAGGGTATTCTGGGTGGTTGCTAGGGCGTTGCTAGGCGGTTGCTAGGGTGTTCTGGGTGGTTGCTAGGCGGTTGCTAGGGTATTCTGGGTGGTTGCTATGGTGTTGCTAGGCGGTTGCTAGGGTATTCTGGGTGGTTGCTAGGGCGTTGCTAGGCAGTTGCTAGGGTATTCTTGGTGGTTGCTAGGGCGTTGCTAGGCGGTTGCTAGGGTGTTCTGGGTGGTTGCTATGGTGTTGCTAGGTGGTTGCTAGGGTATTCTGGGTGGTTGCTATGGCGTTGCTAGGCGGTTGCTAGGGTATTCTGGGTGGTTGCTAGGCGGTTGCTAGGGTGTTCTGGGTGGTTGCTAGGCGGTTGCTAGGGTATTCTGGGTGGTTGCTATGGTGTTGCTAGGCGGTTGCTAGGGTATTCTGGGTGGTTGCTAGGACGTTGCTAGGTGGTTGCTAAGGTATTCTGGGTGGTTGCTATGGTGTTACTAGGTGGTTGGTAGTTGTCACAGATGGTTACTATTGGAGTTCTTAACACTTTCTTGGCATGATTTAGCACTACCTAATCGCTATTAGCATGTAGCTATTCACAGCTAGCATGTGTAGCATGTTGGAAGCCCTGTTTGCTAGCATGAGTCAAAAGAGCCAAACCACATCTCTATACGATGTTCTGATGCAGAGATATAGGTCTTGCAAAATGGTTGCTAGGGTACTCTGTTTGGTTGCTAGGGAATGGCTTGGCAGCTGCCAGTCATCAAAGTCCAAAGGTTGCTTGTCAGTATGAATGATATAAACCAACTCCCATGCCACTGTGACATTCAGAATGGAAGATATCCCTCTATAGATTTTAGTTGCTAAGGTGCTCGACAATGGTTGCTAGGGAGGGGCTAGGAAGTGTTGAGGGGATTCATGATTGGCTGTGTGCTGCCCCGAGTCAAACGAGACCACCCTTGTGTTTCTATGACACTTCTATCCGGAGATATTCTTTTGACCTCTTTCAATGGAAGTCTATGGGACTTGTTGCTAAGGTGCTCTAAATGGTTGCTAGGGCGTGGCTTAATAGCTTCACAATGATCCTGAGAGACTGATTGGTCATCTGAGTAAAATGAGCCCGTCCCCTTGTCTCTATGACACTGTGATCCAGAGCTATGTTCAATACAAAATCCCTATGCAATGTGTAGGACGGCCCATTTCATGGGCCGTCCTACACCATAGTAAGTCAATGGGGCAACTTTGAGCAGCTCCTGCCCCCAGGGGTGCAACTTTTACCCCATTGTGAGGTATGCTCTTACAGAGCCTACCAGCCTCTTCAAATGTGGTAAATTACAAGTTTCTGAGAAATCATTGGTCAGTGCTACGAGTCGTCAAAGTTTGTGGCAATGTTAAGTCTATGGGATTTTTTTTACCCAATGATTTGCCCCTGGGGCAAACACCGTACCCCCGATCGGTAAGAAAAGTCACAGCACACCTCTCCTCAATAATCCGCACAATTTGACGCCTCAATCAGGGGTCTGTGATGTCGGCGTGTATTTTTTAACAGATGATTACTATGGAGTTTTTAAAAGGAGTTTTTATAGAGTTTTTATAGAGTTATTTAGTATGGCACGAGGCCTGCGGCTTCGTGCCTATCGCCCACGGTTGCTAGGGTGCTGTAACTGGTTGCTATGGTGTGGCTATGAAGATTTTAGGCCATTACTTATTGGCTGCTTGATAAAATAAATTCTCTGAGGGAGAGAGAGAGGGCCTGACAGCAGGGCTGTCAGGCCCTTTTCTGTGGGTGTGTGTGAAAGTGACAGTTGGGATTTGAATTTCTGAACATTCCGCAATGTTAAGTCAATGGGATTTTTTTGGCCGCTTTTTCGTCCGCTGTGCGAACATCGTACACCCGATCGCTTAGAAAAGTCATAGCACACCTCTCCTCAATGAGCCGGTCGATTTGAAGCCTCACTCAGAGGTCTGTGATAAACGGTGTGGGACGAGTTACGCGCCAAACTTTGTGTGGAATAATTTTTGCAAGATAACACTAGTGTTGCCTTGCCTTTGGCAAGCACCACTAATAAGTATACACAATAACAATAGTGATGCCTTGCTTTCAGCAAGCACCACTAATAATAAGTATGGAGAAGAACAATAGTGTTGCTTTGCAAGCACCACTAATAATAAGTATACAGAAGAACACTAGTGTTGCTTTGCCTATGGCAAGCACCACTAACTAGAACGTACATTTCCAGAAGAAAATGTAAAGTGGTGCTTGCAGTGGCAAAACTCGCCACTCGGTTGCTAGGGTGTGGTACATGATTGCATACGAGCCAACAAACACATCTGTACTACGTTCTGGTGCTGAGATATGGCTTATTCATGTTGTTCAGATGGTTGCTAGGGTGTTGCTAAGGTGTTCTGAGTGGTTGCTAGGGTGTTTTGGGTGGTTGCTAGGGTATTCTGGGTGGTTGCTAGGGTGTTCTGTTGGTTGCTAGGGTATTTTGGGTGGTTGCTAGGGCGTTGCTAGGGTGTTCTGGGTGGTTGCTAGGGTGTTCTGGGTGGTTGCTATGGTGTTGCTTGGCGGTTGCTAGGGTATTCTGGGTGGTTGCTAGGGCGTTGCTAGGGTGTTCTGGGTGGTTGCTAGGCAGTCGCTACGGTATTTTGGGTGGTTGCTAGGGCGTTGCTAGGTGGTTGCTAGGGTATTCTGGGTGGTTGCTATGGTGTTGCTAGGCGGTTGCTAGGGTATTCTGGGTGGTTGCTATGGTGTTGCTAGGCGGTTGCTAGGGTATTCTGGGTGGTTGCTAGGGCGTTGCTAGGCAGTTGCTAGGGTATTCTTGGTGGTTGCTAGGGCGTTGCTAGGCGGTTGCTAGGGTGTTCTGGGTGGTTGCTATGGTGTTGCTAGGTGGTTGCTAGGGTATTCTGGGTGGTTGCTATGGCGTTGCTAGGCGGTTGCTAGGGTATTCTGGGTGGTTGCTAGGCGGTTGCTAGGGTGTTCTGGGTGGTTGCTAGGCGGTTGCTAGGGTATTCTGGGTGGTTGCTATGGTGTTGCTAGGCGGTTGCTAGGGTATTCTGGGTGGTTGCTAGGACGTTGCTAGGTGGTTGCTAAGGTATTCTGGGTGGTTGCTATGGTGTTACTAGGTGGTTGGTATTTGTCACAGATGGTCACTATTGGAGTTCTTAACACTTTCTTGGCATGATTTAGCACTTACCTAATCGCTATTAGCATGTAGATATTCACAGCTAGCATGTGTAGCATGTTGGAAGCCCTGTTTGCTAGCATGAGTCAAAAGAGCCAAACCACATCTCTATACGATGTTCTGATGCAGAGATATAGGTCTTGCAAAATGGTTGCTAGGGCACTCTGTTTGGTTGCTAGGGAATGGCTTGGCAGCTGCCAGTCATCAAAGTCCAAAGGTTGCTTGTCAGTATGAATGATATAAACCAACTCCCATGCCTCTGTGACATTCAGAATGGAAGATATCCCTCTATAGATTTTAGTTGCTAAGGTGCTCGACAATGGTTGCTAGGGAGGGGCTAGGAAGTGTTGAGGGGATTCATGATTGGCTGTGTGCTGCCCCGAGTCAAACGAGACCACCCTTGTGTTTCTATGACACTTCTATCCGGAGATATTCTTTTGACCTCTTTCAATGGAAGTCTATGGGACTTGTTGCTAAGGTGCTCTAAATGGTTGCTAGGGCGTGGCTTAATAGCTTCACAATGATCCTGAGAGACTGATTGGTCATCTGAGTAAAATGAGCCCGTCCCCTTGTCTCTATGACACTGTGATCCAGAGCTATGTTCAATACAAAATCCCTATGCAATGTGTAGGACGGCCCATTTCATGGGCCGTCCTACACCATAGTAAGTCAATGGGGCAACTTTGAGCAGCTCCTGCCCCCCAGGGGTGCAACTTTTACCCCATTGTGAGGTATGTTCTTACAGAGCCTACCAGCCTCTTCAAATGTGGTAAATTACAAGTTTCTGAGAAATCATTGGTCAGTGCTACGAGTCGTCAAAGTTTGTGGCAATGTTAAGTCTGTGGGATTTTTTTTACCCAATGATTTGCCCCTGGGGCAAACACCGTACCCCCGATCGGTAAGAAAAGTCACAGCACACCTCTCCTCAATAATCCGCACAATTTGACGCCTCAATCAGGGGTCTGTGATGTCGGCGTGTATTTTTTAACAGATGATTACTATGGAGTTTTTAAAAGGAGTTTTTATAGAGTTTTTATAGAGTTATTTAGTATGGCACGAGGCCGCGGCTCGTGCCTATCGCCCACGGTTGCTAGGGTGCTGTAACTGGTTGCTATGGTGTGGCTATGAAGATTTTAGGCCATTACTTATTGGCTGCTTGATAAAATAAATCCTCTGAGGGAGAGAGAGAGGGCCTGACAGCAGGGCTGTCAGGCCCTTTTCTGTGGGTGTGTGTGAAAGTGACAGTTGGGATTTGAATTTCTGAACATTCCGCAATGTTAAGTCAATGGGATTTTTTTGGCCGCTTTTTCGTCCGCTGTGCGAACATCGTACACCCGATCGCTTAGAAAAGTCATAGCACACCTCTCCTCAATGAGCCGGTCGATTTGACGCCTCACTCAGAGGTCTGTGATAAACGGTGTGGGACGAGTTACGCGCCAAACTTTGTGTGGAATAATTTTTGCAAGATAACACTAGTGTTGCCTTGCCTTTGGCAAGCACCACTAATTATAATAAGTATGCACAAGAACACTAGTGTTGCTTTGCAAGCACCACTAATAATAATAATAATAATAAGTATACAGAAGAACACTAGTGTTGCTTTGCCTATGGCAAGCACCACTAATAATAAGTATACAGAAGAACACTAGTGTTGCTTTGCCTATGGCAAGCACCACTAATAAGTATACAGAAGAACACTAGTGTTGCTTTGCCTATGGCAAGCACCACTAATAAGTATACACAATAACAATAGTGATGCCTTGCTTTCAGCAAGCACCACTAATTATAATAAGTATGCACAAGAACACTAGTGTTGCTTTGCCTATGGCAAGCACCACTAATAAGTATGGAGAAGAACAATAGTGTTGCTTTGCAAGCACCACTAATTATAATAAGTATGCACAAGAACACTAGTGTTGCTTTGCCTATGGCAAGCACCACTAATAATAATAAGTATACAGAAGAACACTAGTGTTGCTTTGCCTATGGCAAGCACCACTAATAATAATAAGTATACAGAAGAACACTAGTGTTGCTTTGCCTATGGCAAGCACCACTAATAAGTATACAGAAGAACACTAGTGTTGCTTTGCCTATGGCAAGCACCACTAATAAGTATGGAGAAGAACAATAGTGTTGCTTTGCAAGCACCACTAATAAGTATACAGAAGAACACTAGTGATGCCTGGCCTTTGGCAAGCACCACTAATAAGTTTAAATAGGATTTCAGTAAGTTGGCTTTCTCAAGCCAACTTAATAAACAGGGTGTGCTTTCTGGCTCTCCGTCACAGTGAGCTTTTTTTTTTGAGCACGTCTCTAAACTTAAACAAAACTCAGCGAATACTATTCACCCAGGCATGATCAATATATCTTTATAATCGTTTAAGTTTGTACTTTTAAATTATCTAATTCATAACAAAAACAAATATTCTCTGTTTATGTAATCTATATGAAAAGAGATGTCAGTCGTTCTCATTTAATCTCATTATCTTTTAATTTGACACGCCCACGGAGAGCGTGCGCTATTCAAACGCAAATGATCTGAGGCAAGCCATGCCAACATGCTAACGCCCACTCAGCTGGATTATAAAACACATCATGTTTAAAAAGAATCTTGCACTTTACCTCGTCTTGCTACGCTGTGAGGAATAATACTATCTAATAATCCTGGAAAATGTACCAGAAGTGCTGGTAGTTTCATTTCGAGGAGCAACGGATCCAGCTGATGTAGTAAGTCATTTATTTTTAAGTGCTTTGTTCTAATCGCGATATTGAATAGTGTCTGTAAACCGCAAAAAGACTGTTTAAATATGAATTGCGTGTCTGTGTGTGAATGATGACTGAACAGCACAGGCGCGCGCGCGCGCTGTTGTTTACTACAGTTACACAGCGCGTGTCTGTGTCATAGTAAACATGTTATTTTTACATGAACACGTCCAAACTATATTGCAATAGCCTACTGAGATGAGTAAAAATAGACTGAAATATGTTGAAATAAAATGTCTGTATAAGCAACAAGCCGCAAATGAACATGTATATGCCAACATATCATAAACATGATATGTTAGACGAAATATTAATTTTAAGACAAGATTTCGTTGATTAGTTTTGGATAGATTATAAAGTTTTGTCTGTAAAAAAAAGACTACTGCCACATTAAATAGGTAAGCTTTTGTTCGCCAATTTCTGCTCATATGTTAAATATACTATAGTATGATTTTTGTCAAAAATAAAGTAGGTATATTGAATTATCAACTAAGATGTAATTATAGTGTTTGTTCCAATATTTAAACTAATGAATCCTTACCTTTTTAAATACGTATGATAAAATGTATAATTTTACAAAGAAAGAATACACTTAATATTGTTAAAATTGTTGTTGTAATTTTAACCTATTTGTAATTGGTTACAATTTCTAATTGTAAAATATATATATATATAATTTCTTTTGTCCTTGCATTTTTTGGTACCCAGTGACACACCATGTGTGAAAGGCTCATTAATATCCAGATCATTATACGGCTCATTATCCTCTCAGGTGTGAACACGCCTCCACGCATATTGCCTTTCCAAACAAAAAGTGTCTTATAAAATTTAAATCAATGTATTGTTTTATGTGAATGATTAGGCAGGATGATTTTCAGATCATTTTGAAGCAAAAATCCTAGGCGACAACATCCATTAGTCAAAATTATTGTAGACACATATTTATTATGTGTTTTGTGGCCTTATTTCAGAAACTTTTAAGTTTTAATTTTTTCAATAACCATGCATAAACAATATTCTCTCAAAAATACAAACATGTACATACATGTTGCTCACATATTATGGTAGCCCTGTTTGTGCTAAATAGAGTACAATGACAACTTTGCCATTAATATGTTTATAAGCAACTGAAAAAAGCACAAATGTCAGGGCATGTCAAAACAACTCAAGGACCCCAAAAACACCTCAGACCCCAGAGGGTTAAGCTGGCTATGATTAAACCGCTTGTTAAAAAACCGCAACTTGATCATACAAAATTAGTCAATTACAGGCCGATCTCAAATCTACCTTTTCTGTCAAAGATATTAGAAAAAGCAGTATCCTCACAACTGTGTTCCTTTCTTGAAAGAAATGATATCTGCGAGGATTTTCAGTCCGGATTTAGACCGTACCATAGTACTGAGACTGCTCTCATTAGAGTCGCAAATGATTTGCTCTTATCATCCGATCGTGGTTGTATCTCTGTGTTAGTGTTACTTGATCTTAGTGCTGCATTTGACACCATTGACCACAACATTCTTTTAAATAGACTAGAAAACTATGTTGGCATTAGTGGAATTGCACTAGCATGGTTTAAATCATACTTATCTGACCGTTATCAGTTTGTAGCAGTAAATGAAGAGATGTCTTATCGATCACAAGTTTAGTATGGTGTACCACAAGGCTCAGTACTAGGACCGCTGCTGTTCACTCTTTACATGCTACCTTTAGGAGATATCATTAGGAAACATGGAATTAGCTTTCACTGTTATGCTGATGATACCCAGCTGTATATTTCCTCAAAACCTAACGAAACTTACCAATTCACAAAATTAACGGAATGCATAGTTGATATAAAAAATTGGATGACTAGTAATTTCCTACTACTAAATTCTGAAAAAATAGAGATTCTAATTATTGGACAAAAAACTTCCACACGTAATAACCTAGAATATTGTCTAACACTTGATGGCTGCTCTGTTAAGTCTTCGTCGTCAGTTACGAACCTGGGTGTGCTCTTTGATAGCAATCTTTCATTTGAAAGTCACGTGTCTAGTATCTGTAAAACCACATTTTTCCATCTTAAAAATATATCTAAATTACGTCATATGCTCTCATTGACAAATGCGGAACAACTAGTTCATGCGTTCATGACCTCAAGGCTAGATTATTGTAATGCTCTACTGGGTGGTTGCCCTGCACGCTTAATAAACAAACTACAGCTAGTTCAAAACTCAGCAGCTCGAGTTCTTACCAGAACCAGGAAGTATGACCATATTAGCCCAGTTCTGTCAACACTGCATTGGCTGCCTATTAAACATCGTATAAATTTTAAAATATTGCTGATTACTTACAAAGCACTAAATGGTTTAGCTCCGCAGTACTTGAGCGAGCTCTTAACGCATTATAGTCCTTCACGTCTATTGCGATCTCAAAGTTCCGGCCAGTTGATAATTCCTAGAATATCAAAATCGACTGCTGGCGGTAGATCCTTTTCCTATTTAGCACCAAAACTTTGGAACAGTCTTCCTAACATTGTCCGGGAAGCAAACACAGTCTGTCAGTTCAAAGCTAGACTAAAAACACATCTCTTTGACCTAGCATTCACATAATACTTTGTCGACTTCTATAATTCAATATTAGGCTGCATAGATTAGGTCAGCCGGAACTGGGAACACTTCCCTTAAATCCTGATGTACTCGTTACATCATAGCTTTGTTTATCCCGAGGTTTTCCCGCAGCCTGCCGGATCCAGGCCGTTTCCAGATCTGACGAAGGACCTTCGCCTGGACCCGATGACAATGCAGTGCTGAAGTGCCAACTAGCCTCTCCCTATGGAGGATCCCTATACCACTCTACAGATAAAGCGTTGTGGAATTTTCGGTGATAGAAACCCGAAGTCACCCGAAGTGATAGAATAAAATAAAATTCTGCATCAAAATTTATAGGCAAGACATGTAGTTTGTTTAGGCATGGTTTGTAGGGAATTACAAACCTGCGCACATATATTCAAACGCACATAACGATAGAATCAATTCTTAATGCGTGTCACGGTGTGGGTTTTGTCTTGTCTGTCACGTGATTCCCTGTTTGTCATGTGATCCTGCCATGTGTCTTGTCATTTTGTTATTTGTTTGCTTATTGTCCACAGGTGTTCCTTGTCTTGTTGATTAGTCTCCCCAGGTGTCTCGGATTAACCACGCCCCCTTGTTATCTTGTTCAGCTTGTCTGCTTGTGTATTTATACCTCTGTTTTTCAGTTGTGGTTTGTCGGTCGTTGTTGTTGTTTGATGTTGCTTGTAGCTGTTCCTTGTTCCTGTCCTGAGCTCCATGTTCTGTCGTTTACCCTGGATTACCTGTTTGTTTTATTAAAGTAGTGCTGCATTTGGATTCTCTCTCCGCTTCGTCCTTGCCGCAACGTTACAATGCGCATGTGAACGCCATCAGCGTCTATCACAGGTTCGCATTTAAAGTCTGTTTAGAGAGAACGGTGTCGTCTTAGCGGCCCCTAATTTAATAACAAACGACCATTTCGACGGAAGTGAATCAATCAAAACTAACTTTAGCTGGAAATAACATTATTCAAGAACCACTATAAAACCAAACCAATCTGTTACCTTAAATTATGTTTATCTCTGTAAAAAGCTGCTTTGAAACAATCTACATTGTTAAAAGCGCTATATAAATGAGGATGACTTGACTTGTCTAGTCATTAGTCTTGTGTGTATTTAAGCCCTCATGTTTGCCATGTGTCTTTGTCAAGTATTGTGTTACCTGTAACCACTGTGTGTAAGTCTACGTTCTGTTCATGTCTTGATTTTGAGTTTTCATGCCACGCCATGTTTTTGTTTGATGTTTGCTTTTGTTTAATATAAATAAACTGCACTTGGGTTCTAAAACTTGCCTCCAGTGGATCCTTACAATTATAATACATGCATAATGCCTTATAAACAACATTGTAATATGTTGTATCATCTGATAATCATAACAATAGTTAAAATACATTATAATATTATAAAAAAAATTTATAATAATAAAAAATTACCTATTTGTGGTTATAACTTTTAAGAGTACAATGCATTATAACACCAGATGAAGCCTGCATTTACAGTATAATGCATTATAAGGGTATTCTTAACACACTATAATGCACGCATAATGCCTTACAAACAACCTTTTACACAACACAATATTTAGTGCGTGCATGGAAGATGTACAAAATGGACAGCGTTTCCCCTACAATGTATTCAGCAGCGGCGCAGCGCCGACACTGGATTTTCAGCGCCGCTGCAAAATCTTTCCATGATCAGTAATATCACAACATTCACTTCATTCACTTACACACCTAAAAACACTGAGACATGGCGACCGGCGGCGCTGCATGCGGTGGCTCTGAATCCACTTGATGACAAGAAAAGAGAAAGCGTTTTTTAGCGCATGCAAATTCGTTATTTCAAATGCGGCATGCGACGCGGCGCGCTCGTTTTTCCAAGCGCGCCTCTGTTCATGGTTGCATAGCAACGACAGACGCCACGGGAGAGCAAGCGCTTGTTGAAAGGAGAAAGCGGACTTTTTTTTTTTTTTTTAAAGATTCTTTGATTAATAAAAAGTTAAAAAGAACATCATGTAATAATATTTTACAATATTAGCCTACTGTTTTTTCTGTATTTTTGATTAAATAAATGCAGTCTAGATGAGCATAAGACTTCTTGAACTCTAGGCTATGTAAGCTAGTCGCCTTTTAAACTAAAGAAAAGTTTCATTTGGATTTTAATGTTCAAAATGTCTACAGGCAGGGCCGGTTCTAGACATTTGGAGGCCCTAGGCAATATTCATGTTGGAGGCCCGCCACCCCCAATAAAAAACTCTTGAAACAAATATGATTCCTAACCTTTTAATTTATACAACATTTAATTTAAAATGTTTTTACTTACACAGTACATAAGTTTGGACACATTACTATTTTTAATGTTTTTGAAAGAAGTCTCTTATGCTCATCAAGCCTGGATTAATTTGATCAAAAATACAGAAAAATAATATATTATAAAAATTTAAAATAATGGTTTTCCTATTTTACTATACTTTAAAATATATTTCTGTGATGCAAAGCAGAATTTAGTGTCATGTGATCCTTCAGAAAACTTTATAATATTCTGATTTATTATCAAATGTTAGAAATGGTGCTTAATATTTATTTTATAACCTGTGATACTTTTTTTCAGGATTTTTTTTTTGATTATTAAAAAGTTGTTTTAAAAAAGTCTTCACTATCACTTTTTATATATTTAACACATCCTTGCTGAATATTCCTGTTTTTTTTTGTTTTTTTTTGTATTTTTGATCAAATAAATGCAGGCTTGTAGAGCATAATAAAAAACTTCTTTCAAAAACATTAAAACTAGTAATTGGTCCAGACTTTTTACCAGTAGGCTACTGTATGTGCATATTAATCAAACTTCATCTAAGGTAATCTCTTTTTTGTTTAATGAAGATGTTATTGTTATTGTTATTTTGCTGTTTTATTCAATTTATTCACAGTTCCAGAATACCACTTCAGTGATATATGCTTTTATCATTTTTTTCATAGCTGGTATGGGCAGGATTTTTCCCTCCCATTTAATCAATATTGACTGCAGATATTGTCATATTATTAATATAAGTAATATGATATTATGCATTGCATTGCTACCTTAAATATGCTATACACAAATCAAGTGGACGAGAAAGACACGATCGCTACTGATTAGAAAAAAAAAATCTAAACTGATATTATTGGCGATATTATTGGCGTAAGTAGGCTGAGGTCAGACAGGGTATAATCTAATCATCAGGAGAATTTAGAAGATAGACCCATGAGATCCTTTATTTGAAACATTTAAAAATGTTGTAGTGTGTTGGCTTTTTAACTTTGAATACAAACGTCTTGACTTTTACTTTTGTAGCGTTTTTAGTCAGCTCCCGACGCGATGTTATTCATTGTACGCGCAAATTCAAAGCGTCGCGTCTGGCACGTTAATGACGCTCGCGCTCTTTTAAACTCGTAATAAAGCGGTGAATGATTTTTCCAGAAATGACGCTGATCTACAGTACAAGTTTATATTTAGAATACATTGCAATCACTCCAAAATAGATGACGACAACGCACACACCTGCATTACGAGCTGTGCTTCTTTGCGTGCCTATTTAGGCTTTTGCTACGCAGCACCTGATGGGCTGGCGTTAATGTGACGTAATGTAACAGTCTATGGTTAAGATAAACATCGTCACTATTTTTAGTTAATTAATAAATATTGAAATAAATTGTAGGACATTTGTACATTTTTTTTATTTTTTTATTTTTGTCCCTCTGTCTGGGCCCCATCCCGCCAATCGGGCCCTAGGCACGTGCCTAGTTTGCCTTTGCGTTAATCCGGCTCTGTCTACAGGATAAAGTAAATGAAAGTACTGGTTACATGATGTATATAAGTGTTAAAGTGTGTTACAGAAAAAAAGATCAGTAGTGCAGGTGAGGGAGGAAAAAGACCTCAAGGGAGAGACCATAATTTTTCCCCTATCAATTTCTACCTTATAGCTGAAAATTAAGGTTTCTGTTTGTGACCAGTTCAAGGTACGTGCTGCAATAATCATGCCTTGAATCTGTTGATGGTATGTAATATTTGTTTGTCTCAAAATGTCCATTTCTATCCACAAAACTTGCCAGAAGTCATGGTTTAAGGGGTTATTTAAAAAAAATTCTTCCGGAGATGCAAATACAACTTACATGAATGTGGTAAACCAGACTGTAAAAGAACATTTTGTGCACCTCAAACTGTACAGAATTGTTTAAATTGAATATTTAAATTTATCTTTGCTTATTTTCAGGACAAGAACAAAAATAAATAATAACCTGGACATAAATAAAAATAACAGTTAGCTGCACATACACTTGTGTTATAACACTTTTAAATATCAAAATGTAAATTTTGTTAAAATAGGATTGACCTACTGATTTCTAGACCCAAGTTCCCTACCCACATGATCTGCGAGCCCAATACTGACAATAAATTAAAAATAAATGCAATGAAAGTGTTTGTGATTATGATATCTCATATTATGTATGATCTCTTAACTTGATGTTTGTTTCTTTTGTTCCTCATTGTTTACACATGGTTGCTCATTCTATTTTTTATTTTTTTTTGGCCCCTCAATTTTCTTCCGGACTGTGGCTGTTATAGGTTATGCAATTATCAGACACATATTGTATATTTCTTGTCACCATCACAGTCATCCTTTCTTGACCTCTTTGACAAAAAAAAAAAAACAACAACTGATTTTTCCACTGGTTTTCATAGCTTTGTAAGATAAGATCCTTCTTTGCTAGACCTGATAATTATTTTGGTATATTATCATACTGTATCAATATTAAAAAGTTTATTTGAACTAATAGTCTAATTTTCTACCATATACAAAAGAATAAAATTAGCAGCTAGCTAACAACAACTTGCTTTGTGCTTTGTTCTGGTTTCACCTCACTCCAGTCTAAACTAAATGATTTTATGGGTAATTTAATACATAGTGTCTATATATATATATATATATATATATATATATATATATATATATATATATAACCTGAAAATACTGTGGATTATTAAGGCTAAATCCCACTAACCACTTTTGCTAAATGGGGTAAGCACACTTA
Organism: Gila robusta; assembly: GCA_030770095.1. Classification (NCBI taxonomy): domain Eukaryota; kingdom Metazoa; phylum Chordata; class Actinopteri; order Cypriniformes; family Leuciscidae; genus Gila; species Gila robusta. Next base: position 142,885 of record JAVALU010002341.1, on the reverse strand, counting down.
CGTTCACATTTCAGAGGTGTTCGGAGTAAATGATTTGTTATATACCAATTCAGACAGTGACGTCTCGTTCAGTGTTGGACTGATTAGTTCTTTTGACCATTCATTAAAATTAATCAGTCAAAGGAGTCATTAGTCAGCGGACGTGGATGTGTTGTGTGCTAATCCCGACTGTAAGGACATTGCAAAAGATGTGTCAACACACTTCATCACTGAATAGGATTTATTTTATTTTTTTTGCTTATTGAAAGTGTTTTTTGTCAGCTGCCTATCAGAGAAGAGGCGACTTACTTTTTTTTTTTACATCCAGGGGTAAAAAAATCTCTTATTCTGCAACTTAGATTCTGCCTTCCGACCTTTTACCATTGTTGATTTTGATTAACGTGCGAGGGAGAGGGGGGAGGGGCTCTTTGCTCTTTCTCTCTCTCTCAATTAACATGCACCCTATCACAAACGCAACAGTCATCTACTTCACTCATAAATCATCATAACTGATCAAAGAAGGCTTTGACGGGACAAAAAATTTGTTTTGGTAAAACCTTGTAATTTTACAGTTATGTATAAAACATGATTTGCATTGTTCCTTTGTACTTTTCCACACAATTTAGATTTTACCTTAAAGGAAATCTTATAACCAATTGATGATATTATATGGCTGTTTAAAAGAAGACTTTTAAGTGTTACTTAAAGCAGATAAAGACAACTTAAAAATATGATGACCACATTATGAAGCTTTTTAGATGTTTAAATGAAGACTTTGTTTTTGTTTAAAGGGGTCATATAATGCCATTTTTGTACAAGTTAATATGAATCTTTAGGGTCTAAATGAATACTTTGTAATATACTTCAATTAAAAATTCTCATTAGTATTGTAAGAAAACACTAATTTTACCTGGTCAAAAACAGCTCTGTTTTCAGCACACCGTTTCAGTGCATATGCCTTTAAATGATAATGAGCTTTGCTCACTCCGCCCCTCTGTTCTTTGGGTAATATTGAAAAACATCAATTAGAGTATTAATAGTCTTGAATCATATGCATTTGCAGAATGTAAACAGTATTTTGCCGGTATTGTGTTACCATTCATCTTCATGCAGTTATAACTTTTTTTGACATTACTTCTTAATCAGTAACAGACTGGTTAACAGACTGATTAACAGACTGACTAAGTTAAACCAGGTGTAACTTAGTGTTACCACGTTAACTTTAACACCTGCGTACACAGTTTTTAATAACACATTAACCATAACGCATTGTTCATTATAAAGTGGGATTATGAATTATATTGAGAACGTCGTAACGTTACATAGAAAACATGCCGTAATATACCCTGAGTGTAAACATTAGCCGCATTCATTGTGAAGCGTGCAAGTGATTTGCAAAGATTAATATTTAAAGGTTAATAAAACGTTACACTCACTTCTTCTGGAGGTGCAGCAGGAACACGAATTGTTGGTACCGATTCTTTTTTCAGGACCAGCTTCTTAGCAAAACCAGATTTACACTGACACTCGTTTATAAAGCAGTCTGGTGAGAAATGTTTAGCGCAAACATAAAAGCATTTACGTTGATCGTTGGGAATATTCCCTTCAAAAATAAAACACTGCCACTGCGTCTTCAGCGGTTCGAATTTAGGAACATTAAAATGACTGCTGTGTTCCTTATTACACCCAAGAACAGAACACCACAATCGCTTAAACGCCATTCTGCTCCAGTGTATCAACAATGGCGGACTACGATGACAGCTCGCTCAGGGCGGGTCTGTGTTGAAACGCTGTTATCAATTATCAATCGTGGGAGGGGCGTCCGATCTAGTGACGTCACAAGATCGAACGGCTCAATTTGAGGCAGGGGAAAACATATAAGGAGATTAAAACAAAAACACTGGATGGATTTTTATCATTATATGATGGTTGTGTACAGGCACTGCCAACACACATTTCAGTACAATCAACTTGTAAAAGTGCATGTACCATTATATGACCCCTTTAAGTAAGCTGGGCTGAGTTGAGTGGGGGATGAAGGGGGGTGACTGGGACATCATTGTCGAGCCCTCTTGAGGTGTTGTGGACTAGTCGACGAAACACTGAGGATGGAAGGTGCTGTGACGGTTCACGGACTCACTGTCTCGCCGCTGCCGTATGTCAGTGTTAAGTGTGTATTATGTGTGGGCGTTGCTCGTTAGCGCGGCTGATGAGCTGATCAGCGCCAGCTGTCCCTCATCTAGCCTGCTATATATTGTGTGTGATTTCGTCTTGTCTTTGTCAGTTTGTTGTGAGGCTTCCTTGGACTTTGAGCTCTCAGAATTCTTCTGTTTCTCCAGTTCCTGTTTCTAGTGTTCCTCGTCCCGGATTCTCGGTGAGCCGCCTGGATCTTCCTGGTTCCCGCTGCCCATTGCTGTCCCTGCGTTTCCAGTGATTCCTCCTGCTCAGTCCTTCTCTTCTGACCATTATTCCTGTTCTGTGTTATGTCAAATAAACTGCTGTTATTTCGTTTAACTACTATTTCTGATTCTACTTGCTTTCTTCAACATCGACCTGACAGGTGCCCACTTGAAGACCCCAGAGATGTACCCTACTCAGCTCAATCCAGACGGTTGTCATGCTGATCCAGGAGCCAGCATCACAGCCGTTGTGTGTGCTGACGCGCCAGGAAATATACTTCAGCCATTAACCCTCTGGGGTCTAAGGTGTTTTTGGGGTCCTTGAGATGTTTTGACATGCCCTGACATTTGTGCTTTTTTCAGTTGCTTATAAACATATTAATGGCAAAGTTGTCATTACACTATTTAGCACAAACAGAGCTACCATAATATGTGAGCAACATGTATGTACATGTTTGTATTTTTGAGAGAATATTGTTTATGCATGGTTATTGAAAAAATTAAAACTTAAAGTTTCTGAAATAAGGCCACAAAACACATAATAAATCATTCACATAAAACAATACATTGATTTAAAGGTGACCAATTATGCCCCTTTTCACAAGATGTAAAATAAGTCTCTGATGTCCCCAGAGTGTGTATGTGAAGTTTTAGCTCAAAATACCCAACAGATAATTTTTTACAGCATATTTAAATTGTCACTTTTTGGGGCTCAGAAAAACGCACCGTTTTAGTGTATATCCCTTTAAATGCAAATGAGCAGCTGCTGCCGGCCCAGAGGGAGGAGCGTGTCAGGACAATCTCATCTCACGGAATGATAATATCAAAACACAAACTCTCAGTAGCCGTGTTCATTTCGACCCGGAGTCGGACAATAATGCCCACAGAGCCAGATAATATATGCTGTACGTAGATAGAACAGATATAGTCTAGTTTAATTACGGTTATAACTTATTTTTGCAAATTTAAGGACTTGAGACTTGCTTGACTAAATTAAGAAAATGACTCGACTTGACTTTGACTTGAGATCCAATGACTTGAGACTTGACTTGACTTGAACTGTATGACTCGAGAATGACTTGATATACATTTATCATCGCAACATCAATTGATGAACAAAATGAAAGCAACGGAACCATTGATGCCAGTCATCAGATTCTGCGCGATTGCGTGACACTGCACAAGCCCAGAAAAAACATACATCGCGGTGAGCGCGCTAAATACAAAAACATCTCCCAGCATCGTTTCTTTTTGGATATAAACACTAGAAATTGACTATATTCATACAAGAAGATTTGCTGTACGCATAATAACTGGCAAGGGATATCGGACGACCATCACAACCTCGAACAGTCGAACTTCATTTACCACGTCTAAAAGTAAGCTATGGCTTGTTTAACCTGTTTGTTATAGTTAATTTGACTATCTTTAAATCTAGAGAGAATATTGGTCAAAACAGCATGCCTCTTTATACACAATTATGTTTTCAAATGTAGCTTAATGTTGTCAATATTCAAATGATAATTAATGATGTCATATGTTTTGTATAACATTTGCCACATTTCTTTTTAAATCATGCTTTAAAGCCAAATATGTCGTTCTTTCCAATGACAAAAAACAACATAGAAAACTGTTAATGTTTTGTCGTGTTTTATGTTTCTCTTAAAGCAGGGTTAGATGTTATCAGGGGTTACATCTATTAGATGTTATCAAAATGCCAGCAGAATTAATATTGCACCCAAAATTCAAAATGTGGTGGAAAAAAATGCCCTAGTATGAGTTATTTTCATAATTATAACATATGACATTAAAAAAATATTTCCAGAATATTGACGCGATTGCAAATGTGATAGTGATTTTATAAAACAGTTCAGTAAACAAAGAGTGAATATTGTCATGTGACATTTAGACATAGCCTAATATTCCAAATATTTTCTGTTTTTGCTCGATTTCTCCAATGACAATAGTTTCAAACAAGCCACAGAAAGAGTTATGCGTATTTGTGATTCAGTGACCTAGTTGCTTAGTTCCAGAACGAACCTGCTGTTTTGAACATAAGTTAAATGAATGCTTCTATGACTCGTACATTAACACGGTAATTTGGCGCCACCTATTGGCGGTTTTAACTTCATAATTAAAAATATATAACTTGTATTAAGGGGATGCCAGTTTGAAGAATGCCTTTGGTCGCATAGGAACTATACTTGAATTGTGAATTGTTTAATACCTTTTAATGGTCTTCTGCAATGTTTGAGGCATATTTATTTTTTCATGCTTTAATGTTGGCCTAATTTCAGTTACATTTAGATTTTTATTGTAGTAACCACTCAGCTATATGTGGAAATGCATATATTAAAAAAAAATGTTGCAAATAAAACCATAGTCCACAACTTCTGTAGTTTTAACTTATTTTAATATATAAATGCAGTGAAATCGTCAAACGTTTGTATGACTTGCCAGTGACTTGTGACCCAAGCTACGACTTGACTTGCTTGACATAAGGCAGTGACTTGACTTGACTTGCCTTTATAAAAAATTTACTTGGACTTGCTTGAGACTCGAAGGTTAAGACTTGAGACTTGCTTGTGACTTGCACATGTGTGACTTACTCCCACCTCTGATAAACACTGTATAAGAAGTCCGCATTAAAGTCTTATCCATAAACTCTCTCACTCTCCCTTTCATTATCATCAACATACACAGCGAAGTACAAAAAACACTCGTTACAACTAACAGTAAACAAATATATACACACCTTTTCAGGAGGTGCTTAATAACTAACAGTAAACAAATACATACACACCTTTTCAGGGGGTGCTTAATAAACTGGTAAACTGTATATCCGTAAAACAACTCCTATGAACTGTAATAAGTGCGCGCTCTCACTTTCATTTCTGCCATGATCAATAACGTTAGGCCTATCGCTCCAGTAAATAAATAGAGTTATGTGGATTAATACATCCAGCTACACAACACCGACAACGCTTGGGAGACATTCTCGTCAGTGCAGCAATGGCGGATATGTACAACTCTCAACTCGCTGTGAACTCGATCAGGGCGGTTCTATGTTAAAACGGCAGTGTCTGTCAACACTCGTGGGCGGGGCCTGTGGCTTTAGTGACGTCACTAAAGCCGCATTCTGAAAACAGGTCGTTGGGAGACACTGCTTATGATTTATGGGGATTTAAAAAAAAGGAGAGGGTGGATTTTTATCATTGCAGGGTGGTTGTGTACACACACTTAGGTGATTCACACCTTAGAAGACAATGACCGCATAATGAGCCTTTCACACAGGTGTCTCACTGGGTACCAAAGAATGCGAGAACAAAAGAAATTACATATATATTTTACAATTAGAAATTGTAACCAATTACAAATAGGTTACAATTACAACAACAATTACAATTTTAACAATATTTCAACTGTAATCTTTCTTTGTAAAAAGTATACATTTTATCATACGTATTTCAAAGGTAAGGATTCATTAGTTTGAATAATGGAACAAACACTATAATAACATCTTAGTTGATAATTCAATATACCTACTTTATTTTTGACAAAATATCCCATACTATATATTTAACATATGAGCAGAAATTGGCGAACAAAAGCTTATTTGATGTGGCAGTAGTCTATTTTTTTTACAGTAAAAACTTTATAATCTTTCCAAAACTAATCAATGAAATCTTGTCTAAACATTCATATTTAGTCTGTAACATAGTGTTTATGATATATTAGCATATAAATGTTAATTTGCAGTTTGTTGCTTATACAAAGACATTTTATTTCAATATATTTCAGGTCTATTTTTACTCATCTCAGTAGGCTATAGCAATATAGTTTGGATGTGTTCATGTAAAAATAACATGTTTACTAATGTAGGTGCGAGAGTGAATGAGCGGCACAGATGCGCTCTATAGGCTACAGCTGTAGTAAAAAAACAGCGTGCGCGCTGTCTGTGCCATTCATTTATTCACACACAGACACGCAATTCATATTTAAACAGTCTTTTTGTGGTTTACAGACACTATTCAATATCGCGATTAGAACAAAGCACTTAAGAATAAATAACTTACTACATCAGCTGGATCCGTTGCTCCTCGAAATGAAACTACCAGCACTTCTGAGGTAACTTTTCCAGGATTATTACGATAGTATTATTCCTCACAGCATAGCAAGACGAGGTAAAGTACAAGATTCTTATTAAACTCGATGTGTTTTATCCAGCTGATGTGGGAGTTGGCATGTTTGCATGGCTTGCCTCAGATCATTTGCGTTTGAATAGCGCGCGCTCTCCGTGGGCGTGTCACATTAACACTTAATGAGCTGAAAAGAAAAAGACTGACATCTCTCTCTTTTCATACAGATTACATAAACTGAGAATATTTGTTTTTTAAATAAATTATTTCATTTAAAATAAGAGAATTCAAGCTTCATAAAGAAAAATCTCTCGTGTCTATGTGACAAGTATTCGCTGAGTTACAGTTCATTTTCGGACGCGTTTCAGAATGGACTTCACTGACAGAGAGAAGGCAAAACTTGCATCATGTTTACACACACACACACACACACACACACACACAGGCCTATGGCAATCACTTGTACATCAATGGCAAGTTTTATTTCGCAAACAGTTCTTCTCTCATCTGCCACATGTCCAGCCAGGCTAAACAAGCGCTAAGCTCGGGCAAGTGGAGCAAGTGCAGGGATACGATTGGGTACATTTTCTATAAATATTTTTGAGTCTTCATTTTCTTTTCTGACATAGCCTACTCCAGTTAAAACACACCAGACATGCAAATTTTGGGCACTTTTTGGGTGAAATCATATTTATTTTGTCCCTCCAAAGTGTGCTTTCACTTTAACTGAGCGTGAGCAGTGCAGCAAAAATAGACCCTGCGCTGAAACTCCCGCTTCACCGTTGATCACGCGCGGCTACTGCTTGATGCTCAGCGACGCTCCTGTGAATGCACTCATTGATTAACATGTACGCTGAAAAAAAAAAAAACGCGCTGCTCACGCTTGCGGTGTGAAACGGCCGTAATTCACGAGGTTTCCTACATGTGCGTTCCGTGTTCACGTGTGATGCTGATGTTGCGCGATGTTAATCATGCGGTGCCCAAATGCATCTGACCGGCATAAAATCGGAATATGTCAGACTGACCGGCCGGTCGCCGATCATGGCCGATCACGTGAAAATCGTCCAATTCCGGTCACCAGCCGATCAATCGGTGCATCTCTACACATCACCATATGGAAGGAAGCGTAAATGGATGGAGACGCATAGGTTACTGTAAAGCTACATCTTAGTTGGTGCTTATCTTGGCAAAAGCAGAGTGCAAATCAGCATGAAGTTTTAACATCTACTCTTGTGTAATGGAAATCAAAATAATTTGTCACTTTCCTTTAAGCAGTGTAGTATGATACTGTGCACATCCAAGATGGCAGACTTTGTTTGAAGTCGTTTAAATGCGTTGTGTGTTGTGAGTTATCTGTGAGTTATCTGAGTTATCGAAGTTAACTTCTCGACTAAAGTGCCACATTACAATTACAAAAGTGCCATAGAACTAACAAAGTGCGATTGTATATCCTACAATTTATGGTCTAAGCACAACAGTATTTCAATGCCATCAACTGGACTTATATATCGCTATATCAAGCGGCTTGTATCTCTGACGGCTTTCGTGGTTCTGGAGAACTCGGATTATCCTACCTGTGGAAGTTGTTTTATCTGGTGAAGCTGAAGCTGTCTGTTGAAGCTGTCCCAAGTGCCCACTGCAATTTTAAAATAGTAGTGACAAATTCTAAAGATTGTAATATTAAATAATTTAGGCAGAGGTGCTTGATAGTTTTATTACTTTTGATTTCGGGAAACGTTCAACCTAATCCGGGCCCTGTTTCTGCCTCTGCACCAAGTTCAGAAACACCTGCAGATTTTAAATCAAGGTGCGGACTTGGTTTTATTCATTTGAATGTTTGGAGTTTAAGCTCTAAAATGGATATGGTTCGTATTTGGGCACAGTCAACTGATGCGGATGTGATTGTTCTAACTGAAACTTGGTGTTATGTGGACGGAAAGGAGAACCCAGGCGCAGACAGCACATGACTCTCAAAGGATTTATTTAGGACAAAAACAGAAAATAAAACCCACGAGGGGGCAAAACAAGACAGTGTAGAACACACCAGACTATGACTTGAAACTAAGACAGGAACGAAACTAAGACAGGAACAAAACAAAGACAGGAACAAAACAAAGACAGGAACAAAACAAAGACAGGAACAAAACAAAGACAGGAACAAAACAAAGACAGGAACAAAACAAAGACAGGAACAAAACAAAGACAGGAACAAAACAAAGACAGGAACAAAACAAAGACAGGAACAAAACAAAGACAGGAACAAAACAAAGACAGGAACAAAACAAAGACAGGAACAAAACAAAGACAGGAACAAAACAAAGACAGGAACAAAACAAAGACAGGAACAAAACAAAGACAGGAACAAAACAAAGACAGGAACAAAACAAAGACAGGAACAAAACAAAGACAGGAACAAAACAAAGACAGGAACAAAACAAAGACAGGAACAAAACAAAGACAGGAACAAAACAAAGACAGGAACAAAACAAAGACAGGAACAAAACAAAGACAGGAACAAAACAAAGACAGGAACAAAACAAAGACAGGAACAAAACAAAGACAGGAACAAAACAAAGACAGGAACAAAACAAAGACAGGAACAAAACAAAGACAGGAACAAAACAAAGACAGGAACAAAACAAAGACAGGAACAAAACAAAGACAGGAACAAAACAAAGACAGGAACAAAACAAAGACAGGAACAAAACAAAGACAGGAACAAAACAAAGACAGGAACAAAACAAAGACAGGAACAAAACAAAGACAGGAACAAAACAAAGACAGGAACAAAACAAAGACAGGAACAAAACAAAGACAGGAACAAAACAAAGACAGGAACAAAACAAAGACAGGAACAAAACAAAGACAGGAACAAAACAAAGACAGGAACAAAACAAAGACAGGAACAAAACAAAGACAGGAACAAAACAAAGACAGGAACAAAACAAAGACAGGAACAAAACAAAGACAGGAACAAAACAAAGACAGGAACAAAACAAAGACAGGAACAAAACAAAGACAGGAACAAAACAAAGACAGGAACAAAACAAAGACAGGAACAAAACAAAGACAGGAACAAAACAAAGACAGGAACAAAACAAAGACAGGAACAAAACAAAGACAGGAACAAAACAAAGACAGGAACAAAACAAAGACAGGAACAAAACAAAGACAGGAACAAAACAAAGACAGGAACAAAACAAAGACAGGAACAAAACAAAGACAGGAACAAAACAAAGACAGGAACAAAACAAAGACAGGAACAAAACAAAGACAGGAACAAAACAAAGACAGGAACAAAACAAAGACAGGAACAAAACAAAGACAGGAACAAAACAAAGACAGGAACAAAACAAAGACAGGAACAAAACAAAGACAGGAACAAAACAAAGACAGGAACAAAACAAAGACAGGAACAAAACAAAGACAGGAACAAAACAAAGACAGGAACAAAACAAAGACAGGAACAAAACAAAGACAGGAACAAAACAAAGACAGGAACAAAACAAAGACAGGAACAAAACAAAGACAGGAACAAAACAAAGACAGGAACAAAACAAAGACAGGAACAAAACAAAGACAGGAACAGACACTTCTCAAATAACAGCCTTCTCAATGAATTACTTACAGCTAGACTCACACAACGTCAAACAATGAACCGACACAGGACAGCAAACACAAGGGGATTATAAAGGGAACACTAATGACAAGGACAGGTGAAACTGACTAGACATTAATGACGAGACGGGATAACAAGGGGGCGGGGTAACGTAACGAGACAACACAAGCACATGGCCCAAACAATTGGCCATGCTCTTGTACACAAAACATGATTCTGTCATGATCCTGCCTCACGACTAGGAAAATCAAGGATACTAAGGCAGAATCATGACACTTGGCTAAACAAATCTGTTTTAGACAAGGATATTTGTATTAATGGTTATAATGTATATAGGTCCGACCAACCAAAAAGGCGTGGGGGCGTAGCAATTTTTATAAAAAAAAAAAAGGTTTCATGTTAAAGTATTGCTTTTTAAATCGGTGAGTAAACAATTCGAATTTTTAGCTCTTGATCTTGAGGTTTCTAAATCTCTCAGCATAACAGTTGTTGGTTGCTATAGGACACCATCTGCTGATAGTAGTACTCTCACTTCTTTATTCCAGCTCTTTTCAACTCTTGATGCTAAAGAATTGGTAGTTCTTGGTGATTTAAATTGGAATTGGCTGCATTTAGCAACTGATGAATTTAAAACTTATTGCGATGCATTGAATCTTTTTCAGATTGTTGACAAGCCCACTAGACCGAACCTAAAATGTCCAGAAAAATCATCACTAATAGATCTATTCTCAACAAACACTCCCCATAAGTATTCAACTGCATCCATATTTGCGAATGACATCAGTGACTGTGTCATCGCAACAGTTAGAAACACAAAATTCCTAAAACCAAACCACGCATCATAAGCAAGCGTGACATGAAACATTTCTTAGAACAAGGGTTCCAACACGATTTGAATAATTTGGATTATTGGAAGTTAATTTAATTCCTGACCTTGAATTTTTTTAGGCAAATTTTTCTGCTTTAGTCAACAAACATGCTCCTCTCAAAAGGTATAGGGTGAAAGGTCGGAATAATGCATGGTTTTCTCATCCTTTATCAAATATGCTTCATGAGCGCAACCTGGCATGGGCAAAAGCTAGAAAAAACGATTTAAATTCAGACTGGCTTGATTTCAGGCGATTGCGCAATGCATGCATGGTTGCAGTCAGAAAAGCTAAAGCTGAACATTTTCTTATACAAACATCTCACAATCTAAACAATTCATAACAATTTTGGAAAAGTGTTAAATCATTAACTGAAAATAATAAAGGTATAGAACTTCCATGTATTAATAAGGGCTCTCATACAACCATTGATAAAGTAAAAATGCTTAATTGTTTCAATGAACACTTCATAGCTTCTGGTTTTTTGTTTGATTCAGTTAATGGTGCTCATGTGAATCCTTCGATTGTTCATTCAGAGAGCTTTGCGTCTAGTCAATCATTCAACTTTTCACCAGTTGCAATCTCTGAGGTGTGCAAAGCCCTTAAATCTTTAGATGTTTCAAAATCGGCAGGTCCTGGTAAATTGGAACCTTCGTTTTTGAATTTAGCAGCTGATTTTATTGCCCCACCTCTGACTCATATTTTTAACCTTTCATTTGTCTTAAATGAAATTCCACTTGTATGGAAATCAGCTTTTGCTCTTCCCTGTTTAAAGGCGGAGATCCCACATTGTTGAGCTGAGCTGCAGACCACGCCCTTTTTGCCTAGGTGCTTTGGTGCCAGGGTGGTGCCCAGCTGCAGTCAGCTAGTTAGTCACCAGGTGGGAAGGATCTGGTGATTAGGGGATTTGGAGTCACTCAAAGAGTGGTAAGCAGGCTGGGAAAATGTGTGGAGGAACTGGGAAAATGAGACTGCAGGACTAAAGCTTGTTTGAACAACGAAGGAGTCGGTGAGCATTTGTTTGTGCAGTGTGGTGGATTTTAATATTAAAGTAAATTATATATTTATATTTAGGGTAAAATGTGTGTATAAATCATGTGTTGAATTGTAAGCTAAAGTGTTATACATTTAACATCATGAAGGTTAAAAGCATTAGTTAAAAGTAATGTAAAGTTTTAAAAGGGAAAAAACTGGAAGTGTGGGATTGTGTTTGTAGAGGGTTAAAGCTGCTAGAGTTTAAGGTTAAAATCATTTGAGCAGTGCTTTAAAAGTGTCTTCAATTTATTTGGGGGCTTTAGATATGGGGTTCAAGCATCAAGTATTTTGATTTTGGTTGGTGATGCTTTATTATGGTTACTTGGGTTTATTGTGTGTTTTCTTGATTTACTTGTGTTTGTGTTTAAGGTTTTTTACCTGCCATGACAACTTAAAAAAAAAAAGGAAAAAAAAAAGAAATGATTCGTGGTCATTGAGTAAAATCCAGTCCAAACCTTCAGAGGCAAGCATACCCTATCAAGTGGGGGAAACTGCAGGGCTGAACTTCACTAGAGTGAGGGCACTTGACACACATACCCAAATAATTACCGGCCCATTTCCAAGCTGTCAGTCTTGGCCAAAGTCCTCGAAACATTTGTCAACAATCAATTAACAGGGTTTTTCCTGCATTGAATTTTTTTTAGCGCCCGCCAAAGCGAATTTTTGTCCCGTCAAAGTCTTATTTGATCAGCGAACTAACGTTAATGTAGATGAACTGCTGCGGTTGTGACAGGGCACATGTAAAGAACGAGTAGAGAGAGAGAGACCCGGTCGCGCGCGCGCACTCTCTCACTTCGGAGCCAGGCGAAAGTGTAAACAAGACTTCACCATCTCCACACTAAGCGCTGTCTTGCTCTCTCTCCCTCTCTCCCTCACACATATTAACCAAAATAAATCGACACGATGTTAAAAGGTCGGAAGACCAAAGTTTCATGTGGAGCATTCGGAGATTTTGTTTTCCTGAATTACCGCTGGGTGTGAATTGTGCTAAAATAAGTTATCTTATCTTCTCTGAAAAGCATTCCGCACATTCAGCTGACATAAAACAACCCTTTAAATAAACGAAAAAAAACGATCCAGTGATGTTTTCTTTGTTGACACAAATCTTGTGGGATGTCCATGTCCTAACTGCTGGGATAATCACACAACGTGCATGACACGTCCAATTCGCGAACTACTGACTCATTTGAACCGATTAATTTAATGAATGGTTAAAACGACTGATCTTTCCAACACTGAACTCACCAGACGTCTGAGTCGGTGTATAACTAATCGGTAACACTTTACAATAAGGTTCCATTTATTACATAAAAAGTACAGTTTGCTTACTCAAGGGTAAGCTTTAAAACAAATAAAAACACTTTTTTTTTTTGCTGAAAAAGTACTATTTTCCACACAGTGCTATCAGGAATCGATAAGAGAATCGTTAAAGAATCGGATCGATAAGCAGAATCGTCAGTGGCATTGATATTGATAAAATCGTATCAATTCCCATCCCTACTGTTGATCATACTTTACTGATACAACGACTTGTCAGTATTGGATTATCTAAACATACGATTGGATGGTTTAATAACCGTCTTTCAAACAGAACCCAATGTGTACAGGCAGAAGGTTTTATCTCATGTTCACTCAATGTAACTAAAGGTGTGCCACAGGGGTCAGAGTCCTAGGACCACTCCTATTTACTCTATGAACATTTTGATCAATAAGATTTATATATAATGTAAATTTTCATTATTACGCTGATGATACAGTTATATATAGTTCAGCACCTACACCCAATCTGTCTCTCTCTCAGTTACAGCTTGCATTTAATATTGTTCAGCGTAACTTGTTTGAATTAAAACTAGTTTTAAATGTTGATAAAACAAAATTCATGTTGTTTTCTAAATCAAAATCAATCCCTCATAATCTTCTGCCTATTACTACATCCCAAGGCTCGGAGATTGAGTTTGTGTCTCAGCATAGATATCTTGGGATTTTAATTGATGACGCTCTCTCCTTTGGCCCTCATGTTCAGCAACTGATGAAAAGATTGAAAGTGAAATTGGGTCTTTACTTTAGAATCAAATCCTGTCTTTACTTTGAGGCAAAAAAAGAGGCTTGTTGCAGCCACTTTTATGTCTGTACTGGACTATGGTGATGTTATATATATGCATGCATCTTCACAGTGTTTACATGCTTTAGACAGTTTATCATGGTGCACTGAGGTTTATAACAAATCTTAAAACCCTCACTCATCATCATGTGCTATATGCTCGGGTTGGATGGTCTGCGTTGTCCATCCGATGACAAAAACACTGGCATGTTTTTATTTATAAATCTATCCTGGGTCTACTTACTTCATATCTTTGTACATACATCTGTAAAAACAGGGTATCTGCACACTTTTTAAAGTCAAATTTAAGGCTTTTTAAGACCTTTTAAGACCCGAAGAAATCAAAATTAATACCTTACATTAGGGGTGCGCAATATTGACAAAAATATGTCTCGATATTTTCAAAGTTTTGTTGATGATAATTAGATGATATTTTACTGATTGTGTTTGTGTACTGGTACTATGGCTGGTTTAGGCCTGTTGTTGACAGATGAGCTGACTCACGAAGATATTCATATTTTTCATATTCTATGCAGTGGTCAGTTCACAGCAGTGACAGAAATTAAATTTTTTTTTATTAATGGGCAATATTTGCAAGCTTAAATTGATTTCCAGGGGCATTTTCACCTATATATGGACTTCTTTTTTTTTTTAAACTTAGAGGTATGCATAACCTTTTATGTCAAATTCTAACATTCAAATTAAATTATATTAGAATAATAACACAATACCACTGTTACCAGTTAAGTTAAATCATTACATCAAAATCCTTCTTTGCAGTGCAGAGATGACAAAGAAGCGGCATCAGAACTGGCATTAATATATTTACACTCCATTTACAATTGCATAAATAAAGCTATGAGACCGTTTTTTTTTAATTCAATATTTAAATAGGAACTGATTTCTAATTGTAACATTTTAATTAAAGGGAACTTTAAATGTGAAACTAAACCCACCAGTAGGCGGCGGCAAGTCACTGTCTTAGTGAGTCATTCATTCAACCGATTTGTTCAAACGGCTGATTCATTCAGGAAAAATTGTTCATTGGATCGTTAAAATGATTCGTTCAAAACGCAGATTTCAGTAAAAAAAATCATTGCTGTCTGTTGCATTGAGACTCTGCTACGGTTTCATTTTTAAATTCTCGTCGGCGAAATACAGGGAAAACGAACAATATTGTCAATATTGTTTTATGCAACTCACAATGTTTATTGTTCATGATTTAACTGTTATATAAAATAAATATCACATTTGCTATTGTTCACGGGAAAACGGCCCTCTTGCTGATGTGATATTGTATGATAACAACATAATATGATATAAATATGAGACAAACTCATTTAGGGACATACCTATAGCCTAACTGCACATATCACGCAGTGAAAGCAAGCATGAGAGACAAATGCGATGTCAGCTCGCAGTGCCAATGATAACAATATCATAATAGACAATACACATCGCACACCACTACGCACATAAAAAATGAACTTACAATTGAACTGAAATTAACCAACTTGCTACTCCTTCTCTCCTGCTGTTTCACGTGCAGGAGACAGACGTAATGCTGGCGCGAATGTGACGCGAAATGTCACGTGAACAAGCAAATCCACAAAGAACGAATAATAAATAAAAAAGTACGCTAATTAGATAGACATATCTAAATGTTTTCCAAATTAAAACTAAGTCAAATTGCCATCGAAAATTTAAGACCTTTCATTAGTAAAAATAAGACTTTTTATGGCCTTAATTTTAAAAAAAAATCTAATTTAAGACTAAGACTTTTTAAGGATCCGCGGGGACCCTGAAAAAGTATGTTTGTAGCTATAGCCTACGGTCCCAGGAATTATTTTTACTGTCTGTTCCAGTGGTACGTACTGAATTCGGGAAAAAGGCATTTAAATTTGCTGCTCCCTTTGCCTGGAATAATTTGCCAAGTACTTTGAAACTGCGGGAGCTGGTTTCATTGGACACTTTTAAAGTAGTTTTAAACGATTTGGAGAATGACACATGGGGCTGTAGATGTTTTAACTAGTTATGTATTGATATTGAAACTGATTGGATTTGCTTGTGTGTGTATATATTGATGGATGTTATTTGTTAAACTCAAACAAGCTGTGTCCGTGAATCTTGGCCAGGACGCTCTTCTAAAAGAGATTCTTGATCTCAATGCGTTTCTTTACCTAGTAAAATAAAGGTTAAATAAAAAAAATAAAAAAAAGATCTTAAGAAAACAATGTCAAGATATGAGACTTGGGAAAGTAAAAGATATGAAACTAAGGGATATATAATCTATTATAAATGAAGTGGATAAAATTATGTTCATTGTGTTATAAATCTCTTCATATCATACTCATAATAGTTATAACCACAAATAGGTAAGTATTATTATTTGTTACGATTATTCATGATAATACAACACATTATAAGGTAATGTATAAGGCATTAAGAATACCCTTATGATGCATCATAAATCCAGACCGCTTCTGGATTAACCCTTAAAGACAGAGACAGCTGCCCGCGGCTAAAAATAACTATTGTTCTAAAATGTTTAATAACGCTAATCAAGAGGAGATTCCGGCTTTTCAGTGGTATCACGTTTGTCTCAGTCAGACATTTAGAGGCTCCGTAGTGAATGTGATCATGTCATCAAGTGTTGATTAGCATTAATTTGTCAAAGAAACCCATGCAGTTTGTTCCTCTACGCCAAACAGGAATGATTGATGATGCGTAGTCCCACCCCCATGCACAGATTGGTTGAAACTATCATCTACTCAACCAATAAACATAGGTTTTGGTCTTTTGAATTTTAAACGCAAAGTGAAAGTAGTTGCGTGCATGCGTATTTGCGTGCATGAAAACAAACACAAAATAACAAATTTGCATGAGAGCACTCTCTGACAAAAACAAGTATAAAACACCGGTACACATTGGATGAGGGATTGAAATTTGTTTTCAAATGAATCGCTACACAATGTCCCGGTGGAAGTGATTCCGAGCCAAGAGTTCGAATTTGAGTTCACATGAAAAAAAACTTTTTTTTCTTTCTGGTAAATTCATCCATTCTCAGACAAAATAAATGTAAAATTGGGACTTAAAATTAGCTAGATCGAAACTTGAAGTACTCCTGTTTAAAATGATATATGGCACTTGATGCTGACTGCTAAAATGGGTTAGAAAAACAGAGTCAGGTGCCCCAAAAATGTTCTAGGTCTTTAGGGGTTAAACATCGTCAAAAGTTATCAAACAATCAGAATAGACTTCCATGACTGACAGATGAAAATGCTACATGGAATCTTATTGGCTTAGAGTGAACTGCATCTGGAATTATTTATCTAACAATACTTAATAATATGAATCAATTTTATGTTAGAAATGACTCAGGGCTTCCGGTTCCAGCGACTGAGTGAATGGCAGCATAGTTCATCGTCTCCTCCGACGATTTAATTAAAAACTCCACTAAATCTTGAGAAAAATAAAAATCTTCTTTTAAAGCAGTATATAATAGTGGGACAACAATGGAAACGAGAGAAGAGCAGGAAAACTAACACAGAGGTCCTAGAAACCGAAGGTAGACAGCAAGAAGGCGCCGGCGCGGCACATGTGTTAGCACAAAAGCAAGATGCTAATCGCCAGCAAACTCACCCAGATTAACATGCAAATCAATCTGGAACGAATCTTGGAGATTCAAAATTTTCGCAAAGAGAATAATCGTCAGCTGGATGAAATTAAGATCGAATTAAACAAGACAAATCAAAGAATCGGCCACGCAGAAGATCGCATTGAAGAAATTGAAACGCGAGTGCAAAACGTGGAAGAGACAATGCAAAAAATGATAAAATGCAGTCGCATCTGGAAAGTAAGCAGATTGACCAAGAAGGTAGATCAAGCAGAGATAATATAAGGATATACAACGTGCCAGAGGACGCAGAGAGAAATCCCATCACTGACTACGTCGAACAACTCCTGCGAGACACTTTGGATTTTCCTCCGGAGGCAGAACTGCATGTGGAGAGAGCACACCGGGCACTTGCACCCAAACCTGGAGTGAACGCGAGACCCAGGTCGATTGTAGTGAAATTCCTCAGGTACAAAATGAAAGAAGAAGTGATCCGGAAGGCGTGGATGAAAAAGGATATCTTTGTGGGTCAACAAAAAATCTACTTTGATCATGATTATCCTCCTGCGGTTCTTCAAAAAAGGAAGGAATACACGGAGGTGAAAAAAAAAAGTGCTGAAAGAAAAGAAGATTCGATTCCAGACCCCTTATCCGGCAAGACTACATTTGTTCTATGATGATGGGACCCACATCTACCACACAGCTGAAGAAGCGTATCTGGATATGGAGAAAAGAGTGTTCAACGTGGAAAAAACATCGCTGTCTGAATCACTCATTGAACAACTCGAGCGCACGTCTTGGGAGACTGTTTTACAACGAAAGGCAAGAGGTAAAAAGGCCCCCAAATCGACAGACATCAGGGAACGTCTACAGGCATATAGAAGATGATGTAAGGCTGCATATGCCCTCTATAATAAAAAAAAAAAAATGATTGAAGAAAAATATTGGAGGTTATCCATGTTTTTGGACCTTAAATCGGATAGACTTTGTTTTAATTTCTCTCTTCGTATTATGGAATGACAGCACGTCGGACACGTGAGATATGTTCTCTTATGTCTCATGTAAAGACGGTGAACTGGAGGGCCCCGATCACCACTGTGGAAGAGAAGGTTCCCCCTCCATGCTAGACGCCACTACCAACCTGTTACAGGGTTCTTTGTTCGAGACCCCTAACTTGGAAGCACCTTATGTTTGTCAGGTTTTTAATATTCTCTTTACTTGTTTGTATATTGGTTTTCCAGGGACTGTGCCTCTATAATCCTTTAGATTTCAATGTTATATTGAACTGACATAACAAATAACGAAGTAAAAGTAATTTCTTTCAATGTGAATGGTTTGCTTAAGGTGAGACGGGCAAAAACATCGTTTTTTTTTTCACTGGTCAATTTTGAGATTTTGGGCTATTTGTCTTCAATAACGTCTTCTTTCAGACTTGTGCTGAAAAAAAGTCCAAAATACACATTTAGGTCTTTATTTTACTACACTTTGTCCGTTTGCGTCTGTAGATTTCGCATTAATTTATCAAAAGTTGGCGTTCTAAATCATCCCACTGCTCCGCGATCGCTGTCTGCACCCTGTCATCACACACACCGTTAGAAAGCTCTCTCTCTCCTGTACAATATGGTCCAAATATGGTCATTTCCTGTTTATCAGCAACCAATCATGAAAGTGAAACAGGTGATTTAACTCGAAATGCACAATCTCATTGGCAGATGCCAATTTCTGACAACGTGATTTGTTCAGAATCGTCACGTGACGCGCTCTGACATTATATACATACATCATATATATACTATACTTTACACACTATATATACAAAACAATTACATTACACAACACATTAAAGTTTTTGTATAATATAATTACTATATAATACTAAACAAATCTGTAATTGTGGGATCCTAAAGTGGTTGTGAGTCCCTCAGGCAGATCATATTCACCTGTGTGATGGACTGTTGATGTGTGGTTTTGATGTTTTTAAGTGTTGTTTTGGATGTTATTATCAGTGATGGATGAAGCAATAATGAGTTTTGGATGTTAAACAGTGTGATACATTGATTTTACTTGTACCTAAAGCATATTTTATCTGTAATTCATGGCTTTCAATAGAAATTAGTGGAATTTTGCCATACAAATCTTTAAAGGCCGTTTTCTCAAAATGAGTTTTTTCTCACACTCCTAGTGACAATTTTCCACTTCTGTAGCACCTACATACACCAAACTTTACAGTCCTATTCCTAACTATATTGTGAAGGTTTGTCCAGAGGGATTTGTTGATATATCATTCTTGGCCTGATTTATATGACATTTTATGCCTAAAAATAGGGCGGAAATCAAATTTAAGGCTATTGGCAGTATTTTCTGATTTACAGGATAACAAAAGGAGATATTCATAATCCCCTCTGGTAATGTCTTTTCATTGAATGTATCAACAAAATGCAAAAATAATTTTGAACCTTGTTTTTTTTTCATCTTCAAAAAACGTCACTTCAAAATATATGCAAATTAGCGCATATTTAATTAGATATAGCCTGATTAGCATATTTAAACATAAAATTACAGAAAACTTGCAATACATTTTTTTTCTCCTATTCATGTGAGTAATCAACTGGTAAAGTTTCATGGTGATATCTGTAAGTTTAAATTTTTACCCTATTCACCTGTAGTGTCTCGCCTTAACCCAATCAAAAGGAAAAAAATCTTAGGCAAAATGAAAAAAGAAAATGCTCATATTGTATATCTACAAGAGACACATCTGAGTAACATTGAGCATGAAAAATTGAAAAGAATGGGATTCACTCAGATCTATTACTCATTGTATCATACAGGGCATAGGAGAGGAGTTATTATTTTGATATCCCACAAGTATGCTGATAAAGAGGGTCGATTTATTTTTGTTCACGGAATGATGAATGGAACGTTACTTTATTTAACATTTATGCCCCACCTTATAGTAATGTTACCTTTTTTCAAAAACTATTTCAGATTATGTCCTCTGAAACACAAGGTATATTGATTTGTGGAGGCGATTTAAATGTACATATACAGCCTGAGCTTGACTCCTCAAACAAAAAAACTACGTTTTCTAAACCCATTCTTCGGAAAATTAACACATTGATGAATGATATTGGCATAATTGATGTATGGAGAGACCTATATCCAAATACTAAAGATTATACACATTTTTCCCCCTCACATAATGTCTACACCAGGATAGATTATTACCTTATGTTTAATAGAGATAGGACCAGGGTGACAAGCTGCGATATTGGAACGATAGATATCAGTGATCATGCCCCAATCTACTTAACAGTTAAACTAGATAATAAATCTAAGGATACTTTGTGGAAATTTAACTTGAATCTTCTTAATGATACCTCTTTTAAAATGTATATTAAAAATGAAATTCATTCTTATTTAGAAACTAATGATAATGAAGTGGTCACACACACCATATTGTGGGATGCTGCAAAAGCAGTATTAACCCTCTGGGGTCGGCTATCGCGCCGGCGCTTTTTTTCTTATCGGTGCAAAAGAGACTCAAAATTGACTGTTGATTTTGATCTTGATTTTGCGCTATTCAAACGCAAATGATCTGAGGCAAGCCATGCAAACATGCTAACACCCACTCAGCTGGATTATAAAACACATCATGTTTAAAAATAATCTTGCACTTTACCTCGTCTTGCTACGCTGTGAGGAATAATACTATCTAATAATCCTGGAAAATGTACCAGAAGTGCTGGTAGTTTCATTTCGAGGAGCGTCGGATCCAGCTGATGTAGTAAGTTATTTATTTTTAGGTGCTTCGTTCTAATCGCGATATTGAATAGTGTCTGTAAACCGCAAAAAGACTGTTTAAATATGAATTGCGTGTCTGTGTGTGAATGATGAATGAACGGCACAGGCGCGCGCTGTTGTTTACTACAGTTACACAGCGCGTGTCTGTGCAGTTCATTCACTCTCGCACCTACATTAGTAAACATGTTATTTTTACATGAACACGTCCAAACTACATTGCTATAGCCTACTGAGATGAGTAGAAATAGACTGAAATATGTTGAAATAAAATGTCTGTATAAGCAACAAACCGCAAATGAACATGTATATGCCAATATATCATAAACACGATATGTTACAGACTAAATATGAATGTTTAGACAAGATTTCGTTGATTAGTTTTGGATAGATTATAAAGTTTTGACTGTAAAAAAAGACTACTGTCACATTAAATAGGTAAGCTTTTGTTCGCCAATTTCTGCTCATATGTTAAATATACTATAGTATGATTTTTGTCAAAAATAAAGTAGATATATTGAATTATCAACTAAGATGTAATTATAGTGTTTGTTCCAATATTTAAACTAATGAATCCTTACCTTTTTAAATACGTATGATAAAATGTATACTTTTTACAAAGAAAGAATACACCTGAAATATTGTTAAAATTGTAATTGTTGTTGTAATTGTAACCTATTTGTAATTGGTTACAATTTCTAATTGTAAAATATATATATATATATAATTTCTTTTGTCCTTGCATTTTTTGGTAACCAGTGACACATCTGTGTGAAAGGCTCATTAATATGCAGATCATTATACGGCGCATTATCCGGCCATTGTCTTCTCAGGTGTGAACACACCTCCACGCATATTGCCTTTCCAAACAAAAAGTGTCTTATAAAATTTAAATCAATGTATTGTTTTATGTGAATGATTAGGCAGGATCATTTTCAGATCATTTTGAAGCAAAAATTCTAGGCGACAACATCCATTAGTCAAAAGTATTGTGGACACATATTTAGTATGTGTTTTGTGGACTTATTTCAGAGGCTTTAAGTTTTAGTTTTTTCAATAACCATGCATAAACAATTTTCCTTCAAAAATACAAACATGTACATACATGTTGCTCACATATTATGGTAGCCCTGTTTGTGCTAAATAGAGTGCAATTACAACTTTGCCATTAAAGGGGTGGTAAAACGCATTTTTCCGAAGGCTTGATTGTGTTTGTGGGGTGCACTGTAACATGTGTTCATGCTTCGTTTTTTAAAAATTGCATTATTTTTCATATATTTTACCTTTATTCTACACTGCTCTGCCCCTCCTTGTAAAAATGGTCTGATGGTTTCCGGGTTCTATGAAGCCAGTCCCTCAAAACTACGCAATGGGCTCAGATTGGTTAGCTGGCCCAGTGTGTTGTGAAACGCTAACCGTCTAGTGCACGTTTTCCGGAAACGTCACGCCCCGTACCTTTACCGGTACTTTGTGCTTTGGTGTATTATAAACAATGGCGTCAATAAAACCAATCGGACCCGGGGAAACGTTAGTGAAGATGATCGAGCAGAACCTGTTCAAGAACGGCTGTTAAACGACGTTTCAGAAAGGTTTGTTTTTTGTTGTTCTCTCAATACTTTTTAGATACGCTGTTATTTAATTGTACTAATTATTATAGAATTACAAAAAAATAAGCTTCATAAACAAGAATTTCATATAATCGTTCTAACAAATTATACTACAGTCCTCATAGGGCTTTTTTTGAGTAAAGACTGCGGATCTATAGTGATCGTTTCTGACTGTATGCCACCGTTACTTTTGTATTTTTAGAACGATTGTAGACAAATATCTGTCGACAGAACTATTAACCCAAAACGAACACTAAACATCGGCTGCCAAATCAAGCACAGAACCATGTTTAGCATGCCTGTAGATAAACAAGCATGTAGATAACATGAAAGCTCTAATCAAAGAATAATTTACACTAATGCCAAGTTCGCTGTTGAGATTAAAAAAAAGTTTGTAACGTTAGGTGTTTGTCGGATAACGTTAAGTATGAATGAGCATTTAACAAACCAGCAGAGCCAAACAGCGTTGTCATTTGTTTACTTCCTTGCTACAACGTACAATTAACAATACGAACTATTACAGGAAAACACATCGACGAAAAATAAATCATACTTACAGGTTGTGGCTCGTAAACAAAAGCTTCTGTTTTTAAAGTTGGAACTGCTCCATCTTTCAGGACAAGCCGATGTGCGAATCCTGCATTGAACTCGCCACGATTGTGGAAGCTTTCCTCCGTAAAATGTGCAGCACAGAGAGCGAGATTTGGGTCATAATTATGAGGGACCGAGTTAAAAATAAATTTTAACCATTGATCCCTAACTCCCTCGTCCCTAGGAAGGCTGAACAAAGCGGACCTGCAATCCGGATGAAAATAACAGCAGCGTTTCGACGGCATTGCGACAACTCATCTCCAAAACAGCAATATAAAATGGCCTCGCCCCGCTTATTAAGTATTCTCGGAGGAGGGGTTTATGTAAATAATGGGATATGCTGACGTCAGCATATCCCATGGAATGTCGTGTAGTCCAAAACCGGCTGTTTGCTGTAGTCTTTAGAAATTGAATTTTTTAAAAGCAAATATCTCCCTTTGCTTTGAACGCCGTATTTTTGCAGATGTTGTTCATGCTCAAACAGCAACATTACACACTAGCTAAAGTTAGAAAAGTGAAATCGTGTTTTACCACCCCTTTAATATGTCTATAAGCAACTGAAAAAGGACAAATGTCAGGGCATGTCAAAACATCTCAAGGACCCCAAAAACACCTCAGACCCCAGAGGGTTAAGAGTTAAAATTATAGCACTAGCCTCACTTAAATAGAAAATTTGAATATAAATTCGCAAAATAAAACACTGATAGCAGAAATAACCGCAAATGAAGTAAAAGGGGCTATTACTAAATTAAAATCTAATAAATCCCCAGGACCGGATGGATTTACTGGGGAGTGGTATAGAGCATTCCAAAAGGAACTGATACCTATCTTGGTCCGTACTTTTAATTGGGTTTTAAAGAATGCGATAACTACCCCATCTTGGAAGGATGCAGTTACAACCCCAAATCAGAAAAAGTTGGGACATTTTGTAAAATGCAATAAAATCAAGAATCTGTGATTTGTTCATTCTATTAAACCTTTTATTAGCTGACAAAAGTACAAAGAAACGTTTTCCAATGTTTTCACTGACCAACATAATTGTATTTTGTAAATATGAACAAATTTTGATTTTGATGGCTGCAGTAGTCCTTAGAAATTTTTTAAAAGCAAATATCTCCCTTTGAAAAGCAAATATCTCCCACACCCCAAAAAAGTTGGGACAGAGACATGTTTACCACTGTGTCACTTCACCTTTCCTTTTAATTACACTTTTTAACCCTCTGGGGTCTAAGGGATTTTTGGGGTCCTTGAGATGTTCTGACATGCCCTGACATTTGTGCTTTTTTCAGTTGCTTATAAACATATTAATGGCAAAGGTGTAATTACACTCTATTTAGCACAAACAGGGCTACCATAATATGTGAGCAACATGTATGTACATGTTTGTATTTTTGAGGGAATATTGTTTATGCATGGTTATTGAAAAAAATAAAAAATAAAGTTTCTGAAATAAGGCCACAAAACACATACTAAATATGTGTCCACAAGACTTTTGACTAATGGATGTCGTTGCCTAGAGTTTTTTCTTCAAAATGATGTGAAAATCATCCTGCCTAATCATTCACATAAAACAATACATTGATTTAAATTTTGTAAGACACTTTTTGTTTGGAAAGGCAATATGCGCAAGGGGCGTCAACGATTTCAACACCATCATGCATATTTAGTGGTTCACACCTGAGGAGACAATGGGGCCCGCATACTTAATGAGCCATTCATTCAGGTGTGTCACTGAGCCACAAGAAAGAATGCAAGAGCAATATATATGTGTGTGTGTATATATATATATATATTCTACCAAATTGGTTCACAGTTGGAAGCATCTCATTTTTTTTTATATTTTTCCATGTCTAGTAATTGTGCAGTTAATTCTCATACTGTATTTTCAGTTTTGGAATATGTATCCTCTCCCCAAATTTGTCACTAATAAAACTCAATAAAAATTATTTAAAGAAAAGGCTTATATTTATCTTTTAATAGTTTGTTTACATCTACCTTGTAAATCTTTTTTTTTATTAAAAATGTTACAATTACAACAACAATTCAAGTGCAATCTTTCTTTGTAAAAACTAAAGTATACATTTTATCATACATATTTCAAAGTTAAGGATTCATTACTTTGGATATAGCCTAGGCTACATTGGAACAAACACATAATAACATATTATTTGATTACTTTATTTTTGACAAAACATACTATAGGCTATTTAACATATGAGCAAAAATTGGCAAACAAAAGCTTATTTGAGGTGGCAAATATTTTAGAGGAAAAATGTATAATCTATCCAAAACTAGAAAACGAAATGTTGTCTTTCATATGTCTGTAACATAGGTCTTTCGTTTATATAAGAAATATAAATGTTAATTTGCAGTTTAATACGTTGCTTATACAAATACATTTTATTTCAACATATTTCAGTCGATTTTTACTCATCTCAGTATAGCAATATAGTTTGCTAAAAGTGGATCATTCATTCACACACAGAAATGCGATTCAAATTTAAACTGTCTTTTTGCGAGTTGTGGTAAACAGCGCATCTCTGCCGTTCATTCATTCACACACAGAAACGCGATTCACTTGAGAATGAAAAAAAAAACTTACTACAGTAGTCTTTTTTTACAGTCAAAACTTTATAATCTATCCAAAACTAATCACAAAATCTTTTCTAAACATTCATATTTAGTCTGTAACATATTGTGTATGATATATTAGCATAATGTTAATTTGCAGTTTGTTGCTTATACAGACATTTTATTTCAACATATTTCAGTCTATTTTTACTCATCTTAGTAGGCTATAGCAATATAGTTTGGATGTGTTCATGTAAATTTAATAACATGTTTACTAATGTAGATGCGAGAGTGAATGAACGGCACAGACACGCGCTGTATAACTGTAGTAAACAAAGCGCGCGGGCCTGTGCAGTTCATTCATCATTTAGCCTACACACAGACACGCAATTCATATTTAAACAGTCTTTTTGCGGTTTACAGACACTATCCAATATCGTGATTAGAACAAAGCACTTAAGAATAAATGACTTACTACATCAGCTGGATCCGTTGCTCCTCGAAATGAAACTACCAGCACTTCTGGTACATTTTACAGGGTTATTAGATAGTATTATTCCTCATAGGGTAGGGATACGCTGTGTTCACAGCGGTAGTAAGAAACTTACTAAACACGATGTGTTTTATAATCCAGCTGGTGGGCGTTGGCATGTTTGCATGGCTTGCCTTAGATCATTTGCGTTTGAATACCGCGCGCTCTCCGTGGGCGTGGCACATTAACGCGTAATGAGGTATAATGAGCTGGAAAGAAAAATACTGACATCTCTCTCTTTTCATACAGATTACATAAACTGAGAATATTTGTTTTTTTATATAAATTACTTCATTTAAAAGAAGAGAATTTCAGCTTCATAAAGAGAAATCTCTCGTATCTCTGTGACAAGTATTGACAGAGTTACAGTTCATTTTTCGGACGCGTTTCAGAATGGGCCTCACTGACGAGAGAAGGTAAAACGCACATCATGTTTATTTTTCTTTATTTGACGAAAAGCACAACACTTTGTTTTTATTGTGAGTACCCACAAAAAAAATAGACACTTAACAGGATGTAATGATGTACAGCACTTATATGTAAGATCAAAATCAACAGAGTAATTTGAGTCTCTTTTGCACTGATAAGGAAAAAAGTGAGCTGGTATCGCCGGCGATACCGCCGACCCCAGAGGGTTAATCATTTGGGAGTTGAGGATACTAATTGTTGGAGTTTTGCTAGTGGAATATCTGCCCAATCTTGTCTGATACAAGACAGCCGCTCAACAGTCTGTGGTCATCGTTGCCTGATTCTCCTTTTCATGATGGGTCATACATTTTCTATAAGAGACATATCTGGACTGCAGTAAACAGGCAGGCACATCCCTTCTATGGTGCAGAGTGTCTAGAAACCACTCAGTTTTAGCATGTGCAGAATGAGGCATGGCATTGTCTTGCTTCCCAGGAAAGATGTCATCTTGATGGCAGTTTATGTCTCTGTACAATCCAAATACATGCCTCCATGTCAATGGTACCTTCACAATAATGCAAGTTACCCATACCGTTTGCAATGATGCACCTCAATACCAGCACAGATGTTTGCTTTTGCACCTGTCGCTGGTGAAAGTCTGGTTGGTCCCTTTCGTCTTTGGGACTGAGAACTCGGTGTCCATTTTCTCCCAAAAACAAGCTGAAACATGGACTCATCTGACCACAGCACACTGTCTTCTAGACCATCTGAGATGAGCTCAGGCCCAGAGAACTCGCCGGCATCTCCACATAGAACTGATGTGAAGCTTTCTCCTTGCGTAACAGAGATTCAAGTGGCATTTCTTGATGCAGCGTCAGACTGTGTTCAGTGAAAATGGTTTTCCAAATTACTCCTGAGCACATGTGGCTGTATTTAACGGATTAGCATGACGGTATCTTGTGCAATGCCATCTGAGGGCTCAAAGGTCACGCACATTCAACAGAGGTCTACTGCCTTACCCTACACAGACTGAGATTTCTCTGGATTCCCTGAATCTTGTGACAATATTATGTATGGAAGATGATGAAAGGCATAAATTCTTTGCAATCTTGCATTGAGAAATGTGATTTTTAAATTGTTTGACAATTCTCTCAAGATATTTGGCACAAAGTGATGAGCCATCTTTGCTTAAAAAGACTGAGAAGCACTTTTACACCCAAACACGATACCCTCAACTATTACCAATTCACCTGCTCATTGTGGACTGTTTCAAAAGAGTTGGATAATCTAATTTGGATAATCTTTTCACTTTTATTTGGTCTCTGTCCCAACTTTTTTGGGGTGTGTTGCAGCCATCAAAATCAAAATTTGTTCATATTTACAAAATACAATTATGTTGGTCAGTGAAAACATTGGAAAACGTTTCTTTGTACTTTTGTCAGTTAACCCTCTGGGGACCAAGGGGTTTTAGGGGCCCTTGGGATGTTTTGACATGCACTGACATTTGTGCTTTTTTCAGTTATTTATAAACATGTTAATGGCAAAGGTGTAAATTCACTCTATATAGCACAAACGGTGCTACCATAATATGTGAGCAACATGTATGTACATGTTTGTATTTTTGAGAGAATATTATTTATGCATGGTTATTGAAAAAACTAAAAATAAACGTTTCTGAAATAAGGCCACAAAACACATATTGATTATTTCTTCACAAGACTTTTGAAAATTGTATCACATAGTCTAGAATATTTGCTCCAAAACTATGTGAGAATCATCCTGACTACTCATTCAGATAAGTCAATAAAGTCTTTTAGAATGTGTATGACGTGTTTTGTTTGAGAAAGCTTTATGCGAAGGGGCGTGATCTCTCATTAATATGTGTGGCATTTCACACCTGAGAAAGACAAAGACCCTCCCATAATGGCCCTATTAGGTGTGCTATCAGGCCATATCATTATGATGAGCCTTGCACAAAGAATGAGGAGATTTAAAAAAGAATGGCTTTTAGATTGTTTGGATTTATTTACAACACACACACACACACACACACTGCTTAGAATAAGTGAACACACTCATGCTAAAGTTGACTAAAAAGAGGAATAAAAAATCTTAATGCCTTGATTAAAAAAACGAGGAAAACTCCAACCTTTAGGGACATGAATAATGTCCTTGAATTCTTTGTGAATGAATAATGTATCGCAAATAATTAAAATGTTCTTCTTTAAAATACAGGGTGCATACGTCTGGACACTTCTATCACACACCCTTCACCATATAGACATGGTTTTATTTCAGTTCAAAGTTAGAGTTGGAAACATCTTGAAAAGAAAATAGTCTTTTTCCATAAATGTCTTAGTTTGATCATACATATTTCAAAGTTGAGGATTCATTATTTTGATATAGCTTGCATTGGAACAAACACTATAACATCTTAGTTGATTAGTTTATTGACAAAACATACTATATATTTAACATATGAGCAGAAACTCCTAACAAAAGCTTATTTGATGTCTATTTTAGACAAGTCAACGAAATGTTGTCTTTTATTTCGTCTGTAACAGTGCGTATCTGTGTGTTCATTCATTCATTCATTCATTCACACACACACACACACACACACACACACACACACACACACACACAGAAACATGATTCACATTTAAACAGTAGCCTATGCTATTTTTCCGTTTACAGACACTAACGTTATTCTATATCGCGATTAGAACAAAGCACAAGCATAAAACACTTACAGTTCTCAGCTGAATCTGTTGCTCCTCCTCGACGTGAAAATAAACCAGCACTTCTGTGGTAAATGTCCCAGGATTATTCCTCATAGCCGCGCAAAACGAATCTTAATCTGACTAAAAAATATAGTGTGTTTACAGCATTTGCCTGGGGGCGTTTATCTATTTTGCAAATGGCCTCAAGACATTATCTTATGAATAGCGCGCTCTGC
This sequence comes from Gila robusta, assembly GCA_030770095.1. Lineage (NCBI taxonomy): Eukaryota > Metazoa > Chordata > Actinopteri > Cypriniformes > Leuciscidae > Gila > Gila robusta. The sequence goes on along the minus strand of JAVALU010002341.1, from coordinate 112,665 downwards.
GAGTGGGTGTGAACAAATTAACGATAATGAGCTGAGACAGGAGAAACTGTACTTCTCTTTAGTTTCAGACAGATTACATTGCAGGAGAATATTTGTTTTAAATGTGAATTGTTTTATTTAAAAGTAGAAATTTAAAGCCTTCTTTAGACGTATGTTTCATGTTTGTGTGATAAGTATTAGCGGAGTTTCCGTTCATTTTCCTGAAAGACATGTTTCAGAAAGATTTTTGCGGAGACAGAGTGAGCTGAAAGCGCACCCTGTTTATTTTATTTATTTAAAAAAAAAAAAAGGTTTTGATGTTAATGTGAGTGTACACAAAAAAAGAAGACCCTCTATAGTTTATAATCATGTATTGATTTTATTTATATGACCATAAATGACGGAGTATTTTAAGTCTATGTTGCTGCTATGTGAAAAAAAAAAAACAGCAAAACGCGCGGGCGCGTTCTTGGTCCCCAGAGGGTTAATAAAAGGTTAAATAGAACAAACAAATCACAGATTCTTGATTTTATTGCATTTTACAAAATGTCCCAACTTTTTCTGATTTGGGGTTGTATATATATTATTCCAAAAGAAGACAAAGATAAGTTAGAATGTGGATCGTATAGACCTTTATCGATATTAAATGTTGATTATAGACTGTTCACATCAATTATGGCCAGAAGAATGGAAGAATTCCTGCCCAACCTAATAAATCAAGATCAATCAGGTTTTATCCGTCAGCGCCAGACTCAGAACAATATTAGGCGCACATTGCAAGTTATGAATAATATCAGGAAAATTAAATTAAAAATATAGCTGCGAGCAGTGCACCAGGGTGGCGGTACCGCCGGCTTTGGCCCTTCATCGCTGCTCGCAGCTATATTTATATATATATATATATATATATATATATAAAAACAAGCCGCAACCCCGGTGCCTTTAGGGTTATTGTGCACGACGTGCAAAAACGTAACCCTGCTTTGACTGTCGAAAAGAAGTGTGCTGTAGAGTTTGCATCAGTGTGGGCTCTGCAAAAGTGCGCATCGAGGGCACATATCAAAAATACATATATAACAGAACAAAAAATACATATACAAAAATACATATTTTATAATTCAGATGAGAATAATTTTAAGGAAAACAAATATATTGATCTGAAATATAGCACATGTTTTTGTAAAATAATTTCAAGCAAAAAAGCTCACGGCTGCACAGGCATTCATAACGGTGCGCGTCCAACGCGAGGAGTGAGCAGAACAGAGCGAACGTTTTTTAGTTAATTTCTAAAAAAAACTTAACTTTCATAGGAATTCATTCCAGCGCACTGCGAGCGCCACCATAATCAATGTCCGTGCAGACGTCCGTACTTACTTTCACTTTTATATTAGTGATTTAGAAGCCCTCGCTGGTGTCACACGTCGGTTAACCGGTGGGAAAATATCATCACAGCCATATACCTAATATATTTATATATAAATACAATAGGCATACCTGATAAAATAGTTTTATGTACTATGTTGATATCATTTTGGACACAAGAGGGCAGTATAGCCCTATGAATGATTTTTTCAGATAGCACTAAATAGCCTGTTTTAAACTTTTTCATACTTCTTGAATTGAAAAAAAAGAATAAAATGGGTTTAGTTGTAATATTTTTGTATAATTTTATATAAAACTAAATGGTGTATAATTACATTTTAGAAAGATATTGTCACGTTCGTATTAAGGACAGGAAGCAATAGCGAGTCAACAAGTTTAATGTGGAATAATGGACAGTACAAGTAGATGGTGATCAGGTGACGCAGGGACTCAGACGGTCAGAGCTGGTGCAGACAAACAGTGCAGCGGTGACGATGGTGAGACAAGCAATCCAGTAGACGAACACGACGACGACGACGATGAACCGGAACACCAGGCAGGGAGACAGAACTGGAACCAACAAGACACACATCCAACAACATAAACACGAGACTAAAAGGAAGTAGAGAATACATCTACCGTGACAGTACCCCTCCTCCTAAGAACGCCTCCTGGCGTTCTCAGACTCCCTTACCTGTCGATTGTAATCATCGATAAGGGAGTGATCCAGGATGTCTCTAGCAGGTACCCAACTTCTCTCCTCCGGACCGTAACCTTCCCAGTCCACCAAGTACTGAAATCCGCGTCCCCTCCGCCTCGAGTCCAGAATACGGTTGACCGAATATGTGGTCTCCCCATCTACGAGTCGCGGTGGGGGAGGAACCGGGACTGGCGGATTAATGTGAGAATGAAACACGGGCTTAATCTTAGACACATGGAAGGCGGGATGGATCCTCCTGTACGCAGGAGGTAGTTTGAGGCGGACTGTCACCGGACTAATAATCTTGGTGACAGTAAACGGGCCAATGAATTTAGGAGCAAGTTTATTAGACACGGTGCGGAGAGGAATGTTCTTAGTAGAAAGCCACACTTTTTGACCAACGACGTATACGGGAGGCCTTGACCTGTGGCGATCGGCCTTGGCCTTGGTGCGCGCCCCCACCTGGAGTAGAGTCTCACGGGCTCTAGTCCAAGTGCGGTGACACCTCTGGACAAAGGCGTGAGCGGAGGGGACCGCAACTTCGGATTCCAGACTGGGAAAAATTGGTGGCTGGTACCCTACGCTACACTCAAACGGAGATAGGCCCGTGGCCGACACTGGCAACGAATTGTGTGCGTACTCCACCATAGAGAGTTGCTGACTCCAAGAGGAAGGATTCTTGGAAACCAAACATCGCAACACTCTTTCCAGATCTTGGTTGGCTCTCTCTGTCTGACCATTGCTCTGGGGGTGAAACCCAGAAGAAAGACTAACAGTCGCTCCCAGCAATCTACAAAATTCTCGCCAAAATTTGGACACAAACTGGGGACCCCTGTCAGAGACCACGTCTATCGGGAGGCCATGTAAACGAAAGACGTGATCTACGACAGCTACCGCTGTCTCCTTAGCTGAGGGTAATTTGGGTAAGGGAATGAAATGTGCCGCCTTCGAGAATCGGTCCACTACAGTCAAAACGACTGTGTTACCCTGAGAGGGTGGGAGGGCGGTAATAAAATCTAGAGCGATATGGGACCAGGGTCTCGAAGGGACAGGCAGCGGCTGAAGTAACCCATCTGGAGGTTGATTGGAAGTCTTACCAGTGGCACAGACCGAGCAAGCCAAAACAAAATTGTGAATGTCACGAGCCATACGTGGCCACCAGAATCGTTGCTTGACTAAAAAGCTAGTGCGCTTAACTCCTGGATGGCACGCCACGTTGGAACAATGACCCCACTGGATGACGTCAGACCGTACTCCCTCCGGCACAAACAAACGACTCGGTGGGCAACCGGGCGGAGGCGTTACCCCTTCTAAGGCCTTCTTGACCTTCGATTCGACCTCCCATCTGAGAGTGGAGACCACTAATGTCTCGGGTAAAATACACTCGGGAGTAGACGGGCGTTCGGATTGGTCAAAAATACGAGATAAAGAATCGGGTTTGATGTTTTTGGAACCCGGGCGGTACGAGAGAGTAAAATCAAAACGACCGAAAAAAAGTGCCCACCGAGCCTGCCTGGAATTTAATCTTTTGGCTGTTCTAATATACTCTAAGTTCTTGTGATCGGTCCAGACGATAAAGGGAACCCCTGATCCCTCTAACCAGTGGCGCCATTCCTCCAAGGCTAACTTGACTGCCAACAACTCTCTGTTACCAATGTCGTAATTGCGTTCGGCTGGGGATAAACGATGAGAGAAAAACGCGCAGGGATGCATCTTGTCGTCTACAGAAGAGCGTTGGGACAACACTGCACCTACTCCCACCTCTGACGCGTCGACCTCCACCACGAACTGACGTGATGAATCAGGGGCGATGAGGATGGGGGCTGAAACAAAGCGGCCTTTCAGTTTGTTGAACACAGCTTCCGCTGTGTCCGACCACCTGAACGTCGTTCGGGGGGAGGTCAAGGCAGTCAGAGGCGTGACTAGTTGGCTGAAGTTGCGAATAAAACGCCGGTAGAAATTGGCGAACCCCAGAAACCTCTGTAGGGCCTTACGGGAATCTGGACTTGGCCATTCTACCACAGCCTTAATCTTCTCAGGGTCCATTCGCACTCCTTCAGACGAAATGATGTACCCGAGGAAAGGAACAGACTGTGCATGAAAATCGCATTTCTCCGCCTTGACAAAAAGCCCATTCTCTAGCAACCTCTGAAGCACTCGTCGGACGTGTTGCACATGTTCCTGGAGAGAAGAAGAAAAAATCAATATGTCGTCCAGGTAAACATATATGAATTGGTCTATCATATCTCGCAACACGTCATTGACCAGTGCCTGGAAGACTGCTGGGGAGTTGGACAGCCCAAACGGCATGACCAAGTATTCAAAGTGCCCCCTGGGGGTGTTAAAAGCAGTCTTCCACTCATCCCCCTCCCTAATGCGAACCAAATGATAAGCGTTACGCAAGTCCAATTTTGTGAAGATGGACGCTCCCTGTAACCTCTCGAAGGCTGAAGACATCAACGGCAAAGGATAAGTATTCTTTACCGTGATGTTGTTCAACCCTCGGTAATCAATACAAGGTCGCAGAGATCCGTCCTTCTTCCCCACAAAAAAGAACCCCGCCCCCGCAGGAGAAGAGGAAGGCCGGATGAACTTGGTTGCTAGAGAATCAGAAATATATTTCTCCATAGCCTCCCTCTCTGGAACAGAAAGTGAATATAATTTGCCCTTAGGCGGAGACTTACCTGGCAATAAATCTATAGCACAATCATAGGGACGATGCGGAGGAAGAGAAGCAGCCCGAGACTTACTGAACACCTCCTTCAGGTCCAGATACTCCGCGGGCACGTTAGATAAATCCCCTACTTCCTCCTGAAACACAGACACAGGTACAGACGGACAAGCAGACATGAGACAAGACTTATGACATTCCTTGCTCCACTCCAGCACAGACTTCTGTTGCCAGTCTACTCGAGGGTTGTGACGGATGAGCCAAGGATGTCCAAGGACGACGGGTGCCAGTGGTGAATCCAGGATGTAAAATGACAAAGTCTCAGAGTGGTTACCGGAAGTGATGAGGGTGATGTCTTCGGTGGAAAAGGATATGGTGGGAAGTTCCTGACCGTTAAGTGCGTGAACAGCGATGTTGTGTGTGAGGGGTTTGAGAGGAATCTGAAACTTGAGTGCAAAACTGTAGTCCATAAAATTACCCTCAGCCCCGGAATCCAAAAGTGCAAGACAGTTGTGCTGGTGAATTGACCATCTGAGTCTTACCGGGAGGAGCGTGGAGGTAGATGTTAACGTAGATGAGGTCTTCCTGGCGGAGATTCCACCCGATAGTAGCCTCGTGTTTACTATCGGGCTGGGCCCTTTTACTGGACAGTTGTATGCATAGTGTTCTGATCCTCCGCAGTAGAGACAAAGGCCCTGGGACCTCCGCCTTTCCCTCTCCTCCCGGGAAAGCCGAGCTCGACCAACCTGCATGGGCTCGTGATCGTAGACAGGGCTGACCACGTCCCTGCCGCTGGATCGGGAACTGTCGCCTCCTCCTGGTGTGCGGGTGGACGCGGCTCGACGCTCGACCCGTGACAATCGAGCGTCCACCCGCAATGCTAGGTCGATCAGTCCCGTCAAGGTGGTAGGAAGATCCAGGGCGTAGATTTCCCTCTGGACGTGGTCAGCCAACCCATGCAGGAACATGTCCCACTGCGCCTCCTCGTTCCATCTGCACTCCGCCGCCAAGGTACGAAACTCAATCGAGTAATCGGAAACTGATCTTTCACCTTGCTTCAATTCCGCAAGCGCTCTAGCTGCTTCTCTCCCGGAAACGGCACGATCGAAGACTTCCTTAAGGGCGACGGAGAGAGATTGGAACGAGTTGCAGCATGAGTCTTGATTCTCCCACACCGCCGTTCCCCAAAGCGCCGCTCTCCCAGTCAGCAAAATCAGGACAAAAGCCACCTTGGCTTGTTCAGTATTGAATGTACGTGGTTGGAGTGCAAAATGCATCGAGCAACGGGTCAAGAAAGATCTGCAGAGTGATGGTTCACCTGAATAGGCTTCGGGAACAGGTAGGCGTGGTTCTGACTGGAGAGGTTTCTCAGGTGGTGTGGGAGGAACGGCTGGTGTGGGCGGCGCAGCGGGAACACGTAGGCGTTGGATCTGCTGGGTGAGCTCGGACACCTGCGCCACCAGAGCTTGTACTGCCCCTCCTGTGTCGCTGATGTCCTTCTCCTGCGAATTCATTCTTCGTATACTGTTGTGGACAAATTCCTCCAAGGACGATGAAGCTCCGCTCGCTGCTTCCATAGTTGGTCAGATCGTTCTGTCACGTTCGTATTAATGACAGGAAGCAATAGCGAGTCAACAAGTTTAATGTGGAATAATGGACAGTACAAGTAGATGGTGATCAGGTGACGCAGGGACTCAGACGGTCAGAGCTGGTGCAGACAAACAGTGCAGCGGTGACGATGGTGAGACAAGCAATCCAGTAGACGAACACGACGACGATGAACCGGAACACCAGGCAGGGAGACAGAACTGGAACCAACAAGACACACATCCAACAACATAAACACGAGACTAAAAGGAAGTAGAGAATACATCTACCGTGACAGATATGAGACGTTTCCTGATTCTTTTTTACATTACTTTAATCCCTCACCATAGCAAAACCATTTGAGATATTCATTATGCGTTCACAATTTAGCATCTTTAATGTATTTTCATCATGTTGAAAAAGTTTGGTGGGAATAAAATAAACCACTTAAGAGGAGTGAGTAAAAATGTACAAGCTGGTTTTGCAAAACATCCACATTCAGACCAAAATAGCCCACTTTCTGTTGGGCTGGCTTAAAACATAGAGCACGAAAGTTGTACGGCCAGATTAGATCTATATGTGTACCAAGTGTTATATTATTATAGTACATAGTATACATGCAAGTGTGTTTGATTTATGGACCAAATTTTCAGACCAAGTTTATGGACCAAGTTAATTTAATTAATAAACTAATTATATAAAACTATTGTTAATGCACTACAATTAAACTGGTTATATGCCTTTACTTTATTAATAAAACTTATTTAAAAAATACAAGGCTTAAGACATTTATTTTCCTTTTCAATGCAGGCCAAACCACACAGCAGTGAAATGGTTAATCTAGCCCCCCTCCCCTACACGCACGCACACACACACACACACACACACACACACACACACACACACACAGTATCTTTTTAAAGATACTAGTACTTATTCATTACATACTAGTCCTTATTTATTAGATACTAGTGCATATTCATTCGTTACTAGTACTTATTCAGTAGATTGTAGTTGCTATTAAATTGGCACTAGTACTTAATCATTAGATACTAGTACTTGTTCATTAGTTACTAGTACTTATTCATTAGTTACTAGTACTTATTCATTAGTTACTAGTACTTATTATTAGATACTAGTACTTATTCATTAGATACTAGTACTTATTTCAATAGTGACTAGTAACTATTCTTTTGTTACTAGTAAGACACTTTTTTTTTGCCATTGACTTCTATGGGGATCTGTCATTTAGATATCAACTATTCAGTTCTGACTAGTATGTATTCCAATTGTGACTAGTACATATATATTACATTTTAGTAGTTATTCATTAGGTACTAGTACTTATTTTTTAGATACTAGTACCTATTAATAAATACTAGTATTTATTCAATAAACACTAGTACTAAGTCATTAGATACTAGTACCTATTAAATAGATACCAGAACTTATTCATTAGCTTCTAATACATATTCAAAAGAATATCTAAAGAATAAGCAATAGTATCTAAAGAATAGGCACTAGTACTAAAGAACAAGCACTAGTCGCTAATGAATAAGTACTAGTACTTAATTGAATAGATACTAGTATCTAAAAAATAAGTACTAGTAGCATGAAAATAGAGACTAGTAGGTTAAAATGATTAAATGTTAAAACGGCTTGCCATATTGGCTCAGAGAGAGAGAGAGAGAGAGAGAGAGAAAATGTCCACATTCAAACTACAATATCTGACTTTCTGTTGGTCTGAGCTAATGGCTGTAAATTAGAAATTTGTTCAGCTTGAGGAGAAGAATATACACGCTGAGTTTTGTAACTGTAGGTAAAACTAACTAAGTTATAACACACTTTATATGTCCTATTTTAGTCATGGAAATTCATTTCCTCGCCGCGGCCAAACCGTTCGAGATATCAAAAATCCGTCCGCAATTTAGCATCCTCAAAGTCTTGACTTCATGCACACCGAGTTTGGCGATGATTGAATGAATTGCCTAGGAGGAGTACTTTAAATTCCACAGCAAACGTTTTCCAAACAACCCAAAATAGCCGACTTCCTGTTGGGCTGGCGTAAAACTTGACCGGGGGAAAGATGTTCGGCCCGATGAGATCTATATGTGTACTGAGTTTCATATTAATTGATGCAAGCGTGTTTGATATATGGACAAGTGTTCAAACACCATTCCAGAGGGCGCTGTCGAGCCCCCCTGCCACGCCCGGGTACCATCTTCAGCCCGGCCCTGATGGCCGCGGGTTCTGACCCGTGTGCAAAGTTTCAAGAGTTTTCGAGCACGTTAAGGCCCCCAAAAGTGCCCAAAAGGTAGTAAAATAATAATAAAGAATAATAATAATAATAATAAATATAGCTGCGAGTAGCGATTACGGGCCCAAGCCGGTGGCATCGCAACCCCGGTTCCTTTAGTTACCTAAAGGCACCGGGGTGGCGGTGCCGCCGGCTTTGGCCCTTCATCGCTGCTCGCAGCTATATTTATATATATATATATATACATATATAAGAAGCCGGTGGCACCGCCACCCTGGTGCCTTTAGGGTTATTGTGCACGACGTGCAAAAACGTAACCCTGCTTTGACTGTCGAAAAGAAGTGTGCTGTAGAGCTTGCATCAGTTTGGGTGCATCAAGTGCGCATCGAGGGCACATATCAACCACAAAGTATGCGTGAGCAACCTTCTGAAACCTAAAATGAAAAATGAGACACCTCATCCATGGGTCTCATGGATTTAACAGACACATGAAATAAGTACACAAGACCGAGTATTCATATGAAGTGTGCCATTTGGGACAGGGCCTATGATCGTGAACCACAAAAGCCACATATATGAGATAATTTAAATATAGAATAATTTTTAATGTCATAGGATGTCATAGCTCAATATGTTTTTCAGCACTTAAATGTGTAAATATAGAAGCCCAGTATTTATCTGGAGGTCTTTGTACAGGTTTATTAATGTAATTATATTTTACGCTTATGTGTTCTATGATATGCAATGGAAGTAAATTTTAATGTTTAACATGAGTGTATTCACAACACATAGCATACGATATAATATCTTAAGATTATTCATCATTATGTTGTCTCTGCCTTTTCTGTTTTAATGATATTCAGAACAGAAAAACTAAATGTTCCTTAATTTTAATTAACACTAACTTTATTCTCATCTGAATTATAAATAATTGATTTCCGTATAAAATGATTTCTGCGCCTCTCTCTCTCTCTCTCTCTCTTTCTCTCTCTCTCTCACACACAGTTCGATCGCGCCCGCGCGATCACGCACACACACACAGTTCGCTCGCGCCAGCGCGTCTCTCTCGCACGCACACACACACTCCAGCTTGAGAGAGAGAGGCGCGCACGTTCGAACTGTGTGTGCGTGTGTGAGAGAGAGAGAGGCGCGGGCGCGATCGAACTGTGTGTGTGTGTGTGTGTGTGTGTGAACAGTGGAAACATACTCCGTCTTTTTTTTCATACAGGACATCATTCAGACTGCAAACTGTTTACTTATATTTGTGTACACTCGCAATAAAACACAACATCCTCAGTCACATATGTAATATATTTATATATAAATATAATTTTGGACACAAGAGGGCAGTATAGCCCTATTTATGATTTTGAGTTTAAACTATCACCGAAGAGACCCCTTTCCCCTCCTTCTCCCCCTCCCCACACAGACACACACACACACACACACACACACAGACAGAATAGCAGGGGACACTCTCTCTGTCAGAGAGAGGGAGAGAAAATTCTCAGAATCCACATTCAAACCACAATATCTGACTTTCTGTTGGTCGGAGATAATGACTGTAAATTAGAAAGTTGTTCGGCTTGACGAGAACAATATACACGCCAAGTTTTGTAACTGTAGGTAAAACTAACTAAGTTATAACACACTTTATGTGTCCTTTTTTAGTCATAAATTCATTTTCTCGCCACGGCCAAACTGTTTGAGATATCAAAAATCCGTCCGCAATTTAGCATCCTCAATGTCTTGACTTCATGCTGACCGAGTTTCGTGGTGTTTGGATTAATTCTCTAGGAGAAGTATATAAAAAATAAAAGCATGCATTTTCCAAACAACCCATAATAGCTGACTTCCTGTTGAGCTGTCGTTAAACTTAGAGCACGAAAGTTGTTCGGCCCGATGAGATCTAAATATGTACCGAGTTTCATATTATTACATGCAAGCATGTTTGATATATGGACAAGTGTTCGAATCGCATTCCAGGGGGCGCTGTCGAGCCCCCCTGCCACGCCCGGGTACCAGCTTCAGCCCGGCCCTGATGGCCGCGGGTTCTGACCTGTGTGCAAAGTTTCAAGAGTTTTCGAGCACGTTAAGGGCCCCAAAACCTTGAAAAACAAAAATAAAAGCATTCTCACTCAGCAGACAAATCCCCCTCCCCCCAAACACACGGAGAGACGTAGGGTCAGAGAGAGAGGAAGAGAAAATTCTCCAAAACATCCACATTCAAACCAAAATATCTGACTTCCTGTTGGTCTGAGCTAATAACTGTAAATTAGAAAGTTGTCCAGCTCGATATGAACAATATACATACTGAGTTTTAAGATTGTAGATAAAAGTATAGACCTAACTCCCCCTCTTTTGTCAAAAGGTGGCGCTACTGAGCCCCTGCACCACGCCCGTTTCTGAAACTTTGCACATGTCTACTGGCTAATAAATGTGATGTGTCTGTCGAGTTTCATGCAATTTCAAGTATGCTAAGAGTCTCAAAAGCATCAAAAGAATCTTAAAGTTTGATGCGTTACCACGGCAACAGTATCTAAGATATCAATAATCCTTTCACAGGTCTAAATCTGCCGTGTGTTTACATTATACACATAAAGTTTTAAGCAAATCGGGTAAAAATAAGAGGGTGATTTAAAAGCATTTTGAAAGTGACACACTTCCTGCTGCCAGTTGGTGGCGCTATAACTTTGACTCACAATAGTCACATCCATGTGATCGGCCTCTTACAGCGAACACACTGCTGAAGTTTCATCAAGATCAGTCAATGTATGCAGAAGTTATAACACACTTCCTGTTTCCATTATTCGCCATAAATTCGTTTCCTCGCCACGGCCAAACCGTTCGAGATATCAAAAATCCCCTGGCAATTTTTCATCCTCAATGTCTTGACTTCATCCACACCGAGTTTGGTGACGATCGGGTGAATTCCCTAGGAGAAGTGTTTCAAATTCCTGAGCATGAGTTTCCAAACAACCCATAATAGCCGACTTCCTGTTGGGCTGGCGTAAAAAGTAAGAGTACGAAGGATATATGAAACGATGAGATCTATATGTGTACCGATTTTCATATTAATTCATGCAAGCGTGTTTGATATATGGACATGTTTTCGAATCCCGTTCCAGGGGGCGCTGTCGAGCCCCCCTGCCACGCCCGGGTACCATCTTCAACCCGGCCCTGATGGCCGCGGGTTCTGACCCGTGTGCAAAGTTTCAAGAGTTTTCGAGCACGTTAAGGGCCCCAAAAGTGCCCAAAAGGTAGTAAAATAATAATAAGAATAATAATAATAATAATAATAATAATAATAATAATAATAATAATAATAATAAATAATCCTAAGGAAAACAATAGGGCCTTCGCCTTTTCAAGGCTTGGGCCCTAATAATAATAAAGAATAATCCTTAGGAAAACAATAGGGCCTTCGCCTTTTCAAGGCTTGGGCCCTAATAATAATAATAATAATAAAGAATAATCCTTAGGAAAACAATAGGGCCTTCGCCTTTTCAAGGCTTGGGCCCTAATAAATATATATATATAAATATAGCTGCGAGCAGCGATTACAGGCCCAAGCCGGTGGCGGTGTCGCCGGCTTTGGCCCTTCATCGCTGCTCGCAGCTATATTTATATAATATATATATATATATATATATATATATATATATATATAAGAAGCCGGTGACACCGCCACCCTGGTGCCTTTAGGGTTATTGTGCACGACGTACAAAAACGTAGCCCTGCTTTGACTGTCGAAAAGAAGTGTGCTGTAGAGCTTGCATCAGTGTGGGCTCTGCAAAAGTGCGCATAGAGGGCACATATCAACCACAAAGTATGCGTGAGCAACCTTCTGAAACCTAAAATGACAAATGAGACACCCTACAGACGGTCTCATGGATTTTACGGACACATGAAATAAGTACACAAGACTGAAAATTCATATGAAGTGTGCCATGTGGGACAGGGCCTATGATCGTGAACCACAATAGCCACTTATATTGATTTTGCCCGGCCATCATTTCCCATGTTTGATTTCTGTATTTGACCGATTGTTTACCGTTGCTGACTACATTCTGCCTGGCCCAATCTGGATTGTTTATTGGACTCTGATTCTTGCTGCCTGCCTCGGCCCTTTGCCTGTCAACCTGGTTTGTCTCTGCCTTTTCTGTTCTGCCCTGTTTGCCATTGCTCACCCTTTCTGTCTTGACCATTCTTAATAAAAAGCTGCAAATGGATCCCCCTGGCCTGACCCTGCCTCGTTACAACACATATGCTGCATCTGCTCGCTATCTGCCGAAGGCTCTGGTAGTTCCGCTTCAGCACTGATGATGTTGTAGGAATAGTGCGCTCTGTTTGGTCTGGATTATTCGGGATTTTTTATTTTATACAGAAATAAGTTATTTATAATTCAGATGAGAATAAAGTTAGTGTTGATTAAAATGAAGGAAAACTTTGATTGTATTGATCTGAAATATAGCACATTAATTTTAAATTCATTTAGGTTCAATTACCAAATATACAATCTTAATTTAATTTAAAGCAAACAATACATTTAAATACATTTAAATACATATATGGGTTATATGAATATTTTGGAGAAAAATAATATGTATATATATTATTAAAAATAATAATATAATATATATATATATATATATATATATATATATATCCAAAAAGACAAGGCCTTAAACTTAAGCTTGAACAAGGGTTAAACTCTTGTCACTAACAGACACCAAGGCACAATCACACACACACACACACACACACACAGTTTAAAAGCAAAAATATATTTATCCAACCCCATTTAAAAACAGTCTGTGAGTGCCATCTTTTGGACATCCATCATATTGCATATGTTTTCAAAAATTTTAAGGAAAACATATATATTGATCTAATATATATATATATATATATATATATATATATAGTACATATGTATAAATGAACAGGCTTGCGATGTCAAGATTGCAATGCTGGAATGTGTGTGTGTGTGTGTGGGTGTGGGTGGCTCAGCGCGATTGAACAGTGTGTTACACATAAAAACATACTCCGTCATTTTCTTCATACAGGACATCATTCAAACTGCAAAGTGTTTACTTATATTTGTGTACACTCGCAATAAAACACAACATTGTGTTTTTGTTAAATAAATTAAAGTAATACATCCACCCGAAATGGCACTAATTTTAAAATTAAACTAAAATGCTCACGGCTGCACGGGCATTCATAACTGTGCGCGCCCACGGTGAGGAACGAGCAGAACAGAGTGAACGTTGTTTAGTTCATTCCTACTTCCATAGGAATTAATTGAAAAAGCTCGCTCTACTCTGCACCATTATTAATGTCTTGTGCGGACGTCCGTATTTTACTTCCACTTCCAAGTTAGCGATTTTAAAGCTCCCAGCGGTGTCACACGTTGATTAACCGGTGGGAAAATATTCCCATAGTAACATCCCTAATATTTATATATAAATAAAATAGGCCTACCTGATTTTGAACACAAGAGGGCAGTATAGCACTATGTATGATTTGGAATTTTTTTTTTTTTTGACTAAACAACCATTCTGGCTGTTTTTAAACTTAAACATAATTCTTTAATTGAAAAAAATGAATAAAATGGGTTTAGTTCTAATATTTGTATAATTTTATATAAAAATAAATGGTGTATAATTACATTTTAGAAAGATATGAGACATTTCCTGATTCTTTTTTTTTTACATTAATTTAATCCCTCACCATAGCAAAACCGTTTGAGATATTCAATATCCGTTCACAATTTAGCATCTTTAATGTATTTTCATCATGTTGAAAAAGTTTGGCGTGAATAAAATAAACTACTTAGGAGGAGTAGCTAAAAACTCAGAATCTGAAATCCACATTCAAACCAAAATATCTGACTTCCTGTTGGTCGTAGCTAATGACTGTAAATTAGAAAGTTGTCCGGCTCGAAGAGTACAATATACATACCGAGTTTTGTTACTGTAGATAAAACTAACCCCCCCACTTTTGTCAAAAGCATTTAGAAAGTGACACACTTCCTGCTGCCAGTTGGTGGCGCTATAACTTTGACTCACAATAGTCACATCCATGTGATCGGCCTCTTACAGCGAACACACTGCTGAAGTTTCATCAAGATCAGTTAATGTATGATGAAGTTATAACACACTTCCTGTTTCCATTATTCGCCATAAATTCGTTTCCTCGCCACGGCCAAACCGTTCGAGATATCAAAAATCCGTCCGCAATTTAGCATCCTCAATGTGTTGACCTCAAGGTGACCGAGTTTGGCAGTAAACGGATGCAATCTCTAGGAGAAGTACTTCAAATTCCAGAGCAAGCGTTCTCCAAACAACCCATAATAGCCGACTTCCTGTTGGGCTGGCGTAAAACTTGACCGAGGGAAAGTTGTTCGGCCCGATGAGATCTATATGTGTACTGAGTTTCATATTAATTCATGCAAGCGTGTTTGATCTATGGACCAAGTTTTGGGGACCCCATTCAAGGGGGCGCTGTTGAGCCCCCCTGCCACGCCCCGGGTACCATGCTTCAGCCGGGCCCTGATGGCCGTGGGCTCTGACCTGTGTGCAAAGTTTCAAGAGTTTTCAAGCACGTTAAGGGCCCCAAAAGCCCCTGAAACCTTGAACACCATTAAAATAATAGTCAAATTCCCCAAACCCCACACACAGAGACAGAGGGAGAGGGAGGGAGAAAATTCTCCTAGAAAATCACATTCAAACCAAAATATCTGACTTTGTGTTGTTCGGAGCTAATGACTGTAAATTAGAAAGTTGTCCGGCTCGAGGAGAACAATATACATACCGATTTTTGTTACTGTAGGTAAAACTAATACCCCATTTTTGACTAAAGGTGGCGCTACTGAGCCCCTCACCACACCCGTTTCTGAAACTTTGCACATGTCTACTGGCTAATAAATGTGATGTGTCTATCGAGTTTCATGCAATTTCAAGCATGCTAAGAGTCTCAAAAGCATCAAACAAGAATATTAAAGTTTGATGCGTTGCCAAGGCAACATTATCTTAGATATTAAATAATCCTTTCACAGGTCTACATCTGGCGTGTGTTTACATTATACAGATGAAGTTTGAAGCAAATCGGGTAAAAATAAGAGGGTGATTTCAAAGCATTTTGAAAGTGACACACTTCCTGCTGCCAGTTGGTGGCGCTATGACTTTGACTCACAATAGTCACATCCATGTGATCGGCCTCTTACAGCGAACACACTGCTGAAGTTTCATCAAGATCAGTTAATGTATGCTGAAGTTATAACACACTTCCTGTTTCACGTTTCTCGCCATAATTTCGTTTCCTCGCCACGGCCAAACCGCTCGAGATATCAAAAATCCCCTGGCAATTTTTCATCCTCAATGTATTGACTTCATGCTGACCGAGTTTTGTGCCATTTCTTTGAATTCTCTAGGAGAAGTACTTTAAATTCCATTGCATGCGTTTTACAAACAACCCTAAATAGCCGACTTCCTGTTGGGCTGGGGTAAAAAGTAAGAGTATGAAGTATATATGAACCGATGAGATCTATAAGTGTACCGAGTTTCATATTCTTACATGCAAGCGTGTTTGATTTATGGACCAAGTTTTCGGACCCCGTTCCAGGGGGTGCTGTCTAGCCCCCCTGCCACGCCCGGGTACCATCTTCAGCCCGACCCTGATGGCCGCGGGTTCTGACCCGCGTGCAAAGTTTCAAGAGTTTTCGGGCACGTTAAGGGCCCCAAAAGTGCCCGAATAGTCGTAAGAAAAATAAAAGAAAAAAAAAAAGAAAAAAAAAATTAATCCTAAGGAAAAAAATAGGGCTCTGCGCCCTTTCAGGGCTTGGGCCCTAATAAAGAAGAATAATAAAGAATAATCCTAAGGAAAACAATAGGGCCTTCGCCTTTTCAAGGCTTGGGCCCTAATAATAATAATCCTAAGGAAAACAATAGGGCTCTGCGCCCTTTCAGGGCTTGGGCCCTAATAATAATAATCCTTAGGAAAACAATAGGGCCTTCGCCTTTTCAAGGCTTGGGCCCTAATAATCCTTAGGAAAACAATAGGGCCTTTGCCTTTTCAAGGCTTGGGCCCTAATAATAATAATAATAATAATAATAATAATAAATAATCCTTAGGAAAACAATAGGGCCTTCGCCTTTTCAAGGCTTGGACCCTAATAATAATAATAATAAGAAGAAGAAGAAGAATCCTAAGGAAAACAATAGGGCTCTGCGCCCTTTCAGGGCTTGGGTCCTAATAATCCTAAGGAAAACAATAGGGCCTTCGCCTTTTCAAGGCATGGGCCCTAAATATAGCTGCGAGCAGCGATTACGGGCCCAAGCCGGTGGCACCGCCGCCCTGGTGCCTTTAGGGTTATTGTGCACGACGTGCAAAAACGTAACCCTGCTTTGACTGTCGAAAAGAAATGTCCTTTAGAGCTTGCATCAGTGTGGGCTCTGCAAAAATGCGCATCGAGGGCACATATCAACCACAAAGTATGCGTGAGCAACCTTCTGAAACTTACAATGAAAAATGAGACGCCCTACGGTCTCATGGATTTAACGGACACATGAAATAAGTACACAAGACCGAAAATTCATATGAAGTGTGCCATTTGGGACAGGGCCTATGATCGTGAACCACAATAGCCACATATATGAGATAATTTAAATATAGAATATTTTTTAATGTCATAGCTCAATATGTTTTGCAGCACTTAAATGTGTAAATATAGAAGTCCAGTATTTATCTGGAGGTCTTTGTACAGGTTTATTAATGTAATTTTATTTTACGCTTATGTGTTCTATGATATGCAATGGAAGTAAATTTTAATGTTTAACATGGGTGTATTCACAACACATAGCATACGATATAATATCTTAAGATTATTCATCATTATGTTGTCTCTGCCTTAATTTTAATTAACACTAACTTTATCCTCATCTGAATTATAAATAATTGATTTCCGTATAAAATGATTTCTGCGCCTCTCTCTCTCTCTCTCTCTCACACACACAGTTCGATCGCGCCCGCGCCTCTCTCTCTCTCTCACTCACACACACACACACACAGTTCGATCGCGCCCGCGCCCCTCTCTCTCTCTCTCTCTCTCTCTCTCACACACACACACAATTCGATCGCGCCAGCGCGATCACACACGCACACACACACAGTTCGATCGCGCCAGCGCGCCTCTCTCGCGCGCACACACACACTCCAGCTTGAGAGAGAGGCGCGCGTGATCGAACTGTGTGTGTGTGCCTGTGTGAGAGAGAGAGTTGCGGGCGCGATCGAACTGTGTGTGTGTGTGTGCGCGCGCGCGTGTGTGTGAGAGAGAGAGGCGCGCGATCGAACTGTGTGTGTTTGTGTGTGTGTGTGTGTGTGTGTGAGAACAGTGGAAACATACTCCGTCATTTTTTTCATACAGGACATCATTCAGACTGCAAACTGTTTACGTATATTTGTGTACACTCGCAATAAAACACAACATCCTCAGTCACATACGTAATATATTTATATTTTATATAAAAATAAATGGTGTATAATTACATTTTTAGAAGATATGAGACGTTTCCTGATTCTTTTTTTGACATAATCCCTCGCCATAGCAAAACCGTTTGAGATATTCAATATCCGTTAACAATTTAGCATCTTTAATGTATTTTCATTATGTTAAAAAAGATTGGTGGGAATAAAATAAACCACTTAAGAGGAGTGAGTAAAAATGTAGAGGCTGGTTTTGCAAAACATCCACATTCAGACCAAAATAGCCGACTTCTTGTTGGGCTGGCTTAAAGTAGTTTGGCCTGATAAGATCTATATGTGTACCGAGTTTCATATTATTACATGCAAGTGTGTTTGATTTATGGACCAAATTTTCAGACCAAGTTTATGGACCAAGTTAATTTAATTAATAAACTAATTATATAAAACTATTGTCAATGCACTACAATTAAACTGGTTATATGCCTTTACTTTATTTAAAAAAAAAACTTATTTAAAAAATACAAGGCTTAAGACATTTATTTTCTTTTTTAATGAAGGCCAAACCACACAGCAGTGAAATGGTTAATCTAGCCCCCCTCCCCCTACACACACACACACACAGGCACAGACACAGAGACGTAGGCTCAGAGAGAGAATGACCACATTCAAACCAAAATATCTGACTTTCTGTTGGTCCGAGCTAATGACTGTAAATTAGAAAGTTATCCGGCTTGATGAGTACAATATACGTACTGAGTTTTGTTACTGTAGATAAAACTAACCCCCCCATTTTTGACTAAAGGTGGCTTTAAATTCCATTGCATGCGTTTTCCAAACAACCCTAAATAGCCGACTTCCTGTTGGGCTGGCGTAAAACTTAGAGCACGAAAGTTGTTCGCCCCGATGAGATCTATAAGTGTACCGAGTTTCATATTATTACATGCAAGCGTGTTTGATTTATGGACCAAGTTTTCGGACCCCGTTCCAGGGGGCGCTGTCGAGCCCCCCTGCCACGCCCGGGTACCAGCTTCAGCCCGGCTCTGATGGCCGCGGGTTCTGACCCGTGTGTAAAGTTTCAAGAGTTTTCGAGCACGTTAAGTGCCAAAAAGGTAGTAAAATAATAATTTTCCTAATTTTCCTAAGGAAAACAATAGGGCCTTCGCCTTTTCAAGGCTTGGGCCCTAATAATAAAGAATAATCCTTAGGAAAACAATAGGGCCTTCGCCTTTTCAAGGCTTGGGCCCTAATAATAAAGAATAATCCTTAGGAAAACAATAGGGCCTTCGCCTTTTCAAGGCTTGGGCCCTAATAATCCTAAGAAGAACAATAGGGCTCTGCGCCCTTTCAGGGCTTGGGCCCTAATAATCCTTAGGAAAACAGTAGGGCCTTCGCCTTTTCAAGGCTTGGGCCCTAATAAGTCATTTGAGATTATAATAATAAGTCATTTGAGGTTGTTAAGGATGGAATCTAACTAGGACAGATGTTCTCTCCCTGGATGTATATAGTTACCCTTTTTTTTGTGCCCTTATTTCTTTATTTTTATTTTCTGTTGTAAAAGAGAAAAAAAGTTATACTTTGAAACAATTGAACAAACCTGGAGTAAAATTTATATTTAAAACACATTAGGTAATTGTACATACCTGTATTTGTAAAGACACTTTGTGATTGCATTGAGCACTATATGTAACCTGAAATATACTATATGATTGTACTCAAATGAATGATCAAAATAAACACAAAATAACAAAAAAAAGCGTTTGGATGATTTGTACATATAAATAACTTTAACCCTCTGGGGACCAGAAACGCGCCGGCGCGTTTTGCTTGTTTTTTTTCCACATAGCAGAAAAATAGACTTAAAGTAGGGGAGACCAGGGACAGTTGTAACACTTTTTGCAATTTTTAGCAATACATCAAAATCCATTTATACTGGAATAACCAATTTGTTATATTACAAACTTCAATCTGTCAACTGCTGAAACAATGTATTTAAGTGGTTTTATGAAATATGTACAGGTTGCAAAATTAATTTTAATACAGTCTCTCCATTGTTACAACCGTCCCAGTGTACAGGGACGGTTGTAACACATGTCAGGGACGGTTGTAACGTGTCTAAAATATAGGCTACATAATGAATTAATCATATAACCTACTCAAAATGGACAATATTATTTATCAGTCATCCCAGCGGGCACCTTGACGTCAATTTAACATCAATATGACATCAAACATTGATGTCAAAATAACATCACAAAATAGGTCAAAAAAATGAAAGTCATATTCACGTCAAAGTGTCGGTCAATTTGATGTCAAGATTTTGACCTCTGATGATTATGTCAAAACATAACCAACACCATCAGATCACCTTTACTCTTTGTTCATCTGGCTGTTCACCACTCAGTTTCAGCAGCCAAACAAAATCTAAAGTTAAAAACATTAGGGTCAAGAGCCCAACTAAAGCAAACATTGATCACCAAAATGGTGACTTAAAATTGTGATTTTCTCCTTCAGTGATTCTGCTTGTTAACATCAGGTGTTCATCAATAATGACCAATCATCACTCAATTAATCACTTAATTATCTCATTAACTTTAACACTGCTTCAGACACTGTTTGAAAAACAGTCAATGTTTGATGTCACATTTATGTTGAATTGATATCGAAGCTTGATATTGAATGATATCAAAATAGCATTACAATGACATCAACATCATGACATCCTGACGTCAAATAGATGTAGAATTGACATCAAATGCCAACAAAGCATGACATCAAAATAACAGCAAAATGACATCAGCAGAGGTCAAAATCTTGACATCAAATTGACATTGACACTTTGACATCAATATGACTTTCATTTTTGACCTATTTCGTAACGTCATTTTGACCAATGTTTGATGTATTTATGTTAAATTGACATCAAATGTGCACTGGGATGTTATTGTGTTATATGTATATTTCATATTTCTAAGTAGCCTAATGATTACCCTTTCCAGCACAGGTCCCCTGTCTGTCTTCCTCTTTCTTATTTGGCATGCTGTAAGCAATCACGTTTCCACTGACTATTTTTATATAAAAAAAGATAATTACCTTAAAATGTGATTTGATGACATTTTACATTTAATTTGCAATGCACAGTGCATATTTTACTTTTAATTTGCACATTAAATGGAAACTATGCAGTTTTTTTTATAGCTTAATTAGTTTTTAAAATATAAATGAAACTTGGTTGGTGATTCTGGGACAGTTGTAACGGGGCGTTACAACCGTCCCAGTATCACCAACCATGTTTTCATCTCATGTGAGCTAGCTTGACTGATAGTTTGACACTTGTTAGCCATTTCTATTTTTAGCTTACAAAACAGTGATTCTAATAATACTTGTTTGAATTCATAAACATTTTATCTTATAACAGCATCCAAAAAAGTACATCAGAAAGAAAAGTAATTTTTTACCTCAAAAATAACCTTTTGTCGATAACTCTGTCAGGAAGTTTCTAATGTGGCTCCCTTTTTGGCAAAAATGGAGGGAAACTAACTGAGCATAAGCACAGTGAGTGTCATCACTCTAGGTTGTTTCTTATTGGAGGAATTCAAGGTGTTACAACCGTCCCCTGTTACAACTGTCCCTGGTCTCCCCTACTACCATCATTTCTGTTCATATAGAGTTAAGAAATATGAGAAAATAATCTGTTAAATGTCTACTTTTTTATGTGCCCACATACAATCGAAATAAAATATTGTGCTTTTGTAAAATAAAGAAAATAAACAGGGTGTGCGTTCTGCCTCTCAGTCACCGTGAACTTTTTGTCTGGAGCACGTCTCTAATCTTCAACAAAACTCAGCAAATACTATTCACCCAGCCATAAGCAATATATCTTTTAAATCATTTGAGTTTGTACTTTTAAATGATCCGATTCAAAACTAAAATAAATATTCTCCGTTTATGTCATCTATATAAAAAGAGAGACGTGTCAGCCGGTCTAATTATCTTCCTCTCAGCTCATTATTCTGGTAATGTGACACGCCCACGGAGAGCACGCGCTAATTCAAACGCAAATATGTGAAGCAACACATTGAGACGCGTTAACGCCCATAAACTCTGAAAACACACTATATTTTTTAGTCAGATTAATCTACTGTCGTCTTGCGCGGCTATATGAGGAACAATCCTGGGACATTTACCTACCTCAGAACAAGTGCTGGTTTATTTTCACCACGAGGAGGACCAACAGATTCAGCTGAGAACTGTAAGTGTTTTATGCTTGTGCTTTGTTCTAATCGCGATATAGAATAACGTTAGTGTCTGTAAACGGAAAAATAGCATACCGTTTAAATGTGAATCATGTTTCTGTGTGTGTGTGTGTGTGTGAATGAATGAATGAATGAACACACAGATACGCACTGTTACAGACGAAATAAAAGACAACATTTCGTTGACTAGTCTAAAATAGACATCAAATAAGCTTTTGTTAGGAGTTTCTGCTCATATGTTAAATAAATACTATGTTTTGTCAATAAACTAATCAACTAAGATGTTATAGTGTTTGTTCCAATGCAAGCTATATCAAAATAATGAATCCTCAACTTTGAAAATATGTATGATCAAACTAAGACATTTATGGAAAAAGACAGTTTTCTTTTCAAGATGATTCCAACTCTAACTTTGAACTTTGAACTGAAATAAAACCATGTCTATATGGTGAAGGGTGTGTGATAGAAGTGTCCAGACGTATGCACCCTGTATTTTAAGATTTTTTATTCCTCTTTTTAGTCAACTTTAGCATGAGTGTGTTCACTTATTCTAAGCAGTGTCTGTGTGTGTGTGTGTGTGTGTGTGTGTGTGTGTGTGTGTGTTGTAAATAAATCCAAACAATCTAAAAGCCATTCTTTTTTAAATCTCATTCTTTGTGCAAGGCTCCTCATAATGATATGGCCTGATAGCACACCTAATAGGGCCATTATGGGAGGGTCTTTGTCTTTCTCAGGTGTGAAATGCCACACATATTAATGAGAGATCACGCCCCTTCGCATAAAGCTTTCTCAAACAAAACACGTCATACACATTCTAAAAGACTTTATTGACTTATCTGAATGAGTAGTCAGGATGATTCTCACATAGTTTTGGAGCAAATATTCTAGACTATGTGATACAATTTTCAAAAGTCTTGTGAAGAAATAATCAATATGTGTTTTGTGGCCTTATTTCAGAAACTTTTATTTTTAGTTTTTTCAATAACCATGCATAAATAATATTCTCTCAAAAATACAAACATGTACATACATGTTGCTCACATATTATGGTAGCCCCGTTTGTGCTATATAGAGTGAATTTACACCTTTGCCATTAACATGTTTATAAATAACTGAAAAAAGCACAAATGTCAGTGCATGTCAAAACATCCCAAGGGCCCCAAAAACCCCTTGGTCCCCAGAGGGTTAACTGCATCACATTACAGGTCAAACCCCTCTGAACTATCTAAACAAACAAACAAAAAAGTATTTGGTTTTGAGTACACTTTTGTGAACACAAATCTCTTCTGATATAAGACAGAACTATTTAAATCAGGGTCAGATCATCATTCCCTAAATAAATACTTATAATAATTCATTATTATTATATAGTTACGTATAATTGTCATTGATCCTGTTGAGAATTTATCGCAATGATTTTAAATTCAGTTGAGGTATTTGATATAACAGAATTTTTATATGCTGTGTCTTAAGAGCCATAGGCTATAACAAACTTGCAGAACACACATTTATTTTATTTAATCGCAGCCACTATAGCACTATGCTATGTTATGAATTTTAAATGGTTTCAATATATTGTGCAGCCTTAGAAAATGGTCTAAGGATCCAGTTCATGGGTTCTCATCTGTGGAATATGCCACTTCTGGTATTTTGCCAGTTAAAGGTACAATATGCAGGATTTTTCGCCACCAGGGGTCGCTAATCTCTTACAATAACAAAGGCGTATATTGATGACGTATATTCCACATTAAGCTGAATTATGGATCTTGTCGTCAAGCTGATGGATCTTTTATAGATGAGTGAATACATTGATGTTTTTAACATGACTGTGGTATGAAGCAGGGCGCGATTGCTAGACGTATACTAGCGCCACACACAACGTGAGTCCCGTGGATATAAAAGAATAAGGACATTTCATTCTACCGAACTACATGCAAGTGCTGAATTAATACTCACAGGTCAGTTTATTAGACGAATTAAACTTGAGGTAACGCAGCGCTGTTTCACTTGCTCTAACAGTTACACTATCACACTAAACGGCATTTGAGTGTGTTGAATGTTGTTAGTTAGGTTGTGTGTTGGCTGTATGAGACTAAGTACGTTAAGCTAGATCAACATTAGAATAACATACAGATCATATTCTAACATTTCATCATGTTGAGCTAAATAACATTGATAGTTTTATGTACATTTGCTCACCTGTCTAATAAAGTACATGCAACACTCGCGTCTATGTCAAGTCGAAGTTAGTCGCGGACGTGGAGCTCTCGGCATCTCGAAAGATGTTGATCTTCGTTTTAGTCCTCTTTTTGTCTCAAAGTCTGCTTGCCATGGTCCATAAAGTTTAAAAACAAAACAACAACAGCGTGAGCGTCCTGCTAGGCATAACGGGCATAACCCAGTTGTCAACGTCTGTCGCCATGGTTACTATGGCAGTACGAGGTCAAAACTGGCGGAAACCGAGGGTAACGCGGATATGACGCCATTGACTGGCGACTCCTCACCCCTGCTCACACGCCCCGTTTCCTTGGTTAAAATCGCAATTTTCTCACGATTTACAAATAGTTTGAAACATTTGGGATATTGTAAGTAATCAACTAAACAAAATATATAACATTGGCCTAGTGGTTTTTGGATATTTTACTGCAAAAATCCTACATATTGTACCTTTAATTGAGACAGGTAAATTGCAATAGAGCACTCAATCGCATTTATTTTGAGCACTCTAATTTATCAAAAAATCACGAAAGCTCTAAATAAGTTTAAATCAAAGAATAGTATGTTGGCTCTCTCAAGCAAACATAAGCATGTGAGATAATAATAGTGATGGTTTGCAGGCACCACTAATAGCTTAAATAGTAGATCAGTATGTTGGCCTTGTCAAGCCAACATGATAAAATGTGGAGGATGTTAATTGTGAAAAGATAATTAACAGGGAAGTTTAAACGGTGACAGGGTGCACATAACTAAGTGACCCGTTCAAGACACAATTAAGATGAAGTAGGGTGTCCCAAAGCTTGTCTACTCTTCTGCTACATACTCTAAAGTATGTACTTTTTCTATCACACAAAAAAAGTACATACTGTTAGGGCATAGTATAAGTAGGCAAATTGGGATGCAGGGATTGTCTTTGAAACGACAGGAGGAGGTTGCGATCGCTCAACAGCCTGAGGACGTGAGGATGAGAGCCAACACGAACTGGTGGTGATTGTGGGGGAATATGCCAACCTATGCAGACAGAAATAGAATGTCTCTGCTATGGCGAGTGGGACAAGGTACTGCCATCGATGACCAGGCTCAATGTGTCAGATCAAGATGAGCGTGCCCACAGTTGTGTCACAGCTACCTAACTTGCATGATATCTCTGCGCCCACGTAGCAGTGCTTCGCCTGTGCTTCCCCCCCATATAGTCCCAAGTCAATAACTGCCTAGGAAATCACCTAGTCTTAATCTGCATTGCTATTTGTACTCGTTGTGAATACGCAGGCCACAAGAAGTAATTAGGTTTTTTTGGGGGGGTTTTTATCACTTTTACACACAACATACTATCCGGCAACAAAGGATTCCATTCATTATGCTAAGCTAAGCTAGCGTCGGCGCTGCCAGACTAAGACAATGCATGCACTGAGACAAAAATGCGTTTGCCCACCTATCTAAATGTAGGGGAGACGGTGAATAACCCCTATTTAAAAAAACGGTGGCGTGTTCCTTTAAGGTCAAAATGTGTATAGGTTGGCAAGTCTGAATATGATGTGTAGGTCAGTCAAAAGTATTTGTAACAAATTCTTACTTGTCATCCTTTTCTCCATCATTGCAGACGTCCACTATCTGCAGGATATTGTGGTTGGCACTAAGCTGCAGCGCACCTATATTGATTTGAACATACTCTTTCGGAAAGTCCTCAGCCAGCTGTCGCACCTCTTTAGGCCAGGTAGCACTCCACATCAGCGTCTGTCTATCAGGCTGTCAAACCAAAAGAAAAAAAGTTAACTTTCCAGATGTACAGCATGAATCACTTTGAACTTTATTACAAATCAGGGGAGTATGGTTGCAGCAGCATACCGGGTTCACTGTATATAACTGTCAATTTTCATACCATGGAATACAGTGTACAAACTTGCGACGACACGCACATATGGAGTAGAGAGAATGTCAAAGTGAGGCTGAATAAAGCTTAAACATTATTTGTAGCGAACGATCCTATGTCCTGACCTAACATCACATGAAATACTAAGGTGAACTACAATGTATTGGGCATTAACCCTCAGGGGTCTGAGGGGTTTTCTGGGTCCTGGAGGTGTTCTGACATGCTCTGACATTTGTGCTTTTTTCAGTTATTTATAAACATGTTAATGGCAAAGGTGTAAATTCACTCTATATAGCACAAACGGGGCTACCGTAATATGTGAGCAACATGTATGTACATGTTTGTATTTTTGAGAGAATATTGTTTATGCATGGTTATTGAAAAAACTAAAACTTAAAGTGTCTGAAATAAGGCCACAAAACACATACTAAATATGTGTCTACAAGACTTTTGACTAATGGGCATTGTTGCCTAGAGTTTTTGCTTCAAAATGATCTGAAAATCATCCTGCCTAATCATTTACACAAAACAATACATTGATTTAAATTTTATAAGACACCTTTTGTTTGGAAAGGCAATATGCGTGGAGGAATAACACACCTGAGAAGACAAAGGCCGGATAATGTGCCACATACATAATGAGCTGCATATTAATTAGCCTCACACAGGTGTGTCACAGGGTCCCAAAGAACGCAAGGACAAAAGAAATTATCTATATATACATATTTTACAATTAGAAATTGTAACCAATTACAAATAGGTTACAATTACAACAACAATTACAATTTTAACAATATTTCAAGTGTATTCTTTCTTTGTAAAAAGTATACATTTTATCATATGTATTAAAAAAGGTAAGGATTCATTAGTTTGAATATTGGAACAAACACTATAATAACATCTTAGTTGATGATTCAATATACCTACTTTATTTTTGACAAAACATCATATAGTATATTTAACATGAGCAGAAATTGGTGAACAAAAGCTTACCTATTTAATGTGACAGTAGTCTTTTTTTACAGTCAAAACTTTATAATCTATCCAAAACTAATCACAAAATCTTGTCTAAACATTCATATTTAGTCTGTAACATATTGTGTATGATATATTAGCATATACATGTTAATTTGCAGTTTGTTGCTTATACAGACATTTTATTTCAACATATTTCAGTCTATTTTTACTCATCTTAATAGGCTATAGCAATATAGTTTGGATGTGTTCATGTAAATTTAATAACATGTTTACTAATGTAGATGCGAGAGTGAATGAATGGCACAGACACGCGCTGTATAACTGTAGTAAACAAAGCGCGCGAGCCTGTGCCGTTCATTCATCATTTAGCCTACACACAGACACGCAATTCATATTTAAACAGTCTTTTTGCGGTTTATAGACACTATTCAATATCGTGATTAGAACAAAGCACTTAAGAATAAATGACTTACTACATCAGCTGGATCCGTTGCTCCTCGAAATGAAACTACCAGCACTTCTGGTACATTTTCCAGGGTTATTAGATAGTATTATTCCTCAGAGGGTAGGGATACGCTGTGTTCACAGCGGTAGTAAGAAACTTACTAAACATGATTTTATAATCCAGCTGGTGGGCGTCGGCATGTTTGCATGGCTTGCCTTAGATCATTTGCGTTTGAATACCGCGCGCTCTCCGTGGGCGTGGCACATTAACGCGTAATGAGGTATAATGAGCTGGAAAGAAAAATACTGACATCTCTCTCTTTTCATACAGATTACATAAACTGAGAATATTTGTTTTTTTATATAAATTACTTCATTTAAAAGAAGAGAATTTCAGCTTCATAAAGAGAAATCTCTCGTATCTCTGTGACAAGTATTGACAGAGTTACAGTTCATTTTTCGGACGCGTTTCAGAATGGACCTCACTGACAGAGAGAAGGTAAAACGCGCATCATGTTTATTTTTCTTTATTTGACGAAAAGCACAACACTTTGTTTTTATTGTGAGTACCCACAAAAAAAATAGACACTTAACAGGATGTAATGATGTACAGCACTTATATGTAAGATCAAAATCAACAGAGTAATTTGAGTCTCTTTTGCACTGATAAGGAAAAAAGTGAGCTGGTATCGCCGGCGATACCGCCGACCCCAGAGGGTTAAAGGTGAACATAATGGCATCAGTTTACTGATTAGTAGGGCTATCGCGGTGAAGGAATTTCCCTTGTGGGAATTTTGAGTGTCTCAATATGCAGTATCGCCATTTATTTATTTATTTTGATTTATTTATATTTATTTTTTGCTATATAAATAAGTGTTACGATGTGGTCAGCATGCACAAAAACTAGTACATTTTCAGTAACCAATGTAACCGAAACTAAACGGCGTCTCTGCGCATTGAAAGGTTGTCACTCAGTGCGCAGTTACATTGTTACGGCAACGGACTGTCTTTGAGTGAGTCATTAAACCGTTAATTCAACGAACACTCGCATCTTGAGTTGTAAATCGTTACATCCCTAACCATGATATTACTAATACTACAGTTAAACTTTGGATTCTGTGCAAAAACTATGGTAAATTTTATTAGGGCAATTACGAAGGATAATTTAACAAAACAGCTTTAAAGCCTGGATCCCATGAATTAAGGATGAAGCTTACTTCTCTTTAAATATGTTTTATGAACTTTTTAATAGTTCTAGTGAATTTTAATTGAAGTAAAATGTTAATTCAATGAGAGCCTGATGAAAGATAAATATCAGTATCTTACATAAATTAGGTATTAACTCTTTACAAATGTTATTGTTGTTAAAGGGATATTTCACCCCAAAATGTAATAATTTACTCACCCTAATGTCATTCCAAACCTGTATGACTTTGTCTGTGGAACATAAAAGATGATCTTTTAAGAAATGTCTGTTTTTATGTTTTGTCCATACAATAAAGTCAAGGTTAACCAAAATGGTTTGGTTGCCAACATTTTTCTAAATATCTTTTGTGTTTTACAGTAGTGGGAATGTCATACAGGTTTTGAATTACTTAAGTAAATGAAAATTTTATACTTTTTTTTTACTTTATGGTACCCTAGCTCAAAATCAGTGCTTTACAGTCAAGTGCATTTTTATGTAACAAAAATGCAATATTAAGTTAATTTCAATAATATCTATATTATTTCATTATTTGTTTTCGTCTTATTTATTTATTAATTGATTTACTCCAATTTAAGGCCCTAACCCCAGCAAAGCATTCACAGGTGAACTTGTGGTCCGAATGGGCTGGATTTGTCCAGGGCCGAATTTTATCCCCAGTCCAGCACTGCTGGGTGCCCTCTTGCATATTGGATAGGAAAGACACTGCCTTTATCATGTTACAACCATTATTTGACAATACTGAGTAAACATGGCTTAATTCAACATTATATTGATGCAAGAAATCCTTCCCAACTGATGACATTTATTTGGTCATGTGTCGTTCAGGTAGATCCCTAACGATCAAAGTGCAACTTTTTCTCCGTTCAGTATACTGTGCATTTATGCCAAGAACAGATAGGTCTCTGCATATAGCCTCATCAATTTTAATCATTAGCATTCCATTTAACTCATTCTTGAGCCTTTTCCTTCCCACCTGAGCAACACTTGACTTCATATTACGGATATTTGAGGAGTGGTTAATAGGGATGGGCATTTCAAGCAAAAATAATATTCTATGATCGCTGGGAATTATTAGATTATTATTCGAAAATCACACCCCTCCCCCACATGCACGCACGCACACATGTATAGGCTACACACCAGAGCATGTGAGCGAAGCAGAGCGGTGTGATGCTTAAATATAACTTAATTTAAACATACGTTTTATATTTATGTTTAAATAATATAATGTTATTTTTTAATGTCATCTATGTTGATTATATGAAAAGTGAACAGCATGAGTAAGATAGGACCATAAGATGGGTCAGAGAAGATTTTAAGTTTTGTTTTGTAGAAAGCCTTTCTTTAAAGTGAATTTCGTTTTGGATAAATTGTATCTTAATTTTAATCAATGTTTCATCAACCAATTGCCTGGATTTAATAAATAAGAAACAAATATAGCAGACAATATAGTCAGGACGTGGAGGCGCTGGCGCTATCCCTTGCATTGCACGTGAACTGGAGCTCGTCTCATAAATGAACCGAAACTCAGCGTATAGGCTACTTGCCTCACAGACATAAGAAATATATATATAGAAAGCTTGAAATGTCTACTTTTAAACAAAACAATTCAAAACGAAAAGAAATGGGCTGCTTTCTGCTTATGTAATCCGTAACAAGTGTGCATTTCTCCGCATAGGCGCATTCACTACTGCGAAGATGGCGAGTGAGCATAGTCAACTTCATCTTTGCAGCCGACACTAACACAGAAAACACAAGTTTATTAATAAACAATTAAAATGCCTCCTTGCTATAGGCCCTATTTGACACATTCATAATGATTACTTTTGCCGGTTCTTTATGTGTGCGCTTGAGTGCGGAATAGGCTAGGCTATATATATTACGTAAACGCTCATTATGGTTTAGTATTCTCTCCCATATTCAATTCAATTCAATTCAAATTTATTTGTATAGCGCTTTTCACAATACATATTGTTTCAAAGCAGCTTTACAGAAAGTGCATATATATTAAGTAATTAAATTAATATAAATATGCAATTAGACTAATGGCTTAAATGAACTACTAATCGACTAGAAAAACTTTAGTCGTGGGCAGTCCTACTTATTTCACATATTTTCGAACCAGAATGTCACAAAGGGCATTCTTTGAGCTAGGGTCCCTGAGTGGAATTTCCAGAAATGTATTCTCCGCTCTGGAGGAAATATTACCACTCACATGCACTGGTGTGAGACAATGTGTATCTTATTCTGTTGTCTGAGAGTTGATTGACAGCTTTTAGGTGCGTTATTGGCAGCGTCACCCTCTGGTTACATGAACGTGTCACCACAGCATCAGCACCGAAAACACAGGGATTTTTTAGAACACAACCTATTCGATATTCTATAAAAAAAAATCAACTAATCGAATATTCGAAAATAGTGACTCATCCCTAGTGGTTAATGGCAATTTTTAATAAGCCCTTCAGAACGATTAAACTTGGTTTTTTGTTATTGTTCCGATTTAGAGTCCTGATAGTAATATACCATACGAGAGACAGTTGGGAATGAAACATATGAGAACGAAAGTTGGGACATGTTGCTGAAAGAATTTCAAATGAATCAATATGGAATCAAATTATGTAATACTATGAAATTGTGGTATTTTCTGAGGTGACATTGTGAAAATCTCATACTGTTGCAACCCTACAGGGGAATGAAACTTTTAGAAGAACTCACACGAATCTGATCAACAACTTTGCGAATTTGAGGTTCAAAGCCCATGTCCAGCATACGATCTGCCTCATCCAGGACCAGGTAGGTGCAGCGGCGTAGGTTAGTTTTCCCCGTCTCCAGGAAATCAATCAATCGACCAGGGGTCGCAATGCAAATTTCAACACCTGCACACAATTAATAAAATGGTTTAGGACTGTACTACCATGGAAGGATTTTTCAACACAGAGTATCTGCAGGCTTTTAAGACCTGAATATAATAATAATAATAATAACTTTGATTTATATAGCACCTTTCACAGAACCCAAGGATGCTTAACAAACAAGGGGGGGGGGATAGAGGTATGAGGCCAGGTGAGATAAAGCCCCTAGGCCTCAGTGAAGAGGTGTGTTTTAAGCTGTTTTTTAAAGGTTATTAGAAAGGAAGCAGAGCGGATGGCAAGAGGAAGCTTGTTCCAGAGTGATGGTGCACCAACACAGAAGGCTCTGTCACCAAATATCCGGAGTCTGGACTTAGGAACAGCGAGCAGGTCTTTGTCAGAGGACCGCAGGGACCGTGACTGAGTATAGGGATGGAGTAGATCAGTGAGGTACTAAGGTGCAAGTCCATGGAGAGATTTGTACGTCAGGAGGAGGATTTTATATTTGATCCGGGACTTAACTGGCAGCCAGTGTAGCTTCTTCAGGATGGGAGTGATGTGAAGTGCAAGTTTTGTGTGGGTGAGCATCCTAGCCGCAGAGTTCTGGACATGACCGAACAGGATACCGTTACAGTAGTCAAGTCGGGAGGTGATGAAGGAGTGGATGAGGGGTTTCAGCTACAGAGTTGGAGAGGCACTGTCGGAGACTGGAGATGTTCTTAAGATGGTAAAAGGCAGTTTTAGTGGTGTTTTTGATGTGTTGTTGGAAGGAGAGGGTGGAGTCCATGATGACGCCCAGGTTGCGTACTTGAGGGGATGCAGAGATTGAGCAGCCATCCACATTCAGTATGATGTCATCAACCTTTTTAAGAAGTGACTGCGGGGCAAACACCATGAGTTCTGTTTTGTCTTTGTTGAGTTTGAGGAGGTTACTGTCCATCCAGTTCTTTATGTCCTTCAGGCAGTTGATAAGCGGCACTGGTGGAAGGGGAGTAGAAGGCTTAGTACTGATGTAGCTGGGTGTCATCAGCGTAGCAGTGGAAGTGTAGTCCATGTTTCCGGATGATCATCCCAAGAGGTAGCATGTAGATATTAAATAGTAGTGGGCCAAGCACCGATCCTTGAGGCACGCCGTATGAGACTGGCGCCTGTTCAGAGCAGATGCCCTTAAGGGTGGTGTATTGTTGCCCGTTGGTGAGGTAGGATTGAAACCAGGAATACACAGTACCAGTGAGGCCAATGAGTTCAGAGAGGCGAGTGAGAAGAATGGAGTGGGAGACTGTATCGAAGGCTGCAGAGAGGTCGAGAAGAATTAAGATGCTGACATGGCCAGAGTCAGTTGCCATGAAAAGGTAATTTGTGATTTTGATGAGGGCAGTTTCTGTGCTATGATGAGTCCTGAAACCAGATTGAAATGGCTCGTAGAGGTTGTGCTGCAGCATATACCTGGTTTAGCTGGGAAGCCACAGCTCTTTCCAATAACTTGCATATGAAAGGTAGGTTGGAGATTGGGCGGTAGTGGTTTGGATCATCTTGGTCCAGACCAGGTTTTTTAAGTGTAGGGATCACCGCAGCAGTTTTAAAGCTGGTGGGGACCACCCCAGAAGACAGCGAGGTGTTGTTGATGTTGACCAGTGTGGGACCCAGAGTTGGAAGACATGCCTTGACCAAGGCAGTCGGCATTGGATCCTGTTTGCTGGTCATGGCCTTTACTTTTGACACTAGTTCAAGAACTTGAGCTGTTTTGAGTGGGGAGAAAGAAAAAAGGCAGTCCTGCGGTGTGGAGACAGTTGAAGAATTTGTGTCCAGCAGCGGTAGTGTGAGAGGAGGTGGACAGCTGCAGTTGCTGGTGGATTGTTTCTACCTTTTTCTGGAAGTATTCCAAGAACCTGGAGCATAGGCCAGCAGCGTCAGATGGCGAAAGGAGGGTCAGGTGGGCAGAGTAGGTGGTTTATAGTGAAAAAAAGCTGTTTAGGTTGATGATGTTGGTTACCAATAAGTGTAGAGCAATAGTTATTTTTCGCCTTGGACAGAGCATCTTTGTAGCTCATAACATGGTTGTTGTAGGCTACCTGGTGGACAGTGAGGCCAGATTTTTTATAGTACCTCTCCAGCCTCCGCCCTGTGGCCTTCATGAGGCGGAGTTCAGCAGTGAACCAGGGAGCAGGACAGGAGAAGGAGACAGATCGAGTGATGAGGGAGGCAACAGAGTCCAGACTATGTGACAGGGCCAGGTTGTAGTGATTAACCAAGTCATCAACTGTGCAGTTTGGGGGATAGCTGATAAGATGGCCTGCAAGAGTGTAGGATAGTTTATGTATGCACACTTGTTTGATGTTTCGATATGCAATGATCCTTTTCACACACTTCCTGTGTGTGTGCACAGAAACAGAGAACATGATGGCAAGGTGATCAGAAATAGCCAGGTCAACAGTTTGTAGATGGGTGGGGGTTATACCAGAGGAGCATACCAGTTCCAGTGTATGACCTTTAGCATGTGTGGGGCCGTTGACATCTTGTGTAAAATTAAAGCAGTCCAGTAGTGACAAAAATTCTGCAGCGTAAACATTACTGGAATCAACATGGATGTTAAAGTCACCAAGCAAGATGGTAGCTGGAGAGGTGGGGCAGATCAGAGCAAGAAGGTCAGAAAGCTTAGGCAGGAAACTAGCAGATGCCTTAGGCGGGCGATAGACAAGGACCACTTGTAGCTGCAGAGGCCCAGACAGAGCAAAGTGAATGCACTCAAATGAAGAGGCGTGTACTGGAAATTTTTTTATCTGGAAATCTGCATGATGTATGACAGCCAGTCCCCCACCACGTCCAGAACTACGGGGCCTTTGAATGTAACTATAGCCTTGGGGGGTAGCTTGGTTAAGCGCAAGAAAGTCCATTTGGTTCTGCCAAGTTTCAGTCAGACACAGAAAATCCAGTTTCCTGTCAGCTAAGCCCCGTTCACACTACAAGCGACTTTGTCGCTGCATGTCGCCAGTGGCTGGCGATGAGGTGGGCGTTCCCACTACTGGTTGCCTTTATGAATGACATCCAATGACAGCGAATCAGTTTTCTTGCCGCTCCACTCCTATTGGTTGTCGCTCCCAAAAGTCACTCTTCATTTGCATAAAGTTAAACAGATCTCAACTTTGTCGCGTCGCCAGACACGCCCCATCCAGTCGCCAACGGTCGCTGTTGCACATGTCGCCGGAAATCGCCCGCTCCCCATTTGAAATGAATGGCATCGTGACGGGGGGGATGGAGAGATTTAATCCACGTAAGAGATGGAGAGATTTAATCACCTCAAGGCTAACGTTACTCGGTACGATGTGCGAGTTGAGATTCTTGAGTTCCAAAGCGCAGTACCTTAGGAAAGCCATGATGCCGATATAAAATGACAGTAAAAAACTACTATTTAAAGGGGACATGAATTGAGAAATCTAATTTTTCTTTGATCTTTTGACATATAAGAGGTTATTGTACCATACAAATATCCTGTAATATTCAGAACTCAAAACTTCCTCATTAGTCCAAAACCAAGCTGCCCAAACGACTCATTTTGGATTTTATCACATACGTAAATGGTTATATAGTTATGTAAATAGACTTAATAGTGTGACAAAAGATCAACACCTACTTCTACATCATTGCATCTTTAGCACGCCCACCGATTTGAGCATGTTATGTAGTAGTAAATACCAGAGAGTCACAAACACAGGATTACTGATACATTTGATAATATGAGATGCCTCTGAGGATTACAAGATGTTTTGCAGTGCCAAGTTGTGGAAAAACAATCTTGGCATTGCCTTCCTTGTGATCCTAATATTAAAGCTGCAGTCTGTAACTTTTGGCACTCTAGCGGTTAATAAACAGGACTGCATGCGTCTTGCGGAAGAACATTGAAGCCGGACCTACTTATCTCTGTTTGTGTCTATAACGAGTCACGCAGGTACTGGGCTACTCCGCAGTGGTACGACCTGAACCAGTCTAAAATAGTCAGAATATAAACACTTATTATAGGTGTACCGTAGTGATTCAGGATAAGACAAAAACACGGTCTGAAAAATGGACTCATGATGTACCCTCTTATTATATACATTTTTAACACAAAAAAAAGTTACGGACTGCAGCTTTAAGAAAGCATGGATGAACTATTTTTAAAGAGGTTCCAGATCGCGTCAATCACTTCATATTACTGCGGATTTGTTTTTACAATGGCCGAACACCATAAAGTAAGCATTGTCATAATTCATCAACAATTGCTTGGCACAAATGTGGGATATTCAATGATTGAGAACTGCTCTAAAACCGTGAGGCTGTAGAACATGCAACAGTGCTATTTTATTACTTCGAATCACGCAGTGCTCATATTTATTAATTCAACCGTTTCGAATTTTCATAATCACATATGATATCTGGATTCATGTTTTTCCATCCCCAAATTTAAGAGTGTTTGAAATGATAATCAAGACTTTTATTTTGTCATTTAAGTAGGGCTGCTACAACTAATACAACCCCAAATCAGAAAAAGTTGGGACATTTTGTAAAATGCATTAAAATCAAGAATCTGTGATTTGTTAACTCTATTTAAACTTTTTTTAACTGACAAAAGTACAAAGAAAAGTTTTCCAATGTTTTCACTGACCAACATAATTGTATTTTGTAAATATGAACAAATTTTGATTTTGATGGCTGCAACACACCCCAAAAAAGTTGGGACAGAGAGAGTATTTTGTTCAGATGTTCAAATGTTGTGCTGAAATCGTTTTTTCTTGTGTGGTTTGATGGGCAGAACAGTTCTGAATTGATATACATGTATGTTGTATGTAGTGTTTACTCCTTATGTCATTTGGTTACCAGGTGTCCGTTTGGAGTCTCCAAATGGCCTTTTGCAAAGGACGCCTAGACTTTTCTTGAATAAAAGCTTACAGAAACTACATTTTTGGGAGTATCATCTTCAAATTTGAATCAAAACATGGTCAGACATTCAGTTTTATCTTTATGGTGTTTTCAGGCCATTAACCTAAAAGTCTGATCAATTTTTCCCTAAATGAAGTTCATTCAAAGAAATCGTTAGTCACTTTATTGTAAATTCTACCTTATTTTACTCTGTTCCTATGCAACTTTGAGTTATTATGACTCTTGGGTAACAAAGTTTCAAGTGTCTAGTTTAAAAAAATATCAGAGTTATGAATGTGGACCATATGGTTTAGGAGCTACAGACATTTGTATTTGGGTATATCATTTTCAGAAAATTCTCAAAAATAGGGGCGCTGGTTAAGAGGTTAAAGGTTAAAAATAACAAATTAAATATAATGCGGTTCTCTTACGAGAGGTTCTCTCGTATTGCGTAAGCTAGCTTACGCTACGGGTAAAGTCATCTTTGCTCAAGATATTGAAGACAAAAATTATCCTTAATTTTGCATTTATTGTCAACGCAGTGCAGCCGCCAGCAGACCTAGAGCAGGCCATCTTGCGTGCTCATTGGCTGCCGTGCGGCAACTGCTGCAGCCTACCACTGAGCCTCGCGCGTGACGTCGCGCCCTCTACGCGTCATAGCCCGCCAAAATGGGGGTGGCTGAGCGTATAAAAGTCAGGCTCGGAGGCGGCGTCACTGATTTCATCATCTTCAGCGAAGCTCTCCACGTCGCTGGACTTTGAGAGAAGCCTTTTCCGCCATCGAAACTAGCGACCAGCAAGCAGAGGAAAGCGCCTGAAGAAGCCGGCCGTCTTCGCCACCTTCAGCCTTTCGTGCCTGCTACGCCATCCGGCGTTGAGTATCCTTTTGTGCTTGCCTTCTGTGAGTGTTCGCCGCTGCGACACTCACTCTCTCTCACTGAAAGAGCGCAAGCGTTTTTCTAAAAATGCCTTGCCTTTCCTGCGGCTCGTGTAGAGCCCCGCTCAGCGCAGGAGACCGCCATGTCATTTGCACTCTCTGCCTGGGCCCAGACCACGCAGCCCTCGCCCTGGATTCGGGCGGCTGCGAGCACTGTGAAGCGCTTCCATCTTCGACCCTGCGGGCTCGACTCGAAGCCTTCACCCCGGACGCTGTCACTCCACCCTCTGGACCGCGCAAGAAGAAGCGCCGTGGGCAGAGGATGCCGGAGCCTGTGGCCACAGTGAACTGCTCGCCGGATCGCATCCCGCCAGCCTCACTCTCTCCTTCTCTGCCCCTCCCGGACGCGCAGCCGCCGGCTTCGGCCCGCACTGCCGCCGCCTCAGGGGACGAAGCTGAAGGAGCCTACCCAGGTGACAGCTGTTCCATCCTGGCATCGGACAGCGAGGAGTGGTCGAGTTCCCATCACTCCGCCTCCTCCTCGATCCAGGAATCCAGCAGGACTCGGGCTGGCGTGGACGCCGAGCTCATGCGCCTCCTTTCAAAGGCCGTCGACCAACTCGGCCTGGATTGGTCACCGCCTAAGGAGCCCGCGCCCAATAGGCTCGACGGCTGCTTCCTTCACAGCCGCCGCCCCCCGCCCGTTTACAGATCTGCGCCATTTCTGCCAGAGCTTCATGCCGAGCTTTCTAAGTCGTGGAACGCACCATTCTCTGCGAGGCTCCACTCACATGTCTCCTCGGCGCTCTCTCAAGTGGACGGCGCCGCCGAGAAGGGGTACACAGCTATCCTCCCAGTGGAAGAGGCGGTCGCAGCGCACCTTTGCCCGCCCTCTGCGAGATGGCGCTCAAAGTCTGCCCTCCCGTCTAAAGCCTGCAGGACCACCTCAGCCCTTGTCGGCCGCGCGTTCGCTGCCGCCGGACAAGCTGCTTCCGCCCTGCACTCGATGGCCATGCTGCAGATCCTCCAAGCTGATCTCCTCCACGAATGGGACGAGAGAAGCAAGGACCCAGCCGCCATCACGGATTTGAAAAGCGCGACGGATCTCTCCCTTCGTGCGACGAAATCCGCGGCTTAGGCAATGGGCAGATGCATGGCCTCGCTCACCGTCACAGAGAGGCACCTCTGGCGCGTCATATGAGGGAGTCAGAGCGTTCCGCGTTTCTCGACGCGCCGCTCTCCCCTACTGGTCTCTTCGGCCCAGCGGTGAACGGGATCGTCGACCGCTTCTCCGAAGTGCAGAAGACCTCGCAGGCCATGAACCTTTTCCTGACTCGACGCTCTAGCTCCTTTGCAAGCCGCCCACGTGAGCCGCCTGCACGACACGCTAGCCAGCGCCCAGCTCAGCCCCAGCCTCCGCAGCGTCGACAGGGCGGCCGCCCTAGATCACGCTCGTCTGGACGCAGGCCGCCTCCCCCCCGGGGACCCCGGCCCAAGGTTGCGCTAAAGCCCGAGCAGGCAAAGTCCTCCTAGCAACACCAGAAAAGAAAAGACGGCTGTGTCTCGCTGCGGCCGGACCACCGTCAAAACATCTCATCCTGTCAGTCCCTTCAGAGAAGGCTACTGCAGACGCACATTTAGCAGCCAACGAGTCGGCAACACAGCCCGCTCGCCTGCACACAAACGGCGTTTTTATGGCGACCCAGAGAAATCTCAGAAAGAGTTTAAATTCTGGTTATCCGGCTCACGCCGAGGGTGTAGAAAAAGTGCCCACAAGTCAGTGCTCACCCCTACACATAAACACGATGCCCCACGTGTCTCACACACACACAGAGCCCACTCTCATAAAGCTGGCAAATGCCGCTCGAGT
Organism: Gila robusta; assembly: GCA_030770095.1. Taxonomy (NCBI): domain Eukaryota; kingdom Metazoa; phylum Chordata; class Actinopteri; order Cypriniformes; family Leuciscidae; genus Gila; species Gila robusta. The sequence continues at coordinate 73,159 of JAVALU010002341.1, read as the reverse complement.
GCTAGATGTAGAGAATGTGCCCACAAATCTGTGCTCACACCTACTCGCTGCCCGCTCTGTTACACGGCAACAGCCTCACAGCGGCCAAGTTATGAATGTAAGTCACGTGCCCGCCCACGAGCGCTCACGCTTACTGACAAACACTTCGCCCCAGGCTCCGTTCGCACTAAATATCGTCACAAAATGTTCCCCATTCCCAGTAATCGGGTCATCTCAAGCGATACAGACAGTCACAGCTGTCAGCGAGCCGCCGTTCCCGAGATCAGAGGGCGCGCGCGCGCCCCGCAAACACCTCCGGTTCAGTTTCCCGAGCCCGCGAAGTGCGGCGATCGGAACCCGGAGTCCATTCTGCCCCTAGCTATACATGTAGAAGCATGGAAGGCTATTCCAGGTGTGTCAGAATGGGTGCTGAGCACAATAAGACAGGGCTATTCGCTTCAGTTCGCTCGCCATCCCCCTCGCTTTCGAGCGCGGACCAAGACGAAAGTGAAAGCGGATGTAGCGTATCTACTCCGCGCAGAAATAGCCAAACTGCTGTGCAAAGGGGCCATAGAACCAGTACCTCCTTCTCTGAGCGAGTCAGGCTTTTACAGCCGTTATTTTCTCGTACCCAAGAAGGACGGAGCTCTAAGACCTATCTTAGATCTGAGATATTTGAACAAAGCTCTCATGAGACGGCCGTTCAAAATGCTCACGACCAGACAAATCCTCGCGCAAATTCGCCCGAGGGACTGGTTTATCACTCTCGATTTGAAAGATGCATACTTTCAGATCCCGATAGTCCCCCGTCACAGGCCATTCTTGAGATTCGCCTTCGACGGTCGGGCATATCAATACACCGTCCTCCCGTTCGGCCTGTCTTTGGCACCCCGTACATTTACGAAGTGCATGGATGCGGCTCTCGCCCCCTTGAGAGTGAAAGGGCTGCGAATTCTTAACTATTTGGACGATTGGCTGATTTTAGCACAGTCAGAGATAGAACTGTTATCTCACAGAACAGTGCTTCTCAGCCATCTGGAAACCTTGGGCCTCACGGTCAACTGGACCAAGAGCTCATTACTGCCCAGTCAGTCAGTTTCCTTTCTAGGAATAGAACTGGACTCTGTGGCTATGACGGCCCGCCTATCAACACAGCGCGCGCGCCGTGTTCGACACCTGGCCGCGTCTTTCCAGGAGGGCAGCATCACATCTCTGAAGACATTCCAGAGGATGCTAGGCTGTATGGCATCAGCTGCGGCTGTGCTCCAGCTGGGCTTGCTGCGCATGCGCCCGCTACAACGCTGGCTGAACGCCCAAGTGCCTCACCAGGCTTGGGTTTCAGGCTACAGACGAATCAGAGTGACTCAGAGCTACGTTTTGGCTCTGCAGCCCTGGTTAGCGGCCGACTGGTACCAGCGGGGAGGGACAATGGGGGCTGTCTCACACTGAAAGGTCATCTCGACGGACGCCTCCAACTTAGGTTGGGGCGCCGTCTTCGAGGGCAGACCGATCTTTGGCCTGTGGTCAGACCAAGAGAGACGCTTCCACATAAACTGTCTGGAAATGATAGCGGTCGAGAACGCGCTCAAACGCTTCCACCCATTCATACAGGACCAACATGTGCTAGTCTGCTCGGACAACATGTCTGTTGTGTCCTACATAAACCGTCAGGGCGGTGTCAGATCCAGAAGCCTCTGCCATCTGACAGAACGCCGCCTTGTATGGTCTCAGTACCTCCTGCGCTCTCTGAGAGCTGTGCATGTGCCAGGCCAATTGAACGACGGTCCAGACAAACTGTCCAGGAACTACGTTCCCCCAGGGGAATGGTCCCTGCACCCCCAGACAGTCCAGTTACTGTGGCGCCTTTTCGGCAAAGCGAAAGTCTACCTGTTTGCATCAAAAGACAACGCTCATTGCCCACTGTTCTTTTCAAAGAACGAGGATGCGCTGGCCCAAATCTGGCCCAGCCACCCACTTTATGCTTTCCCTCCGGTCTCTCTGTTACCACAGGTAATCAAGAGGATCAGGGAAATGCGCCACTCTGTGCTCCTTATAGCCCCGTGCTGGGAGAATCAAGCTTGGTTCCCGGAGCTGATGCGGCTGTCTCACACAGCCCCTTGGCCGATTCCGGTGAGGAGAGATCTTTCCTGAGGTAAATGTAACGTTCTGTGACAATATTGTTCTCCTGCAGTTTTATTGACCTCTTTCCGTGGTTGAAAAACACTGATTGATCGATATTATGTATGAGGCATATATACCTTTCGGTAAGTTGTACTGTATCTTTAAATAAAAGTAACAGATGATTGGTTTACTTGAAATGATGGCGCTACAGCGATCTGTCATGTCACATTTACAAGCGCCAAAACGGTATTTATTTTCTGAATTTCGTAATAAAATGGACAGAACCTGATAGCTGAGAATTTTTTTCATATCAAAAGTAACCTGCTCTGTCTAGTCTGTCGGTGTCAGTGTCCTCTTTGCTACGCGATTTTTCTCTGCGTGAAAAAATGGATGTGTGGCGTGAAAAGTGTCAATTGCTTGAGTCTTGGCAGCCCTGACTTTCAGAAGGGGAATAAATCGTCGGCAGCGTTCCTCCTTCCACCATGCTTCTTCTCCATGTGAGGATTGTTTACATTAGACTAGAGTGCGAACTGCGCCGCATGCATACAGTGCTTATACATGTGGGGATTGTTTACATCAGAGTGCGCACGTGTTTTGCACAGCATATACACAGTGTTTTTTTAAGCAGTTGATGGAAAATAAGCTAATGCGCGTTCTAAAAATCTAAATTTGGATCTATAATTTTTCACGGTATTTTGAAGTGCCCGCAATAACAATATCGTGCATATTCATTACCGCGATTTATCACATTACCGAATACCGGCACATGTCTACTTTACAGTTACCTCTGTAGGAAGACAATTAATATTCATTGCAAAAATATTCATTTTGCTGAAATATCTGTTGTTTGATGTTAAATAAGTTTAAAAGTCAACATTAAAGTATTTGTAATTCAAGTATTTTATGAGAGTGGTAACTGTAAAGGGATACCTGTGTGTAATTGAATATAAATGTAAGACGTTTTTAACATTTACAGAACAGAGAAATGACAGTAACAGGTTACTGTGTCCAGAGTGAATGTGTGTTCCTGCAAAGTCAGTAGGAGAGACACTTTTACCGCAAGTATCAAAGGTTACATCCAGACATAAATACCATGTCTGCTTATCAATCTGTCATCCCTGAACATACAATATGCAATGCAATAAAAACAAAAGGGCGGAAAAAATCATTCTTTATGATTTACCAGTCAAATTTGTAACTGAGACAAGATGCTTCCCTTAAAGGGTAACTAAACACTAAAACAACTTTTTTTAGTTAATGATCAGTAAGAATGGAGCTTCATAAATGCTGTTCATTGATTCGAGTACATTTTTTGACATTTGGGTTTAAAGTGTTTTAATTCTACAATATATGGTGTAAAAACGTCTGAGTGCTGCCCTCTTCAGGTTGAACGGTGGCTACTGCAGTTGAATTTTCCTATTGGAAGTTGTGGTACCCTCTGATGTCAGAGGGTACCAGCTAACCACGCCCTTGCCTACAGAGAGATGCGTCTCAGGTGCACGCCCCCCCTCCGCTGGGCTCTGCCCACTTTTCCAGCATTTTTCAGATATTGCCAGTGGGTGGAGTCAGGCTCTGACCAGGGGTTTAGTTACCCTTTAATGACAAAAAAAAAGCAGGATTTTCAGAATATATTCATCCCAGAATATATTTAATTACCCAGTTATTTTAATTTTAATATATTAGCCCATCATGTATCTAACCTTGCAACACGATCTCATGAAAATGCACATCTATAGCACGAATTGTATTTATCGTGCAATTTATATGCAAAAAGTTTTTACGTGCATATGATACGCACTGTAAACCCCTTGAGTAGGATTAGTGGTGTGGAGTACGTGCATACCTAATATGTATCCATTTCTGGTCATGATTTGGAGACAATGAGCATATGAACCGTTGTGCCGTGCTGCTTATATTTATCACGCAGTAAAAATACCCAAAACCAGTCGTCTGTGGATGAGAATCCGAAACAAGGACTGGTGCGTTGCCCTGCTTCACTTCACAGACGCGGAGTGAAAGGAGAATTTTAGAATGACAGGACACTCATTTATATGACAAGTTACAGGAAGACCAGCTCGTTCCACGCGTCATACATCGTCCTTTCAGTATCGGTTTGCAATCCGATCAAGAGTAGTGGTGGGGGAAAAAATCGATTCTGTATCGCAATATTTTATATCGATACAGTAGCGCAAAGTATTGCAATATTTAATTATAAAATTATCTGTTTTACTTTCGGGTTCCCTATCAAGGCTACGGAACTTCGACATTACGGATGTCGCATATGGGAACTCCTCTCATCCTTCACTTTCGCTGAAATCTTATAGGCTAACGCCAGCAGAGCTGGCCAATTGACGCAAAATATGCAAATATTGAAACCTTGTAGCAGTAATAAGCAAGTGCAGCATCAATTACCTTCAGAATCTCTCTCTTCACGCTCAAATCGTGTGCTAGAAAGCTGATACTCCACTAACAACTTTAGGATTATTTCGCCGTCGTTGAAGTTGCGCCGAGATACTTGCACTGTCTCCTGCATCCGATGGCAACTACCTGCAACCTGTGCTCGGGCCCCATCGTGCCCCCCGACGCGCACCTGTTCTGCGTCGCGTGTATGGGGCTGGCCCATGCTGAGTCAGCCCTCAGGGACGGAGGGTCCTGCGACCTCTGCGCAGACATGTCTCTTCGAGCTCTCAAAGCCAGGAGGGAAGAGGCTCGCGCAACAGCGGGGATCGGGTCTACCGCCGCCACTGTGCCGCTGGTAGCCCCCCCCAACCTCATAGTCGAGGTTCGTCCCCCGGTGAGCTTCCCCGACCCCACCTTTCAGCCCCCTCGCGAGGTCGCTGACTTCGTTTCCTTCGGGGCGAGTGAGGGAGACGACTCCATGTCTCTGTCTGCCTCCGAGAACGACTGGGGTGTGGAGCAGGCCGCGCCGCGGGCGGCCGCGGAGCAAGAGATCCCGGCGGACCTGCAGGACGAGCTCTTCCGTATCCTCTCTAAGGCCGTCGAGGAACTGGATCTCTCGTGGAAGGCTCCCGACGAACCTTCAAAGAGCAAGCTGGATACGTGGTTCCTCCAATCGAGCCGCCGTCAGGCCGCTTCGAAAAGAGGAACACCGTTTTTTCCTGACGTGCATGAGCACGTGGTGAAGTCGTGGGTGGCCCCGCAATCGGCGCGCACTCTCACTTCCACCCAGGCCATGTTTGCCCCCGTGGACGAGGCGGGGGACCACGGCTACCTCCGCATCCCCCCCGTCGAGGAGACCGTCGCCGCGCACCTCTGCCTGTCGGCTCCCGCCCTGGGCTCGGACCGCAGCCTGCCGTCCAGAGCCTGCAGATTTACGGCCCACCAGGCTAACAAGGCCTACGGTGCCGCGGGGGAGGCGGTTTCTGCGTTGCACGCCATGGCCGTTCTCCAAGTGCTGCAGGCTAAGCAGCTCAAGTCTCTGGATGACGCCTCCTCTATCGACGCTGACGCCATCCGAGATCTCCGTTCGGCCACGGACCTCGCGCTCCTGGCCACGAAGCGTTCGGCCCAGGCGATTGGTGGTGGTTCCTGGTGGTCCTCCACAGACACCTGTGGCTCACCCTGTCGGACGTGCAGGAGGCCGATAGGAAGACGCTGCTGAACGCACCGATCTCCCCTGCAGGCCTGTTCGGAGACGCCGTGGAGAAAGTCACCGAGCGTTACTCCGAGACGCAGAAGAAAGCGAAGGCTATGAGCCACGTGATTCCTCAGAGGGCGCCGCCGCAGCCTCGCTCCCGTTCGTCTTCCGCCTCGGGCCGCCAACCTCAGGCCGCGGTTAGAAGACACACAGCCCCCACGCCCGGGACCGGATGCCCGTAGAGGCCGTAGCGGCCAGTGGCAGGGAGCGGGTAGCAAGAGGACGCAGAGGAGCCCGCGCGGAAAGCCCACCGCGTCCCCTGCGAGGCCCAAGCAGTCGTCCTGACCGCTCGGGCAAGAGGAGAAGAGAGCGCCAGGTCGGCCCCGCGTCCAAGCGGCGCGCTCTAATGCACTTGGTCCCTCAGCGTTCTGCGAGCGACGCATGCAGTTGTGTTGTGAATGTTGTCAATGTTGTTTCTTGTTCAAAAATAAAGCAGATCACTACTTCACAAACAGAGCTTTTTTCTCCTCTTGCACCACACACTGTGTTACCCGCCCTGCCGTCGAGCAGCGCAGAGTCACGGTCAATAAATATTCCCAGCCCTCGCATAGCGGCGATGACCGCAGCGGCGATGACCGCAGGTTTAGATCACCCCACGCTCAGTCGTTTTCAGGCAGCGTGGGAAGCTATTCCGGGCATTTCACCGTGGGTGTTGAATATAATTCGGCGCGGGTACACACTTCAGTTCAAACGCAGACCACCCCGCTTCCGCGGCGTAATTCAGTCATTAACTTTGCCCCAAAACGCTCATGTGCTGAGGCAAGAAGTGTGCAGCTTGCTCGAAAAGAAGGCTATAGAACCGGTTCCCCCGAGGGAGCGGGAGAACGGATTCTACAGCCGCTACTTCGCTGTGCCGAAGAAGGGAGGGGGTCTCCGCCCCATTCTGGATCTGAGACCCGTCAACAGAGCGCTTCACAAGCGCGCCTTCAGGATGACTACTCTGAAGCAAATCCTGGCGCAAATTCGCCCCGGGGATTGGTTCGCTTCGGTGGATTTAAAGGACGCTTACTTTCATATCCAGATAGTAAAGCGTCACAGGCGATTCCTGAGGTTTGCGTTCGAGAATTCGGTGTACCAATATACGGTGCTTCCGTTTGGACTAGCCCTAGCCCCCCGAACATTTTCGAAATGCGTGGATGCGGCACTTTCACCCCTCAGATCGAGCGGGATGCGCGTCTTGAACTATCTGGACGACTGGCTGGTTCTCGCGCAGTCGAGAGAGACGCTGGTCAGCCATGTGGAAGCCCTCCTTCGACACTTGGAGATGCTCGGTTTGAGGGTGAACGTCCAGAAAAGTGTGCTCACACCGAGCCAGACTACAACATTCCTGGGAGTGTGTTTGGATTCAGTGAGAATGAGAGCGTGCCTCTCCCCCGAGCGAGCGGAGGCTCTGAGTTCTTCTCTCGGTCTCTTCAGACCTGGCAGGCTCGTCCCACTGAAAGAGTTTCAGAGGCTGCTGGGACGGATGGCAGCGGCTTCTTCGGTGTGTCATCTGGGGCTGCTGCATATGAGACCGCTGCAACACTGGCTGAAAGCGCGCGTCCTCCCGAGCGAGTGGTATTCTGGCCGCAAGCGCATTATGATCACCCGCGGATGCGCCCGCGCCCTGGCCCCGTGGAGGAACCCAGATCTCTTCAGCTCAGGCGTCCCTATGGGCATAGTGACGCGGCGCGTGGAGGTCCTGACGGACGCTTCGTCCACCGGATGGGGAGCCGTCTGCTTGGGAAAGCCCGCCTCGGGTCGGTGGTCAGGGGAGCAGATGGAGTGGCACATAAATCGTTTGGAACTAGAAGCGGTCTCTCTAGCTCTCAAAGCCTTCCGGTCTCGGCTGGAGCAGCAGCATGTGCTGATTCGGACCGACAACACTTCCGTGGTCTCGTACATAAATCGCCAAGGCGGTGTACATTCAAGAGCCCTATTCGGAATCCCTTCTGCTGTGGGCGGACCGGTTTTTCCTCTCGCTGAGAGCGGCTCACATCCCCGGCGTTCTGAATCGCGGGGCGGATATGCTCTCGAGAAGCGGAATTCCCCAAGCGGAGTGGAGGCTTCACCCCGGGACGGTTCAGCTGATATGGAATCGTTTCGGCAGAGCGGAGGTCGACCTCTTTGCGACGAGCGAGAACGCGCATTGTCAGATGTTCTTCTCGCTGTCTCGTTCCCCCCAGGAGGTGGACGCGCTGACTGCGCGATGGCCGAGAGTCGGTCTCTATGCTTTTCCTCCGGTAAAAATTTTGCCCATGGTGTTGTGCAAAATCAGGGAGGAGAAGGCGGCGGTGACTCTGGTAGCCCCGAACTGGCCGAATCAGCCCTGGTTTGCGGATTTGGTAGAGTTACTGGCAGGACAGCCATGGGAGATTCCGCTCAGGAAGGACCTTCTGTCTCAGGCGAGCGGAACGATTTGGCATCCCAACCCCGGGCTGTGGAGCCTCCATGTGTGGCTGCTGCAGGGTCGCTGAGCGGGCGGGACGCGCTGCACTCGCGAGTTTTGAATACCATCGCGGAGGCGCGAGCCCCGTCCACCAGGCGCCTGTATGCTCTGAAGTGGGGTGTGTTCTCGAAATGGTGTCAGGATGTCGGTATAGACCCAGCGAACTGCTCTGTGTCGGATATTCTACGCTTCCTTCAGTACAGGATGGATGAAGGGAGCCTACCATCCACTCTGAAGGTATATGTGGCCGCTATTGCCGCGTTTCACCCCCCTATTGACGGACAGTCTATCGGTAGACATGCGTCGGTGACACGGTTCCTCAAGGGAGCTAGGAGATTATGCCCTGCACGGCCGCCTTCGGTGCCGCCGTGGGATTTAACGTTGGTCTTGGAGGCTTTGTCGCGACCGCCTTTCGAGCCCTTAGCTTCGATTGCCATTTAAGGAGCTATCGGTTAAAACGGCACTGCTTCTCGCTCTCGCTTCAGCGAAGCGGGTTGGGGATTTACAGGCTTTCTCTGTAAGTGAAGATTGTATTCGCTTTGGACCAGGAAACTGTAATGTAATTCTCAGACCGAGGCCGGGTTACGTTCCTAAGTCGCTCAATACCCCGTTCAGAGCGCAGATTGTTTCTCTGCCTGCCCTGTCCACTGAGCCATCAACCTCTCAGGATTCGGTTGCTCAGAGTGCTATTTTCCCAGTCAGAGCGCTCAGAGAATACATTTCTCGCTCGGCCGCTTTTCGACAATCGGACCAGCTGTTTGTGTGCTTTGGTGGGTGCAACAAGGGACAGGGGGTCTCTAAACAGAGGCTTGCTCACTGGATTGTGGACGCTATTGTTTTGGCTTATGATTGTCTGGGGCAGGAATGCCCCCTTAACGTCAAGGCCCATTCGACTAGAGCGATTGCCTCCTCGTGGGCTTGGACTAAGGGTATGTCTATTCAGGATTTATGTCTTGCGGCTGGCTGGTCTTCTCAGAACACGTTTGCCAGGTTTTACAAGTTGGATTTGCCCTCTGTAGCGTCTCGAGTGCTTTCGGTGAGTTGATTGCACACACAGCATTGAATAGAGCTGCTCTGCGCTTTGCTTATGAGTTGTTCTGTGTGCTATTTGTGTGTTTGTACTGTTGTCACCGCTATGCGTTGGCCTTCTCTTACTGTTGTTATTGCCCTGTTTCGACAGTGAAAACTTCCCCCGGTTATACTGCTCGGGATATGCAAATTCTGGCAGTGTTTTGTGAGCTTGTGATTGGTCCCTTTGGGCCTATCAGAGGTTAGAGGTTCGCTATTGATCAATCTCGGCCTATCGGATGCTCGCATACTGGGGTGGGCGGTCTTGGTATTGGGTCTGTTGTCAGTGGTTGTTTGGCTGCCACGGCGGGATTCTATACAGTTCCCATATACGACATCCGTAATGTCGAAGTTCCGTAGCCTTGATAGGGAACGTCTCCGGTTACTTTCGTAACCTCGGTTCCCTGAAAGGCAAGGAACGAGACATTACGCTCGCCGCCGTGTTCGCTATTGATTTAGCGTTCTTGTTCGATTCTGAAGGTAATTGACGCTGCACTTGCTTATTACTGCTACGAGGTTTCAGTATTTGCATATTTTGCGTCAATTGGCCAGCTCTGCTGGCGTTAGCCTATAAGATTTCAGCGAAAGTGAAGGATGAGAGGAGTTCCCATATACGACATCCGTAATGTCTCGTTCCTTGCCTTTCAGGGAACCGAGGTTACGAAAGTAACCGGAGACGTTTTCTCCATTGGTTTTCTCAGAGTATACTCTGATCATTTGCGTATTACATCCACAAGGTGGCGCTTGTTGCGGTGCTTTGTTGTCTTGCATTCAACAGCAAATTCAAATGAAAATGGCTTCACTATTACAACCGGTTGTACACGACGCTCCGTCTTCTTTCAAATCGAAAGTGTGGGTAAATTTCCGTTTTATGATTATTCTCAGGTTTATGTTACTATATTATGTCTGCTTTATGTTACTCTATTGTATTTAAGTCATTTTAAGTTATGTGCTGGGAGCTCACCATTCACGTGAGAGGTCTCCAATTCAGAGAATAATTACGTCCTGTCCTGTAATAAGGTCCTGTGTCCTGAATGTTCAAGAACAAGTTTTCAAGTTTTTGTACTACCCTCCTAAGTTTTTGCACTTCAGTTAATGTGTTCACATTAACACCATTATCACTTATCCAAGATGGCCGCCACCAGTCTGGTTCTTTGTGTGCTTGAGCTGAGTTACTCTTTTTATGTTTTCTTTATGTCCCTGGCTTCTGCAATACTTAACAAAGGAGAAGGATTACTGCCACTGGCCTGCTGAAAATCTGATCTGCTGAAAGACCCAGGGGATTTTTGAAATCTACTCTGTTTTCTACTTGGATCTACTTGGATTTAGCTTGGCCATGCTCTTCCTGCAAGGATCACTGATGCTGCATGCTGGTTAACATGCTGCATGCTGGTTAACACATTGCATCTGTGAAGCGTCTTAGGGTGGATTAAACCATAACAAGTTTTCACGGACCACTGAAAAGCATGTGTATTGGTCAACATAATTGGACAAGTGCAGCGTCTCAGGATTGTTTTACAAGATCTACAAAACTCTGCAGTGAGCCCTTAGGAACCTTTGTTTTATTTCAGCCTATGTTTTATGTTTTATGAAAGCAAAATGCATCTTTTATTATTTTTATTACTCACAGTATTTAATGATGGATTTAAGTCGCGGCCACCCCCATTTATTGACGAGCACAACCGGGTGAGTACATTGCAAATACCTCACTCTTCAACTAAGGATGCATGCAGCTATCATCAGCCTATCCATCCTGCACAGCAACAAACACTCTACAATCATCAAACACAGATGAATCCCTCGTTATACCTGCTAATAGTGAACATTTAATAACTACTCTACTGTGCAACATGGACTCTCATCACACTTGTCAGCCAGAGATTGTGATGAAAAACACACAGCGAAAACCAAATCTATTGTCTTATTACTTTTGTGTTATCTGGGAATGTACAGCCAAATCCTGGGCCTGACTCACTACAAAATATATATTCCCCATGCGACTTCAAAAACAGATCCGGACTTGGAATTATGCATTTTAATGTTAGAAGTCTCCTTCCAAAAATGGACATATTAACCATCTGGGGTCTAAGGTGTTTTTGGGGTCCTTGAGATGTTTTGACATGCCCTGACATTTGTGCTTTTTTCAGTTGCTTATAAACATATTAATAGCAAAGGTGTAATTACACTCTATTTAGCACAAACAGGGCAACCATAATATGTGATCAAGATGTATGTACATGTTTGTATTTTTGAGAGAATATTGTTTATGCATGGTTATTGAAAAAACTAAAACTTAAAGTGTCTGAAATAAGGCCACAAAACACATACTAAATATGTGTCCACAAGACTTTTGACTAATGGGTGTTGTTGCCTAGAGTTTTTGCTTCAAACTGATCTGAAAATCATCCTGCCTAATCATTTAAACAAAACAATACATTGATCTAAATTTTATAAGACACCTTTTGTTTGGAAAGGCAATATGCGTGGAGGCGTGTTCACACCTGAGAAGACAAAGGCCGGATAATGTGCCGCATAATGAGCTGCATATTAATTAGCCTTTCACACAGATGTGTCACTGGGTACCAAAGAATACGACCTCGGACAAAAGAAATTATATATATATATATATATATATATATATATATATTTTACAATCAGAAATTGTAACCAATTACAAATAGGTTACAATTACAACAACAATTACAATTTTAACAATATTTCAAGTGTATTCTTTCTTTGTAAAAAGTATACATTTTATCATACGTATTAAAAAAGGTAAGGATTCATTAGTTTGAATATTGGAACAAACACTATAATAACATCTTAGTTGATAATTCAATATACCTACTTTATTTTTGACAAAACATCCCATATAGTATATTTAACATATGAGCAGAAATTAGCGAACAAAAGCTTACCTATTTAATGTGACAGTAGTCTTTTTTTACAGTCAAAACTTTATAATCTATCCAAAACTAATCACGAAATCTTGTCTAAACATTCATATTTAGTCTGTAACATATCGTGTTTATGATATATTAGCATATACATGTTAATTTGCAGTTTGTTGCTTATACAGACATTTTATTTCAACATATTTCAGTCTATTTTTACTCATCTTAGTAGGCTATAACAATATAGTTTGGACGTGTTCATGTAAAAATAACATGTTTACTAATGTAGGTGCAAGAGTGAATGAACGGCACAGACACGCGCTGTATAACTGAAGTAAACAACGCGCGCGCGCCTGTGTTGTTCATTCATCATTTAGCCTACACACAGACACGCAATTCATATTTAAACAGTCTTTTTGCGGTTTACAGACACTATTCAATATCGCGATTAGAACAAAGCACTTAAGAATAAATGACTTACTACATCAGCTGGATCCGTTGCTCCTCGAAATGAAACTACCAGCACTTCTGGTACATTTTCCAGGGTTATTAGATTCCTCACAGCGTAGCAAGACGAGGTAAAGTGCAAGATTCTTATTCTTAAACATGATGTGTTTTATAATCCAGCTGGTGGGCGTTGGCATGTTTGAATGGCTTGCCTTAGAACATTTGCGTTTGAATAGCGCGCGCTCTCCGTGGGCGTGGCACATTAACGCGTAATCAGGTATAATGAGCTGGAAAGAAAAAGACTGACATCTCTCTCTTTTCATACAGATTACATAAACTGAGAATATTTGTTTTTTTATATAAATTAATTCATTTAAAAGAAGAGAGTTCAAGCTTCATTATGGAAAAACACTCGTGCCTGTATGACAAGTATTCGCGGAATTACAGTTAATTTTCGGACGCGTTTCAGAATGGACTTCACTGACAGAGAGAAGACAAAACTAGCATCATGTTTATTTTTCTTTATTTGACTAAAAGCACAACACTTTGTTTATATTGTGAGTATACACAAAAAAATACACACTTAACTGGATCGAATGATGTATAACACTAACACGTAAGATCAAAATCAACAGAGTATTTTGAGTCTCTTTTGCACTGATAAGAAAAAAAGCGAGACTGAGACCTCAGAGGGTTAAGACTGTGGGTTGATGTAACGGATATGGACATCATGGTCTTCTCAGAAACCTGGTTAAAATCTACAATAACAGATAATATGATTGCTATTAATGGCTATAATATTTTCAGAGCTGATCATTCAGGTAAGGGGGGCGGAGTTGCTATATATGTTAAATCAAAATTTTTAAGCTCAGTGACGTTGTCAGTAAGTAGAGTCAAACAATTTGTTCTACTGGCATTGAAAGTAAATTTATACAAGGACACACACCTCACTGTGTTGTTGGCTGTTACAGGCCACCCTCCGCCACAAAAGAAACTATTTCCTCTCTTTATGATGTACTATTCAACCTTAAAGGATTAGTTCACTTTTTAAAAAACTTTTGCTGATAATTTACTCACCCCCATGTCATCCAAGATGTCTATGTCTTTCTTTCTTCAGTCGAAAAGAAATTAAGGTTTTTGATGAAAACATTCCAGGATTTTTCTCCATATAATGGACTTCAATGGTAACCAGACGGTCCAAAGTCCAAATGAGCGTTTCAGTGCAGCTTCAAAGGGCTTTAAACGACACCAGACGATGCATAAGGGTCTTATCTAGCGAAACGATCACTCATTTCAAAAAGAAATAAAAAACTTTAAGTTTTATAAGCACAAACGCTCGCCTTGCTCTGTTCTGTGATGCGTGCTAGTGACGTCACGTAATACGCAATTACGTTGAAAAGGTCACGCTTCTTGACGTTTGTGGAAGTACCGAGTCAGTGTTTACAAGTTGAACGCGCAAACAAAGTCAAACAAAGTCAAACGCCGTTTACAAAAAAAAGAAATTAAAAGGTAAAACAACGATGTCGGGCGATTTTGAACTTAGAGGAGAAGATGAGATGCAGTTTTTCACCTTTCTGAACCGGAATACACAGAGGAAAAGCGTGACCTTTTCAACGTAATTGCGTATTACGTGACGTTACAAACGTGCATCACAGAACAGAGCAAGGCGAGCATTTGTGCTTATAAAACTTAAAATGTTTTATTTATTTTTGAAATGACCGATCGTTAAGCTAGATAAGACCCTTATTCATCGTCTGGTGTCGTTTAAAGCCCTTTGAAGCTGCACTGAAACGCTCATTTGGACTTTGAACCGTCTGGTTACCATTGAAGTCCATTATATGGAGAAAAATCCTGGAATGTTTTCATCAAAAACCTTAATTTCTTTTCGACTGAAGAAAGAAAGACATAGACATCTTGGATGACATGGGGGTGAGTAAATTATCAGCAAAAGTTTTTTAAAAAGTGAACTAATCCTTTAATGATTCCGAATTAATTCTAATGGGTGACTTAAACTGGGATTGGCTTTCCCCTGCCTCTGAGAATATTAAAGACCTAGCTGACTCTCTGAATCTCACTCAACTTATTGGCACTTCAACTCGTATAAATCCGAAAAATTATAGCAAATCAACACTGTTGGATGTCATTTTTACAAACAGACCACATAAATACACATCGACTGCTGTTTTTTGCAATGATGTCAGTGATCACTGTGCGATTGCTTGTATAAGAGACATAAAACTACCTAAACATAAACCTCGTTATGTTTTTAAAAGGTGTTTTAAACGTTTAAATGAACAGGCTTTTATTCATGATCTGTCTAACTGTAACTTGGAGACTGTCTGATACCTGATGTGGAACATGCCTGGGAATATTTTCACAATGCCTTTTCAGCTATTTGTAATAAGCATGCTCCTATAAAGAAATATAGGATTAGCGGGAGGAATAACCCATGGTTTACTGAAGAGTTAAGCTTTATGATCAGAGAAAGAAATGTTGCATGGGGCAAAGCTCAAGCCACAAATTCTACTGCTGACTGGACTGCCTTCAGAACTTTAAGAAATAAATGCACAAGCATGACCAGAAAAGCAAAATCAGATTACTATCTAAAAAATGTGTCTGAAAATCTTAACAACCCCTCTAAATTCTGGAAGCAAATTAAGTCTTTGTCTGGTTCAAATTCTTCCTCAGGTCTCCCGCAACATATTTTTGTAAATTCAGTTGAAATTAAAAACAAAATTGATATAATTGGACAGTTTAACAATCACTTTGTATCAGCTGGCTGTATTTTCAATGAGTCCAAATCAAGTTATCATTGCTCTGACTCTAGCACTGAAGCACCATCGGAAACTTTTGTTTTTAGACCCATTTTAAAAGATGATGTCTGTATTGCTCTTAAAGCTATTGACCAAAAAAAATCAACAGGACCAGATAACCTAGAACCTTTTTTGCTGAAGGTTGCAGCTGAAATTATAGCTAAGCCTATAGCATACCTTTTTAGTTGTAGTTTGCAGACAAGTTCAATTCCCAAATTATGGAAAACAGCCTATGTGCTTCCTTTGCTAAAGGGTGGCGACCCCTCAGATCTTCACAATTATAGGCCAATTTCCAAACTCTCTATTCTTGCAAAAATTTTGGAAGCTCAAGTAAACTGTCAATTAAAAGAATACTTGGCAGAGCACAACATTTTAACTGATGTACAGTCAGGCTTTAGAGCTGGACACAGCACTGTTACAGCAACTTTGTTGCTATTAAATGACATTATAAATGCTTTGGATAAAAAACAACATTGCGCTGCCTTATTTGTGGATCTGTCCAAAACTTTTGACTCTGTTGACCATGAGCTATTGCTAAATAGACTAAGTAACATTGGATTAGGAAACACAGCTATCAATTGGTTTAAAAACTATCTTACAGAACGAACACAATGTATTTCTATAGACGGTCTTAAATCAGACTTTTTAGAGATTTCCAAGGGTGTTCCTCAAGGCTCGATTTTAGCTCCTATTTTATTTTCTATATTCATAAATAATATTGGAAAGGATGTGCAAACTGCTAAACTACATCTTTATGCAGATGATACTGTGATATATTCAGTTGCCCCTTCACTGAACCAAGCTATAAACTACCTTCAGTTAGCCTTCCAACAGCTACAAATTTCACTACATGGCCTCAAGTTAGTGCTAAATACTAAGAAAACCAAATCTATGACGTTTTCAAGGGCTCGTTCCCAATCCCAAGATAATATAACTATTAACACACTAAATGGGGACTTAATCGAAAATGTCTCATCATATAAGTATTTAGGTTTTTTGCTGGACAACAAACTTTCTTTTAAAGTTCATGTTGAAAAGCTTGTAAAAAAGCTGAAACAAAGGCTGGGGTTTTATTTTAGGAATAAGGTTTGTTTTAATCTGTTAGCTAGAAAAAAACTTGTGCAGGCTACTTTTTTGAGTGTTTTGGACTATGGTGATGTTGTCTACATGCATACTGCCTCTAGTACTCTCCACCTTTTAGATTCTGTGTATCATAGTGCTCTACGCTTTTTAACTAACTCTGGTTTCCGTACTCATCATTGTACGCTGTATGAACTGGTAGGCTGGCCGTCACTAAGTCTACGTAGACAACTTCATTTGCATATTTTTCTATACAAGGCCATGTTGGGTAAATTGCCAGCATATCTATGTAATCTCCTGAAGAAAAATTCCAGCAGGTTTCATCTCCGTTCCACGAGGTGGTTTTCTTACCAGGTTCCAAGGGTTTTTACTGAGCTGGGAAAAAAAGCCTTCTCTTACTTTGCGCCATGGTCTTGGAATAACTAGCAAAATTTGCTACATCTAACTGATCTAGTTCCATTAAATGAATTTAAGGCCATGCTAAAATGCCATATAACTCAAAATGTAACTGCCATATGTGACCTGTTCCTTTTTATGTGTGACGCTTGTTTGTTTGTTGACTATGTTGTATTTTGTATTTAAATTGTAACTGGTGTGCCGTCTTGGCCAGGTCTCCTCGAAAAAGAGATTTCAGTCTCAAGGGACTTCCTGGTTAAATAAAGGTTAAATAAATCAAATAAAAATATTATTTAACGCCATGCAAGCCACAAATTGAAGCTTGGCGAGCCGAGCAATGAGTAACACTGGTACATAGCATAGATATATTCACTATGTTTTCATAGCAATCAGTTGGCAAATTTGTTTGAAGGACAGCTTTTGCCAGGATGGGGAATAGTGTTTTTTGTCAATAAAAAAGAAAAAAAGAAAATTGGGCTTTTTAATCCGATTAATCGGCCAACTAATCTATTATCAAAATAATCGTTAGTTGCAGCTCTACATTTAAAGGGTCATTCCACCGGTGGAGACAAGAATATGTATTGAAAGTGGGTCATATATGTAGTAGAATAGTATCATAAATTTCTAATTTGGGACCTTCTTGGCCGATAAAAGGCAGAAAATGACTTTTTAGTGCTTGTGGATTGTAGACAACAATCCCCATAGTGCATTGCAATGCTCAGCTCCGCAGACCACTCCCACTACAGTAGCTAGCTTAACTGCAAGATATTTGTGCAATGAACCTGCCACGTTAGCGTGTTAACAAAATGAAAATAAACTTACTTTACAGAAAGACGACCATTTGACCCTGTAGGCTTTGGCTGACGTTGCCAGTTGACCTTAGGTATTCTAAAGTAGGTCTCCAGGACGCCGCTATGCATATGGGGTGCGAAACTCGGGTGAGCAACAACACACACGTCCGTGTCATCCTCCGATTCCGTAGCACCGCTGGAATTCTCGGCAGCAGACAGACTCTTGTTCTGTGTCCATTGGCGCACAGTGAGAGCACAGGCACCACCAATCTGCCCCAGCTCGAGCCATTGCGGGCTCCTCGTCCGCGGCAGGCAGATCGTCTGCATCGGCTGTGGTGGCAGCAGCTTCAGCCGCCTCCGGTTCCTCCATAGCCCTCAGCTGCTCGTCGCTATACTGTGGCTCATAAAGGTAGCCACGAACATCCGTTTCTACCATAACTTCGTCAAAATCCAGATCCTCCATAATGCATCCGCCTGCGTATTCAGTACCTTCGTCCATATTTTCAAACAGTTTTTCCCGGTGAAATCAAACGCACTGGCACTGATCTGAGGTCGTTAGCGCATTAGGTCCAACCCCCTATGGGCGGGTTTGAAAGGGTGGGAACTAGTGCTTGTAGTCTTCACAGAAATCCCCCCCTTTTACACTTCCTCCTACAATGACGTAAAATGACGATTTTTGCGTCATTGTAGGAGGAAGTGAAAAAGGTAAATAGAGGATTTCTCTCGTCTCAGGGGAAAATGAAAGAGTGTTGCACGACCATTCAATAGTATGACTGGATTTCTAACAATGGAAATCTTAATGCAAATGGGTGGAGTGACCCTTTAAGATACTTAGGACTATTTATTATCTTAAATTTGATAAAACTAAAGATATGTTTGATAAAACACAGTACCCCTTTCCAAATCTCGGATCTGAGGTCCTTTGGGTGCTCCACCATAGATGCAAGTGGACTTCAAGCGGGAAGCTCTTCCATATTCTGCAGCAACCTGCTGCACCTGCTGTGCCAGTTCACGAGTGGGCGCAAGCACTAAGCACTGAGATTATAAGAACGGACAGTCACACATCTGATAAAACTGGGAGAAAATAAAGCAATTAAAAAATAAGGTTACGGGACTTACAATAGGTCCATCACCATGTTCCAGATAAGGCTGGTGGTTAATGTGTACAATGGCTGGCAGGAGGTACTGTGGGCACAAATATATGTGAATACTGGGCAGCAGTATCACAAATCAAATATTGTAATTCAAGATATTCTGAATAATACATTAATCATAATGTAATAATCATTTAACACTTACAGCCAGGGTTTTCCCAGAACCTGTCTGAGCAATGCCAACCATATCTTTTCCACTGAGGGCCAAAGGCCATCCCTGGGCCTGGATAGGTGTGGGCTCAGACCAGGATTGTTTAGAGATCACATCCATCACATAATCTGGAATGCAACAATATATTGTGTACAATATAAACAGATTTTTGATTAGGGCTGGGCGATTTATCAACTTTTATATTGATATACAGTAGGCTTGCTACGATAGCCGGTGTTGACGGTTCAGAAGCAACACCGGTTACATCATTTAACTTGTGATTTACAAAGCAACTGTTTGTATTTTGTTTAGCTTTTTTTATGTAATGTTTATTTTAAAACTTTTTGCACATAATGTACAGTCTAGCTTACATGGATACAGTCACAGCATTTGTTTTCATAGCCTTCAATTTAAATATTGTTTGAAGGACAACATTGGGCAGTATGTGGAATAACTTTTATTTATCCATTGTGTTCCTTAAAGGGGTGGTAAAACACGATTTCACTTTTCTAACTTTAGCTAGTGTGTAATGTTGCTGTTTGAGTATAAACAACATCTGCAAAGTTACAGCGCTCAAAGTTCAAAGCAAAGAGAGATATTTGCTTTTAAAAAATTCAATTTCTAAGGACTACAGCAAACAACCGGTTTTGGACTACACGACATTCATCCGGGTTTGCTGATGTCAGCATATCCCATTATTTACATAAACCCCTCCTCCGAGAAAACTTAATAAGCGGGGCGAGGCCATTTTATATTGCTGTTTTGGAGATGAGTTGTCGTGTCGAAACGCTGCTGTTATTTTCATCCCGGTTGCAGGTCCACTTTGTTCAGCCTTCCTAGGGACGAGGGAGTTAGGGATCAATGGTTAAAATTTATTTTTAACTCGGTCCCTCATAATTATGACCCAAATCTCGCTCTCTGTGCTGCACATGTTACGGAGGAAAGCTTTCACAATCTTCGCGAGCTCAATGCAGGATTCGCACATCAGCTTGTCCTGAAAGATGGAGCAGTTCCAACTTTAAAAACAGAAGCTTTTGTTTACGGGCCACAACCTGTAAGTATGATTTATTTTTCGTCGATGTGTTTTCCTGTAATAGTTCGTATTGTTAATTGTACGTTGTAGCAAGGAAGTAAACAAATGACAACGCTGTTTGGCTCTGCTGGTTTGTTAAATGCTCACTCATACTTAACGTTATCTGACAAACACCTAACGTTACAAACTTTTTTTTAATCTCAACAGCAAACTTGGAATTAGTGTAAATTATTCTTTGATTAGAGCTTTTATGTTTATCTACATGCTTGTTTATCTACAGGCATGCTAAACATGGTTCTGTGTTTGATTTGGCAGCCGATGTTTAGTGTTCGTTTTGGGCTAATAGTTCTGGCGACAGATATTTGTCTACAATCATTCTAAAAATACAAAAGTAACGGTGGCATACAGTCAGAAACGATCACTATAGATCCGCAGTCTTTACTCAAAAAAATCCCTTTGAGGACTGTAGTATAATTTGTTAGAACGATTATATGAAATTCTTGTTTATGAAGCTTATTTTTTTGTAATTCTATAATAATTAGTAAAATTAAATAACAGCGTATCTAAAAAGTAATGAGAACAACAAAAAACAAACCTTTCTGAAACGTCGTTTAACAGCCGTTCTTGAACAGGTTCTGCTCGATCATCTTCACTAATGTTTCATTGTTTATAAGGCCGGTGACACACTGGCTGCGTGGCGTGTCCGTTTTTATTTCGGCTCCCATGTTAACAGGTTAGAGCTTGCAGACTGCCTGCGTGACACGCACGTCTCAGGCGTGGCTTGAGCCGCGCGGAAAACGCGTGCATGCTAGAAATAGAACCGACGCCTATTTTTCACGCGACACGCAAGCGTTTCCAGGCAAAATAGAATAGGAAAAGATGTTATATGTTATTTTGTACACGAATATATATTAATAAATTACATTTTGATGGTTGAAAGTCTAGGTTTTGACATAAATTCAGATATAAATATAATTTAAAAATAAATAAATAAATAAAATAATTATCAATTTTCAAATATTGCACCTGTCAATTAGAGCTTAGATCGGGCCCAAAAAATCAAGCCCGACCCGACCCGAGCCCGTGCACGTTGTGTCCGAGCCGGCCGGCCCGACACATTAACTGTAATTATGAGCCCGAGCCCGATTTAAACCCGACCATTTTTAATACGTGGGCCGTTATAACCAGGGGCGACGCCAGATAGTTTTTTTTAACGCAGGTGCTGAATGGGTGCTAGACCATTGACAGGGGGAAGCTGCGCAATTTTACAGTATATATATTATATAAATACTATTAAGAAATGTACAAAAATTGGCTACTTAATATTTAATATTCAATTATTTTAATTATCACAATGAAAGTTTTAATTGTATTAAATTGAACAAGCACAACATTCAGCATTCAATCAAATAGGCCTATTCTTAAAGATTCATTATTATTAATAATGTTATTTCGACATATGTGTGCATGCAACAAGCAAGATGTGCATTTGTAAATTCGGTGACCAGCGTGCCGAGAATTGATTTAATTTATGATGAGATGGCTCCAGTTCACAGGCTATGGTGACCGCGGCTCGCCGGCGCCTTCATGATTATATTGTCTGCTATATTTGCTTCTTATTAAATACAGGCAATTGGTTTATGAAAAATGTATTAAAATTAAGATACAATTTATACAAAACGAAATTCACTTTAAAGAAAGGCTTTCTACAAAACAAAAAATAATGAAGTGGTCAAAATCATGCCTGAACCACTCCATGTCTCCGGATATTGCGCATCCTCCTATCTACTCTGTTCACTTTCATTATCAACATAGATGGAAAAAAATAACATTATAATGTTTTAATATGAAACTAAATGCGCTTATTTAAAGGCTACAACACGTACTATACACAGACTCTCTATTTGTACAAATTGCTACACATTCATTTAATTCTGAATTTTGCACACTTAAGTTGAAAGGCATTGCGTGCATTTATTAATTATTATCTTTATGAATAATGTAACAAGGACGAAGCATGTAAATTGCGTTGTTTATTTATTCAGAATCGAATGGATCGCAAATGGATCCGAATGAAGAAACGTAAAAAAATAAATAAAAAAAAGAAAGAAAACCTCGCCCTCAGCGGTATGCTTGGAGAAGTAGCCTAACAAAAGAGGACATTGAAGGCTGACTATCATCCTTTCTGTCATGGCAAGCCTGCTTCATGTGTCTGCTCATCGTCGAAGTCCCCGTTTTTTTGCTGTCATAGGCGAGCAGCGCGTCGCACTTGCACTCAACAAAGCCAACACATATGTTGTCACTGCCCACGACTAATTTAAAATATTTCCATACCTCCGACTTTCCTTCATACTTGCTCAAAGTTAATTTTCCAGTTTTCTTTTTTTTCTTTACTTCTTCAAGCTCCATGTTGCACTTAAGCTACACAATACAGTGTGCGTGCGTGCGAGTGGAGGAGACGCTGCGCGTGACACGTGACGTGCTTGATCAAGGGCCCGACCCGACCCGACCCGAGCATAGTGGCGGGAAATATCGGCCCGGCCCGGCCCGCGGGTCGGGTCGGGCCGGGCTCGGGCTCGGGTAGAGAATCTAAGCTCTACTGTCAATACAGAACGAAATATTCTGTAGTCTATTTTGCTGTCAATACTGCTGACAGTGTCTTTATATTTATGCTTAACATGAAGTATAGGGCTTCCACAACTCTCTCCCATATGTCGAACAAGGGTGATCCGTGTCAGCAGCGCCACGTCAGACACGTTTCTGGTGTGCAAAGACACAGAAAACGCGACGCAGCCGCCACGCAGCTGACACGCAAAAGAAACGCCACGCTCACGCCACGCAGCCAGTGTGTCACCGGCCTAATACACCAAAGCACAAACTAGGCTACCGGTTAAGGTACGGGGCGTGACGTTTCCGGAGAACGTGCACTAGACGGTTAGCGAATCACAACACACTGGGCCAGCTAACCAATCTGAGCCCATTGCGTAGTTTTGAGGGACTGGCTTCATAGAACCAGGAAACCATCTGACCGTTTTTACAAGGAGGGGCAGAGCAGTGTAGAATAAAGGTAAAATATATGAAAAATAATGCAATTTTTAAAAAACAAAGCATGAACACATGTTACGGTGCACCCCACAAACACAATCAAGCCTACGAAAAAATGCGTTTTACCACCCCTTTAAAAGAAAATTGAACTTTAGCCCACTTAGTAGAAAATATTGAGATATTTTTGGTCCATAAAAGCCCAGCCCTACATTTGATTATAAAAATGTTCACATACTGGGGAAATTTGCCTCATGAAACTTAATGATGGGTTTAGGACAATCTCTGCCTTTCACTGTCACCTCTTTGTCTCTGCGGTAGTGTTCCACTTCTTGCTGTAATTCAAAAACAAACAAAAAAAGTAATTTACAAAGAAAAAAAACCTACACATTTAAGACTCATGTAAATATGTAAATATGTCCACAAATGACCATTGATCTGTGTGTGACATCAGAGTGCTCTTTGTAGAAGTTTTTCTCAAACTTGGGGAGCTCATCAAGGTTCCAGTGTCTTTTCCGCAGTTTCTCACCGGGGTTCCCAAACTTCCCTGAAGGAGGAATACTGCAGCCACCGCTAAATCGAGGGGCACTGCTGCTATACCTATGAAAGAAACAGTTCACACAGCAGCTTCATTCAATGCGCAGTTCACCAGCTTCATTCAAAGAACAGTAAAATATGAAGATATCTTCAATAATACCAAAGAGATTAAGCAAGTATGATTGAGCTTGTTTGTTTACCATTTTTGAGCTATTTGTACAAAACTGCTCAATATATAAAGCAATCATGTCTCTTCAGTAGCCTCGGATTAACCTGCTCGATTTATATGGACTCTTCAATTGTCTTTATAAACATTTTGAAGTTTCAAGTTTTGGCTATGTGGACATTCAATGGAAGGACAGAAATCTTTCTACTTTGATTAAAAAGATATCTTCGTGTTTCAAATATGAACGAAAGTTGAAGGGGTTTGAACAACATGAGAGTGAGTAAAGGACAATTCCAGAGGTGTAAAGAGTACCTAAAAACCATACTTATGTAAAAGTAGAGATACATTACAGAAAAAATGACTCTGTTACAAGTAGGGGTCGACCGATTATCGGTGCCGATATTAAGCATTTTTATGGTTATCGGTATCGGCCGATATGTCACTGAATTTGTCAACTTTTTGATGAATTAATAAAAAGCAGGTCAGTACAAATCAAACCGAAAAAAAAAAAACATTTAAATATGAATCCTGCGTGTCTCTAAATGAATGGCGCAGACGCAAGATTTCATTTACCCCCCCCACACACACATACATACACACACATTGATCGATTGCTCCTGTCTGCCTCGCTACCTGCTGTGTTTTGTTTGCTTCGAGGCTGTAAGCTCCATCTAAGCCTCGTATTAGCTTCGTATTTCTTTCTGTTTTGAACCATCATTTACTACCATTTCTAGTTGTTTATACTACTAAATACAGCTTAGACAACATCTCAGATTAACCTGACATCGCTAGCTTCTGTTATTGTTAGCACAACACGCTAGTAACGCGCTAGCCTGTTAACGCGCCACCCGTGCGCTCAGTTATTTATTTATTTTACTCTCGCGCGCCCGCGCCTCTGAGTTCATAAAAAGCCCAGGTGAGTAAGAATCAGTCAACAAACACAGTGAGTAATGTCTTGTCCTGTTATTGTCACCTGCACTTCATGTTACATGTTTAGCATAGCCTTTCCCGTCGGCAATATAGGGTTTATATGTGATAAATGCAAGGAGACAGTCAGGCTGACGGAGAAGATTTCAGAATTAGAGACACGCATCCAAACTTTAATTGAGGATAGTAAGTGTGCTAGAGCTTTAGATACTATTTTGGACGCGCCTAGCATAGTTAACTCTTTACATATTTCGGTTCCGGCTGAATTATTGCCTGTGCAGCAAGGCAAATGGGTGACAGTGAGGGATCGCTCTAGTCGCGGATCAAAAAACCACTCTTCCGTTCCGATTACCATAACAAATCGATTTGCCCCGCTCAGTGAAACACCCACTGAGAATTCTGTTGATTGTGCCCTGGTAATTGGTGATTCGATCACACGGAACGTGAAAATAGAGACACCAGCCAACATAGTCACATGTTTGCCGGGAGCCAGAGCGCCTGACATCAAAGCAAATTTAAAAGTGCTGGCTAATGCTAATCGTAAATTCTCTAAGGTTGTTATTCACGTCGGCACTAATGATGTTCGACTCCGCCAGTCGAAGATCACCAAAATTAATATTAACCCTCTGAGGTCGGCTATCGCGCGGGCGCGATAGTCTCGCTTTTTTTCTTATCAGTGCAAAAGAAACTCAAAATACTCTGTTGATTTTGATCTTACATATTAAGTGTTGTACATCATTAGATCCTGATAAGTGTCTATTTTTTTTGTGGATACTCACAATAAAAACAAAGTGTTGTGCTTTTCGCCAAATAAAGAAAAACAAACATGATGCACGTTCTGCCTTCTCTCTGTCAGTTAAGTCCATTCTGAGACGCGTCCGAAAATTAACTGTAATTCCGCGAATACTTGTCATACAGGCACGAGTGTTTTTCCATAATGAAGCTTGAACTCTCTTCTTTTAAATGAATTAATTTATATAAAAAACAAATATTCTCAGTTTATGTAATCTGTATGAAAAGAGAGAGATGTCAGTATTTTTCTTTCCAGCTCATTATACCTCATTACGCGTTAATGTGCCACGCCCACGGACAGCGCGCGGTATTCAAACGCAAATGATCTAAGGCAAGCCATTCAAACATGCCAACGCCCACCAGCTGGATTATAAAACACATCGTGTTTAGTAAGTATCTTGTACAGCTGTGTACACAGCGTATCCTTTCGCTGTGAGGAATAATACTATCTAATAACCCTGGAAAATGTACAAGAAGTGCTGGTAGTTTCATTTCGAGGAGCAACGGATCCAGCTGATGTAGTAAGTCATTTATTCTTAAGTGCTTTGTTCTAATCGCGATATTGAATAGTGTCTGACTGTAAACCGCAAAAAGACTGTTTAAATATGAATTGCGTGTCTGTGTGTAGGCTAAATGATGAATGAACGGCATGCAGGCGCGCGCGCTTTGTTTACTACAGTTATACAGCGCGTGTCTGTGCCGTTCATTCACTCTCGCACCTACATTAGTAAACGTTATGTTTACATGAACACATCCAAACTATATTGCTATAGCCTACTAAGATGAGTAAAAATAGACTGAAATATGTTGAAATAAAATGTCTGTATAAGCAACAAGCTGCAAATTCACATGTATATACTAATATATCATACACAATATGTTACAGACTAAATATGAATGTTTAGACAAGATTTTGTGATTAGTTTTGGATAGATTATAAAGTTTTGACTGTAAAAAAAGACTACTGTCACATTAAATAGTTAAGCTTTTGTTCACCAATTTCTGCTCATAGTTAAATATACTATAGTATGATGTTTTGTCAAAAATAAAGTAGGTATATTGAATTATCAACTAAGATGTTATTATAGTGTTTGTTCCAATATTCAAACTAATGAATCCTTACCTTTTTTAATACGTATGATAAAATGTATACTTTTTACAAAGAAATACACTTGAAATATTGTTAAAATTGTAATTGTTGTTGTAATTGTAACCTATTTGTAATTGGTTACAATTTCTAATTGTAAAATATGTATATATAGATAATTTCTTTTGTCCTTGCATTCTTTGGGATCCTGTGACACACCTGTGTGAAAGGGCTAATTAATATGCAGCTCATTATAGGGCTCATTATCCGGCCTTTGTCTTCTCAGGTGTGAACACGCCTCCACGCATACTGCCTTTCCAAACAAAAGGTGTCTTATAAAATTTAAATCAATGTATTGTTTTGTGTAAATGATTAGGCAGGATGATTTTCAGATCATTTTGAAGCAAAAATTCTAGGCAACAACACTCATTAGTCAAAAGTCTTGTGGACACATATTTAGTATGTGTTTTGTGGCCTTATTTCAGACACTTTAAGTTTTAGTTTTTTCAATAACCATGCATAAGCAATATTCTCTCAAAAATACAAACATGTACATACATGTTGCTCACATATTACGGTAGCCCCGTTTGTGCTATATAGAGTGAATTTACACCTTTGCCATTAACATGTTTATAAATAACTGAAAAAAGCACAAATGTCAGAGCATGTCAGAACACCTCAAGGACCCCAAAAACCCCTTAGACCTCAGAGGGTTAAAGAGGTGTTTGAACTCGCAAGTACGATGTCAGGCACTGTAATTTGCTCTGGCCCCCTTCCTGTTCGCAGGAGTGATGAGATAGTTAGTAGATTGTGTTCACTCAATGGCTGGCTGTCTAAGTGGTGTCCGCAAAATAACATAGAATTCATAGACAATTGGAAAAGTTTTTGAGGCAAACCTGACCTGTTGAAAAGAGATGGTATTCATCCCTCCTGGGATGGTGCTGCTCTTCTGTCTAGTAATTTGGCTCATAGTCTTAGAGATAAAACATGACAATCTGGGGCTCAGGTCAGGAAGCAGACAAACTGGCTAAACCGACCGTCTGCTACGGCCTCGCGTCATCAAGGTCAGATAAATCCCATCACATAGAGCCTCTTTCACCTAGATATCATCATATAGAGACTGTGTCTGTTCCCCGAATTTGGAAATCCAAAAAACGTCCAAACCCATCTAAGGTTAAAAATGTAATTGATGTTCAACAAATAAAAAAATAGATATAATACAGATGAGCAAACGATAAAGCTTGGGTTGCTGAATATTCGATCCCTTACTTCAAAAGCGCTCATAGTTAATGATATGATTTCAGATTATAACCTAGATGTGCTGTGTTTGACAGAAACCTGGCTAAAACCAAACGATTACATTACATTAAATGAGTCAACCCCCCAAAATTACTGTTGAGTAAGGCAAAGGGGGAGGTGTTGCTGTAATTCATAGTAATATTTTCAAAACCACTAAGAAATCTAGTTTTAAATATACTTCTTGAAGAGTTGGTGCTTAATGTAAAAATATATAGTGTAAACGATAAATCACGTTTGAGAATTCTGCTGGCTACTCGCCACCAGGGCACCATAAAGATTTTATCAAAGAATTTGCTGACTTTCTATCAGAATTAGTATTGACTGCAGATAAAGTACTAATTGTTGGTGATTTTAATATACATGTAGATAATGAAAAAGATGCATTGGGATTGGCATTTAAAGACATTGTAAACTCAACTGGAGTTAGACAACACGTGTCAGGACCTACTCATTGTCGTAATCATACTCTAAATCTAATATTATCACATGGAATCTATGTTGATGCTGTTGAAATTCTGCAGCAGAGCGACGACATCTCAGATCATTATCTAGTCTCAAGTAAATTACATTTAGCCAAGGCTGCAAAGCCGACTCCGTGTTATAAATATGTTAGACCTATCACTTCTGCCACTAAAGATTGCTTTATCAATAATCTTCCTAATCAGTTTCATCATCTCAGCATCCCGGATAGCTTAGAAGAACTTGATGTTGCAACAGAAACTTTTAACTCTCTCTTTTCCAGCACTTTAGACACAGTTGCTCTGTTGCGCTTAAAGAAAATAGTCCAACGCCTTGGTACAACGAGCACACCCGGGCCCTTTAAGAAAGCAGCCAGAAAAAAGGAGTGCAACTGGAAGTAAACAAAACTAGAGGTATTTCGGATTTCATGGAAGGAGAGCTTGATTGCTTACAGAGAGGCTTTAAAAGCTGCTAGATCTGCTTATTTTTCAACCCTATTAGAAGATAATAAACATAATCCTAGGTATTTATTTGAAAAAGTGGCTAAACTAACGAAAAAGAAAGCTTCAAGCCCAGAAGTTTCCAAGAAACACAGCAGTAATGACTTTATGAACTTCTTCACTTATAAGATTGATAATATTAGGGACAAAATTATAACTATGCAACCGTCTATTACAGTATCGCATCAGGGAGTGCATTGTAGTCTCCCTGAGGTAAAATTTGATTCATTTGTTGCTATAGGAGAGGAAGAATTTTGCAAACTCGTTAATTCATCTAAATCGACAACATGTATGTTAGTCCCTATACCGACTAAGCTACTGAAAGAGATGCTTCCAGATGTCATAGATCCTCTTCTTAATATCATTAGTTCGTCTTTGTCTCTAGGATACGTACCAAAAACCTTTAAGCTGGCTATGATTAAACCGCTTGTTAAAAAACCGCAACTTGATCCTACAGAATTAGTCAATTACAGGCCGATCTCAAATCTACCTTTTCTGTCAAAGATATTAGAAAAAGCAGTATCCTCACAACTGTGTTCCTTTCTTGAAACAAATGGTATCTGCGAGGATTTTCAGTCAGGATTTAGACCGCACCATAGCACCGAGACAGCTCTCATTAGAGTCACAAATGATTTGCTCTTATCATCCGATCGTGGTTGTATCTCTCTATTAGTGCTACTAGTTTTGCACGATACACCGGTACTAGAAAGGTATCGCGATACCCAGCTTTTAAAATCGGTACGATACTGAATTTTATTAGTACCGGTACTTTAAGAGTGACAGCACTCTAAATAATAAGAGCAGTATTTCTTTAATTTGCGTCGATGTGTGACAGCCGGAGTCAGGATGTGTGTGCGGAGCTCTGCTTCCACTGTTTTCATTCACTAAACAACGGAAGCAGAACAGTAAAATATATACGCACAGCAAAACATGCATGCATGAGAAAAAGCGCGGGACGTGCTCGCCCTGCCGGGCTCAGACCTGAAGCGCGCGCACACGCCTTTCACACAGCATGCGATCGCGACTTCAGTTCTCTTTCGTGGATTATTTGGATTGAATAATCAAAATTCTAGGTAAAAAATGTACGTCCTGGCTAGGGATGCAGTGATTACCGGATTTCACAATTAACCGCGCTTTAAAACGTCACGGTTAATTAATCGTAAAGACTATGCTACACCGAGTGTTCTGCACGGAACGGACCTTTTGCAACTAACACAAAACGAAAACAAAGTTACACCAGCGGACGGTGCACCAGCTTAAAGTGCCGTGCTCGTCAACCACTATGGCAGAGGGACTAAGCAGCGACGCTCTATTTCCACCGAAAAAACGCCTTAAGGGCCTGTTCACAGATCGCGTCTTTTGTGCGCTCAAGTTCATTTCAAATGTAAGTCTGTGGAAAACAGAATGTGACGTGCTCTCAAGAGTTTCAGTCAGTGAACATTTAACTTAATATCCTATTGCTTTCTCCTGTCTGTGTTGAGTAAATGTTAGGCTTTGTAGTTTTAATATGCCCGGTGTAAAACACTAACATAAGATCAGGGCCGTGTAGACTTCTAGGACTACCAATTAACTGCATTTCAGTTATTAATAACACTGCATGAGAGATGTTCTCAGTTTCTTTCTATAATTTTTTACTTAAACTTCAAACAAACAAACCAAAATAATGAGATTATAATAGGCTACATGATTTTCTAAAGGCACATGTAAAATTTGGATTAATAATTAAAAAAGAGTATTAAAATAAGTACAATAATATTGGTGGATAACATTTGGACTATATTTGTTTTCTTTTAAAAGAAATACATAGGCCTAGTTAATATTTAGCTTGCATTTAATTCAATAGAGCCAAATACTTTGTTTATTCTTATTTTAATTTGGGATTTATTATCCCTTTATAGTATTATTTATGTTTTTATGTCAAATACCAACAAGATATTGTTTTCAAGTTTTCTACCTCAGGTTGAAAATAAATTTAGAACAAACTAAACACTTAATAATTTTGTGATCTATTTCAATCAAAGAGCCCTGCAGCCTTTGACTTAATTTGTTATTTAAAAAAAAAATGCTAGATGTTTACAAAGCACTTCTCTTTAATTCCAAAGGAAGAGATTGATTATTGTTTGTCATTTTATAATTTTGTACTGTGTTGTGGCAGCAATAAATAACACATTAAAATCTAGTGTTGAGTGTTCATGTGATATTATACATTAGTAGTGTTGTGAAATTAATTGATGCATAATAATCGTGATAATCATTAAATCGTGATTATTTCTCAGACAATAATCGTACTTACAAAATCTGTAATCGTTGCATCCCTAGTCCTGGCAAGTATTCACGTAAACACAGTCGGGTATGTCTTTAGTGAATGTAAACCGTTTGTAAAAATAAATCGTATGTGTTCCATTGGGTAGCCAACGTGCAGGTCTTAAAGGGCCGGACCAGCAGCCTAATGGCGCTTTTCCACTACACAGTACCAGCTCGACTCGACTCGACTCGCCTTTGTTTGGTTTTCCACTGTGTAAAAGTTGTACCTGTACCTGCTTTCGGGTTTTTTTCATATCACCTCCGGCGAGGTTCTAAGCGGGCTGAGGCGAGCTGAGGCGATACTAAAATGTGACATGAAACACTGCAGACTGCTGATTGGTCAGAGAGAATCGTCACTATTCACCGTGTCATCATTGCACGCGCCACACGGAGCTATTTTTTTCAGCAGTGTTTCGTTTTGCTGCCCTCAGCCTCTCCTGAAACAACGTTTGTCTTCTTGCTGTGAAAAATAGCCACATCCCGAGGATCAAAAACAGCATACACTCGATTTCCTCCATTGTCCCGTGTGTGTGTGGGTAGCAGGTGTGTGTCGCGTAGTTACTGTGGTGTCGCTATGATGACCAGGTACTATTGGGGAGGTACTATCTGTAATGGAAAACGGAGCGAAAAGCGAGCCGAGCCGAGCCGAGGCGAGGCGAGTCGAGCTGATACTGGTAATGGAAAAGCGCCATAATATTATGTGTAATTAATGTTAATGAAACAACAGAAAATAGACAATCACCCAATGCTTGACTGAATAAATCTATCTATTTATTAAGAATCAGTCTATAGTTAGTTTATAGAGTGAAGACTATTTTTTTCAGCTACAGTACTTGGTCAATTTAACAGTAGCCTAGCATTCAAAAAAAGAAATGAAGCACTGTTTATTTTATTTGTCTCTTATAGTATGTGTCATATTGTTTGTAATTAGATTTTTGCTTATTTTTAATAACAAAGATACAATTAAATTAAATATCTATATTGTAATTATAAAATTACATTTAAAAAATATTAAAGGCACACTATGCAGGAATTCTGTTTTTGTCAAACAGCGACCCCTAGAGTCGCTGTGGAATACTTGCACTGTCGTAAATGCCCCCAACCCCACCCCACCCCACCCTACCCCCCACACTGGTACCTGTTCGGTAGGATAGAAGCGTCGGGCATGCAACAGGCACAGATAGACTCGGAAGATATTGACCAGGTAATGTTTCACGATTTCATACAAATATTAGGCTACTGCATAGTCTACTGATGATGGTAAAAGGATAATAATAACTATGTCAAGTGTTAGACTACTTTATAATAATAAAGTAGCCTACCGCGTTTGCTGGCTTATAACGTTTTTACATGATTGCTGCTAAATCACAAGTAAATAGTCTATAGTCTAGGACTACTGTATAATTTCATTTGTGTTTTTTGATTGTAATGTAAACATTACAAAATGCCAGATGACATCAATAAAGTTAAATGTACGTCGCATTATTTCATAACATTCGCCGTTGTGATGTCATTAGACATGATTATTGCAATTTATCATAATAGTTTGCAAATTGTGCTCGTTTACACTTTTTACAACCTCTAGGCTTAACTTTATTTGTGTCCTGATAACTTTGTGAGATACTGACAACTGTTCTCATGATAATCTCATGATAAATTATTGGACTGGTCTAATTATCAACAATGGATGAATGAACGGCATCGTAAAAAATGACATACTACAAGCAAGCGCAACAACATACAATATAGAACGCAAACAAGTTTACAAATAAGATATTTACTTACTAGTCCATCAACAAGATCGCCAGGTCAGCATTGCTGTTGCATCCAGTGCTGCTTTTTAGCTCGCGCCAACGAGTAAATGCCAGACCGAGTGGGACTCTTGTCCGGTTCCTCACGCGGTCAGATTCTCTTTTCCTTTTCCTAGTCTCTTCCGACCGCGTTTTCTTTACTTTTTCCATCTTCGACTCGAGTATCACGTCTGAAATGCACGCAAGTGTCTTCATGGTTCATATGTTGTTGTTGATCTATGGATGTGTGTGACGTCGTTGCCGTAAAGCATTTCGTGATTCTCGCGAGATTTGTCGGGGGCGCTCCTCTCAAACTTACATAGCCGGTTTTTCCAGCGACGACCCCCCCAAGCTTTACTACCAGGATGATTCGTCCTACTATGAGTTTATTTACCACCGAAATTACTTTGAAGCTGTTATATTAAGGTGCAATTGTTACATAGTGTGCCTTTAAATAACTCGTTTCATGAAATAAGATTTTGGTCATCCCAACCTGTTCAGAATTGTGAAAGGTTAGCAAATGTTAACATGATTGATAATAATGTCAATGTTGCAAATCTTTGTAAGGACGTACACACTGGCACTTGCTAATTATTATTATTTTATTTAATAAAGAGGGAATGGTCAAAAAGCAGGGAAGGAACAAAGTTTTTTTTTCAATTAATTTATAAAACAATGAATTGTAAGTTCTGTCATATTTTTCAGTTACTTTTACGGTTTTTGTTTTTTTTCCCATGGTATCGAGGTATTTTAGTCTGGTATCGTATCGAAGTCATAATTTTGGCATCGTAACAACACTAGTGTGTTATATGATTAGAATGTTGTCCCGTTTTTAAAATAAAGCACAGCAATGATATTTGAGAGTGTTTCTCCCTTTTCAGGAAAAGTATCGAAAAAGTATCGAAATCGCAATTCTTGACTTGGTATCGGTATCGAAACAATAATTTTGGTATCGTGACAACACTAAGTGCTACTCGATCTTAGTGCTGCATTTGACACCATTGACCTCAACATTCTTTTAAATAGACTAGAAAACTATGTTGGCATTAGTGGAATTGCACTAGCATGGTTTAAATCATATTTATCTGACCGCTATCAGTTTGTAGCAGTAAATGAAGAGATGTCTTATCAATCACAAGTTCAGTATGGCGTACCACAAGGCTCAGTACAAGGACCGCTGCTGTTCACTCTGTACACGCTACCTTTAGGAGATATCATTAGGAAACATGGAATTAGCTTTCACTGTTATGCTGATGATAGTCACCTCTATATTTCTTCAAAACCTAACGAAACTTACCAATTCACAAAATTATCGGAATGCATAGTTGATATAAAAAATTGGATGACTAGTAATTTCCTAAAAAAAAAAAACTGAGATTCTAATTATTGGACAAAAAACTTCCACACGTAATAATCTAGAATACTGTCTAACACTTGATGGCTGCTCTGTTAAGTCTTCGTCGTCAGTTAGGAACCTGGGTGTGCTCTTTGATACCAATCTTTCATTTGAAAGTCACGTGTCTAGTATCTGTAAAACCGCATTTTTCCATCTTAAAAATATATCTAAATTACGTCATATGCTCTCATTGACAAATGTGGAACAACTAGTTCATGCGTTCATGACATCAAGGCTAGATTATTGTAATGCTCTACTGGGTGGTTGCCCTGCACGCTTAATAAACAAACTACAGCTGTTCAAAACGCAGCAGCTCGAGCTCTTACCAGAACCAGGAAGTATGACCATATTAGCCCGGTTCTGTCAACACTGCATTGGCTGCCTATTAAACATCGTATACATTTTAAAATATTGCTGATTACTTACAAAGCACTAAATGGTTTAGCTCCACAGTACTTGAGCGAGCTCTTAACTCATTATAGTCCTTCACGTCTATTGCGATCTCAAAGTTCCGGCCAGTTGATAATACCTAGAATATCAAAATCGACTGCTGGCGGTAGATCCTTTTCCTATTTACCACCAAAACTTTGGAACAATCTTCCTAACATTGTCTGGGAAGCAGACACAGTCTGTCAGTTCAAATCTAGACTAAAAACACATCTCTTTGACCTAGCATACACATAACACATTATCGACTTTAGGGCTGCACGATGTATCGTTTTAGCATCGATATCGCGATGTGAGCATCCACGATAGTCACATCGCAGGACGTGCGATGTAAGTAGCCTTAGGGATCGTAGTTGATCCGTGATTCATGATCAGTACGGGCCAGCAGATCCCCGGCCCGTAACGCTTGCGATTCGCGGATTAATTGCAAAGTTTAACCATCATATAGTGAAAGTTTATCATTTGCATGTGTTTTTAAGTCCTGTCAGTTTAAACATCAAGCGTAAGAAGACTGGAACTTGCGCATTGTTTTCTGTGAGCCGGGCAGACACAAAGATCAGTGAGTGGTCTTTCTCTTATTTCTGAGCTTGAATGAACACGAGAATTCAAAATAAAGTCAGAATGCCCTTCCTGCATTGAACATTTTTTGGCGGCCGCCAAAGCGTATTTTTGTCCCGCCAAAGCCTTATTTGACCGGTGAGTGATAGATGACTGCTGCGCTTGTTAAACTGAGAGAACGAGCAGAGAGATAGAGCCCCGGTCGCGCGCGCACTCTCACCGTTTTCAAACTGTCTTGCTCTCTCTCCCTCCCTCGCGCATATTAATGAATTGAGTTGACTGAATATCTTTGAGAAGACACAATGGTAAAAGGTCGGAAGACCGTGAAGCATTCAGATTTTTTTTTTCCTGAACTACCGCTGGTTGTGAATTGTGCTAAAAAAAATCTTCTCTGAAAAGCGTTCCACACATTTAGATAAACCACACTTTCAATAAACAAAACAAAAAAAAAATCTATCCAGTGATGAAATGTTTCCTGTGTTGAGACAAATCTTGTGCGATGTCCTAACTGCCGGGATAATCACACAACGTGTGCCGTGGTCCGTTAATGACACCTCCAATTCGCGAACTAATGACTCCTTTGAACTAGGGTTGGGCAATGTCTACCAATTTGGTATCAGACGATGTCTACAGTGAAACATCGTGATGGACGATGATATCGGGAGGCGGGAGGGGGGAGGGGGGGTAACATTCTCATTTTCCACTAGATATTTTCCTCTATATCTCATCAGCAATTTCGATTTCGGCAAAATCTGTAGCAGCTGACCAAGGAGCGAATGTACAGTGACGTGACAACTGCCAGATTCAAACTGTGCTTTCGCGCTATGGCTGGCGCTGAGCCAAAGACGGACGCGCTCAGTGCTTGTCATAGGCTATATCACAACTGTTCAGTGTTTTTAACCACATAATGTTTATTTTAGGTTTCAGACATTTAAATACATATAATTTATAGCAAAACAATACATTTATAGTTTGTAAAATACACAATGGTGTCTATGGAAGCAGCAATAACAAACCATTCAAATATATTTGCCGACGGTTTTTATTCATATCAGACACACAGTGTAAATAACTATAAAGTCAACTCTATTTTTCTCCCAGTTCACCGGCCACTTTCATGTATTTCGGGAGAAACTGATTAATTCACGCGCAGTAATAAATCCAACAGACAGGAATCTCTGAACTGCGGCACAAACAAACATGACGGCGCCCATCTCACGTTACAGATCAAGATCATTTATAAAAGGTTTTTTAAACAACAAAACAAACTCACTTACACATATTTGAGAATTGGAATAGAAGATAGTTGATGACATGGTAAGCAAGTTTGTTAATATTTATAAATAAAAGCGCTTCATCTTTCATACAGCGCTATTTTGGCTGTGGTGAATCACGTACCAAGCAAAAAGTGTCACCATGGAAACGTGGGGGGGGGGGGGGGATCGTGATGCCGGCTAAACATCGTGATGTCTGTCAGCCATCATGATGGATGGATCGTCATCGGCCCAACCCTACTTTGAACCGATTCACTTTAATGAATGGTTAAAACAACTGATCTGCCCAACACTGAACTCACGAGACATAACAAATCGGTAACACTTTACAATAAGGTTCCATTTATTAAACTCTAGTTAACTACATTAGTTAAAGGGGTAGTAAAACACATTTTTTCGAAGGCTTGATTGTGTTTGTGGGGTGCACTGTAACGTGTTCATGCTTTGTTTTTTAAAAATTGCATTATTTTTCATATATTTTACCTTTATTCTACACTGCTCTGCCCCTCCTTATAAAAACGGTCAGATGGTTTCCTGGTTCTATGAAGCCAGTCCCTCAAAACTACGCAATGGGCTCAGATTGGTTAGCTGGCCCAGTGTGTTGTGATTCGCTAACCGTCTAGTGCACGTTTTCCGGAAACGTCACGCCCCTTACCTTTAACGGTAGCCTAGTTTGTGCTTTGGTGTATTATAAACAATGAAACGTTAATGAAGATGATCGAGCAGAACCTGTTCAAGAACGGCTGTTAAACGACGTTTCAGAAAGGTTTGTTTTTTGTTGTTCTCTCATTACTTTTTAGATACGCTGTTATTTAATTGTACTAATTATTATAGAATTACAAAAAAATAAGCTTCATAAACAAGAATTTCATATAATCGTTCTAACAAATTATACTACAGTCCTCAAAGGGATTTTTTTTAGTAAAGACTGCGGATCTATAGTGATCGTTTCTGACTGTATGCCACCATTACTTTTGTATTTTTAGAACGATTGTAGCCAAATATCTGTCGACAGAACTATTAACCCAAAACGAACACTAAACGGCTCTACTACAGTAGCCAAATCAAACACAGAACCATGTTTAGCATGCCTGTAGATAAACAAGCATGTAGATAAACATAAAAGCTCTAATCAAAGAATAATTTAAACTAATTCCAAGTTCGCTGTTGAGATTAAAAAAAAGTTTGTAACGTTAGGTGTTTGTCGGATAACGTTAAGTATGAATGAGCATTTAACAAACCAGCAGAGCCAAACAGCGTTGTCATTTGTTTA
Organism: Gila robusta; assembly: GCA_030770095.1. NCBI lineage: Eukaryota > Metazoa > Chordata > Actinopteri > Cypriniformes > Leuciscidae > Gila > Gila robusta. Next base: position 35,295 of record JAVALU010002341.1, on the reverse strand, counting down.
CTTCCTTGCTACAACGTACAATTAACAATACAAACTATTACAGGAAAACACATCGACGAAAAATAAATCATACTTACAGGTTGTGGCCCGTAAACAAAAGCTTCTGTTTTTAAAGTTGGAACTGCTCCATCTTTCAGAACAAGCCGATGTGCGAATCATGCATTGAGCTCGCGAAGATTGTGAAAGCTTTCCTCCGTAACATGTGCAGCACAGAAAGCGAGATTTTGGTCATAATTATGAGGGACCGAGTTAAAAATAAATTTTAACCATTGATCCCTAACTCCCTCGTCCCTAGGAAGGCTGAACAAAGCAGACCTGCAATCCGGATGAAAATAACAGCAGCGTTTCGTAGTGCTGGGCGGTAAACCGGTTCAAACCGAAAACCGGTTTATATTTTCGTCACGATATTGATTTTGAATAAACCGCCATAAATTACACAACGTTCGGAACGAACGTTACGCTGCGCGACACTGTTTCAGACGGACCCTTTACAATGTTGCACTTCTAAGCAGCGACGAGTGAGGGTAAACAAACAGCAGTGCTCTGTTACGTTACATGGACGATGGATGCTGAAGAATTAGTACAACATGACACAGAAGAACAACTTGTGCCGGGTCTGTTGTTTGGAGGTTTTTTGGTTTCCAAAAATCCGACGTCGACCAAACAACCATTTTAAGTAAGTGCTGTCGGCAAATTCTCGCCAAAGGCGGCAACACGAGCAATTTGCTCCAGCACCTTAGCCGCAAACATGTCTTGGAATATCAAGAATGTATTAAATTAAAGTCAGCTGCGGACTCAGTGCCCTCCACATCAGCATGTAACACGGGGAAAGCTAAAGAAAAGTCGAGCCAAATGTCACTTAACCTCTTAAAGGTTAAGCGTTTTTTTTTATTTAGTTCAAATTTACTATCAGATTTAATGTTATACCTTGACAAACTATACATCATTAAAAAGATATAAGACTCAAGATTCAGTATTTGACCACTATTGTATTCTGAGAAACTTATAGTGACAGTTATGTCTTAATTTGTGTCAGGAGTTATGAAATGAAAAAATGAGTCGATACCTTTAATATGAATTATGAGCGTCAGCTGGTCCATTCATAAAAAACACTCCGTGCTGTCGTCATGACAGCGATTCACAAAACAACGTCCCTCAGGGCTTTAGCTCAAAAATGTGCAGACTTGGAGAAATATTGATATATTCTTATAGATTCACATATTTCTATAGACAGGAATAATATTTATTGAATTTATACCCAAATGCGTCGATGTAATCATTATGATCGCTTCCCAGATAGCACACTTCTATTTGATGTGATATTTACATCTGGAAGACGTATTTTTAAGAGTGTTTGCTCATCTGCAATACGTCTATAGGACGTTTCCTGTCAGATGTAAAATAGACGTTTAGAAGATGTCTTCAAGATGTAATGATTTAGAATGCATGTTAAACTGACATCTTCTAAACGTCTATTTGACATCTGACAGGAAACGTCCTGTAGACGTATTGCAGATGAGCAAACACTCTTAAAAATACGTCTTCCAGATGTAAATATCACATCAAATAGAAGTGTGCTATCTGGGAATTCTTACTGAGATGTGCTGTGTTTTCAATTAGGGCTGTGCGATTAATCGAAATCGTAATAAAATCGCGATTTGAGCATCCACGATTTCTAAATCGCTTCATAGCACGATTTTTTTTTTCGCGCTCCCGGCTCCAACCTGCCAGTATGCTATCCGAACCAATCAGAATGCAGCGCGCCTAAATTGAGCGCGAGAACAGAACAGACCGGGCGGGTACCAGAGATTCAGTGAACTGCAAACAGGTGCGCGTGCCAGAAGGGAGCGCGAGTGCATGGAAATATTAGCGCAAAGGGGCTTGCCTCACCAGTTTCTTTCTCTGGGAAGGTAAGGGAACACCATTACCTGATTGGTTTACAAGTAGTTCCCTCCGCTGCGGCTGTCAGTCATTCTCCATTCAGCGTTCAAAGTTCAAACAGCACGTCTCTCGTTCGGTTACGACAGTCAACGATGAAACTCTCTCCAAGATGATTCAATGTTAATATTATTATACTTGATCTGTAGATAAAGCTCTATGGTTTCGCATCTTGCTGGACTGTACCTTAATCATGTTCGTTTCTGTGTCTGTTAGATCACAACACTGGAGAGCAGAATTGTTCTTCACGCGCACAGTAACTGAAATTTAAAACTGTTAAAAGAAAAGGCTCAATAAACTATTGCATAGATAGATAGCCTACTATATAATACACTATGCATCGATATGTCATTCCTTTGTGCTTTTAACTTTTCAATGCGGACTCGAAGAGCTGCGCGCTGTGACTGTGTTGCTTCAAGCGCATCATTCTGCGCTCTGGATGCGCATAAGCGCTGTGTGCTGCACTGTATTGGAGTCTTTCATAATCATATCGTAATACTTTTGCGCAATGAAAGATTATTAATAGCCTTTTTTGTTCTGTCCTATCTATCATATGTTGTTGCCTCATTAAACAGCTATCATATGTTGTTGCCTCATTAAACAGCTGTGCTATACTTAATATATGTCTTAATTTTATAGTAGACTATATATAAAATAATTGATCTTTTTGATTTTTGTTATCTTGTTTTTCATGAATGTATTTTACAACAATACAAAGAGCAATGTGTAACGTTTTACCAGATGTAGTGCTACACGATAAAGCTCTAATTGGTTTCCTTTGGAAATATGTTTCAAATTCACACAGAATGCATTAAAACTGTAAAGCATGTCTGTTTGTGTCAAAATCGTGATTAAAATCGAAATCGAAAAAAAAAATCAGGAAATCGTGATAGGTTTTTTTTGTCCATATTGCACAGCCCTATTTTCAATTCATACCAATAGCCTGAGGGCGCTATATGCACAATAATAGTCCATATATGGATCATGAAGAAGACCCATAGTCATGTGACATTCCAGGACGTCACCTCGATACAGAAAGTAGCTGACAGAGATCGCTGTAACATGCAGATAAAGATGTTTTGAAGACAATAAACATGATTGCAATGATATTTGAGTTACCTGTGTTCTTCAAGCCATGCCAGGTATTTCATAATAATAGATTACATTTATAATGTAATGCTAATCGATATAGATTTCATCATCGTGCAGAACACTATATATAATACATTTTCTGTCGGATTTTTTTTTATCTGAAGCCAAATTAGATCACAGAAGATTATTTAAAACACTCGACTTGCGTTATAAAGTAAGTTTGGAGCACAAACATGGTTTTAATCTCATAAATGGTCGTGTATTGATGGTGTGCTAAGCTAACATGCTAGCTAGCCCAGGTGCACCTGCCACCAGCAGTTATTGTTTTATGATTTTTTTCTAAATAGGAATGCTTACTGAAATGTTTCAGTGCATTTGATACCAGTTTCAAATATTTAGTGAGAACTTTGATAAAAGAAATTAGGGTTTGAAACCCTATGAATAGCCTGTGAATAGCCAGTCGTTAGTAGCTATAATGCAGACAAAAGAAATGCATATTTAGAGCCATAACCAGTCTGGAGAGGTGTAAATGTGTGCAGGGGAGACTGACACTGAATGGGGCTCGTTTGCACCACAAAACAATAGAGACAATAGACTGAATAGATGACTCAGAAGATGACTAAACATCAGTTTGCATTTTAGAGTCTGATCAAAATAAAGTAATTTGACATGATCTTGAAAAACGTTTAACTAAATACAGAGTTTTAGACTTATCATTTTCAGATTTTAAATATAAAATGGTCACACATATGGCTTTAGCTGCAGTGCATTTCTAGATTGCTCCAGGGCCAACTTCAATTTTATTTTCATGAAGATGTTTCATAAAAATAAATTTCTAATAACTTTACAAAACTTTGAAACTATTTAAAAAAAAAATGTTCATTATGACAATAATTAATTCTACATTTACAATAAACTACCAGGTGTCAGCTTTCAAATGAGATCATACTTGTGCTTTTAGTGCAAAGGGTTCATGAACTGTATCTGTTTCAGTTTGGGTATGTCATTTCTGGGGATTTTTCAAAAGTAGGCTTGCAGCTTAACAGGTTAAAGACGCGTTTGCTAAAGGGATGTTTGTTCTGTTTTCGAAGCAATACTTTTGAAGGAATACCTAATGCAAGTTGCATAATTTTGTTTTACTTTTTTTTTTATAGACCTCAAAAGCAATGCAAGACAAGTTTTCTTTTTATATTTACTTGAATGCACGTAATGTTCCTGGACTTGTACTTGAACTAGCAAAAGTATTCCAAGTTGTTCTAATTGTGTTGTTTAAAATAAAAGTTCTGTATTTTGACTGCAATTGTCTTTGCATTCTGATTCCTCACTTCATTAGAATCATGAATGGCTCTTATTTGTAAACAACAGCATAATTTTCTGGGGCCATGCAAACCTGTATTACTAGTGTGGAATTATTCTACAATATTCACTAATGACAGTAAAATAGACCATCCTAAGTCAATTTACTGCAGTAATTCCTCTCTCAACCAGTAGAAAATGCATTGAACACCTGACTATGCATGAAAAAAAAAAAAAAACGTCATAAACCGGAAACCGGCATAATTTTGAAAAAAAACGTGATATCAATTTTTGGTCAAACCGCCCAGCACTAGCGTTTCGACGGCATTGCGACAACTCATCTCCAAAACAGCAATATAAAATGGCCTCGCCCCGCTTATTAAGTATTCTCGGAGGAGGGGTTTATGTAAATAATGGGATATGCTGACATCAGCAACTCCGGAGGAATGTCGTGTAGTCCAAAACCGGCTGTTTGCTGTAGTCCTTAGAAATTGAATTTTTTAAAAGCAAATATCTCCCTTTGCTTTGAACCTTGAGCGCTGTAACTTTGCAGATGTTGTTTATGCTCAAACAGCAACATTACACACTAGCTAAAGTTAGAAAAGTGAAATCGTGTTTTACCACCCCTTTAACTATAATAGTTTCTATGCAGATTTACTCCATTACAAAATCACCCCAGTGATTCAGATGATTCATTCTTTCCAAAGAGAGCTATTTAAGTCATCTGGTGAAATTGTTTTCATATCGCGATATATATCGCAGAAAAATAAAATATCACAATGTAATTTTTTCCCAATATCGTGCAGCTCTAATCGACTTCTATAAGTCAATATTAGGCTGCATAGATTAGGTCAGCCGGAACTGGGAACACTTCCCTTAAATCCTGATGTACTCGTTACATCATAAGAAGAATGGCATCTATGCTAATTTTAGTGTCTTTGTTTATCCCAAGGTTTTCCCGCAGCCTGCCGGATCCAGGCCGTTTCCAGATCTGACGAAGGACCTTCGCCTGGACCCGATGACAATGCAGTGCTGAAGTGCTAACTAGCCTCTCCCTATGGAGGATCCCTATACCACTCTACAGATAAAGCGTTGTGGAATTTTTCGGTTTGCGTACCTACCCGCGAAAAATTTATAGACAAGACAAGTAGTTTGTTTAGGCATGGTTTGTAAGGAATTACAAACCTGCGCACATATATTCAAACGCACATAACTATAGAATCAATTATTAATGCGCATGTGAACGCCATCAGCGTCTATCACAGGTTCGCGTTTAAAGTCTGTTTAGAGAGAACGGTGTCGTCTTAGCGGCCCCTAATTTAATAACAAATGATCATTTAGATGGAAGTGAATCAATCAAAACTAACTTTAGCTGGAAAAAACATTATTCAAGAACCACAATAAAACCAAACCAATCTCTGTTACCTTAAATTATATGTTTATCTCTGTAAAGCTGCTTTGAAACAATCTACATTGTTAAAAGCGCTATATAAATGAGGATGACTTGACTTGACTTGACACACACACACACACACACACACACACACACACTGTAGCACGCGTGACGCTTGCACTGTTTTCAGCCTCATCATTATATGAGGACATGATTGCATAAACATCATCTCCAGAGCCGGTTAGTCACTTCACGAAATTGTCAGACATGCATTAGTGCATGTTCAGAGGAATCCAACTGAAATACAGCGCTGATTGTTCTCTCGAACGATACTCGAAAAGAAACGACGATGAGGTGAAGTGACGGCTAACAGAAGACAAACAGCTAGCAGTGACATCAGCTGCAATCCACCAGACACTCAAGTGGCCACGCCCTTAATTATGCAGAACTTCAAGGCTTAATTTAATTTAAGCGGATGAGTTATAAAAAAATTCACCCCCCTCACAGTTTTCATAAAGGGCCAAATTAGCTATATAGACCAAAACCAATTTTTGTTCCAGGCTGTAAACATATTTTTTTCTGCTGTAAAGTTGGACATTTTACCATGGGGGATATATGGAATTGACTCCCTTTTGGAGCCTGTCTCTAGCGGCCAGTCGATGAATTGCGGTTTAAGTTACTTCCGTACTGCCTTCAAGAGAGACGGGGAGGCTGCCGCTTGAACGTAACGCGTAAAAGTGCGTAACTAAGGTAAATCAAGCAAGCGAGTATGCATAGGCCACGAAGTGTTGGTGAAATAACACATTAGCGGACCAGAGGCAATAATATGGAATTTTTTGCAGAAAACTTCTTGCACAACCTGTACAACCTGTATCTACATGTTTATTTTCAAAAACTTTCCAGGGCCTTGAATTTTTTTTTCCAGATTCACAAACTTTCCAGGATTTCGAGGACCCGTGGGAACCCTGTAAATAGAGGAGATTTGCAATAAGCATTTTGTTACCTATCATTTATTTCAAATATCTATCTACAACCAAATGCGTGTATCCAAGCATGCTTCGTGTGTATTAAGTATTATTGTTCAAGCCTTTCATTCTTTTTTGTATGTGTTTTAACGTATTCTCCATCATGGATAGTTTATGGCATCAGACCATAGACAGTAAAAAAAGATGGATGACGCCCCTTCGCCCTCTTCCATTGGTGAGAAGTGAAGCCGCCAGTGTCCCGATATGGCGCTGACATCTTGGGACTTGAGTCTGCGCAGTTGCCATCTCGGCACCAGACCTGCGCAGTAGTGAGCAGGAAGTAAAGCCGCGAAACCAACGCCCCGCCCTCACTCTCGCCGAATGCGAGAAACTTTTTTTTAAGTGGCCTATGTCTGCTCCGTTCCTCCTTTCTGCTCCAATTTTGATGTCTATTGATTGCAGTACGACAAGAGGCTTGTTAAAATAAAGTAAATACAATCTCCTCAGTCCTCCGAAGATCCCGAAGTCCGTTGGTGCTTCAGTGACTACTTCGCTCAGAGAACCTGTCAATCATGACGTCACAGCACCGTTTTTATAGCATCAAATAACTAACTAACTGTTAGCTGTTATGTACCAAAAAGCTATGACAGGATGTCTTCTAATAGCACTTCGTCGAGTTTTCCTTCGGGTGAACAGGTTTGTTATTTCAAACAAACTGCAACTTGACACAACGAACAAACGATTGTTACAGTATGAATAACTGACCGACTTGCCGGGGCAGTGACAAGCGCCTCTCACTGCTCTGCTCTGCTCTCCGTTTCTGCTGCTTTCAGTTACGTGACGCTCACTCTGAACGAAAACGTGTTGTGGAAACGCGTTGGCCTAGTACTTTTTGACCCTCTCTGCTATTATAGTTTTTCAAGATGGCGGAACTACATGGAAGCCTCCGTGGACCTACCCGTCACATGTATATAAAGATAATAAATTCTTCGTTTACAAGGATAAGTCAGATAATTGGCAGAGGTATTTGTACACCATTGAGGACATATTTATGAATAAAAATATTGATTTTAGATAATAAAATACCTAAAAAACTACACATTGTCCCTTTAAATAATAGTACTCATCATCATAATCATCTTGTATAAGTTTCTTACTTTTACGTTTTGCAAACGAACCCTGTAGCCTACAGGCGACGTGCAAACGCGGATGTTTTACATGTCTTAAGGATATAAAGTGCATAAATGGTCTTCATCATTTTATTTTTTATTAAATAAACTTAAATTTCTCCGAATTCGGCCCCTCATTTAAGTCCTCGGTTCACTCGTGCTGCGTGCTCATGTATCAGCACATCATCAGTTGGCCGAAAGAAAGTTCTGTTCAGAGACGGTGCTATCACGCATGCTCAGTATCTCCAGCTCATCGGTTCTCCGTATCGAACGTGTTCGAAAGAAACAGTTATCGGTTCTGTACTGGTGATTCAAGAACTGCAACAACCAGTTCTTGACTCGAGAACCGTAGCATAGGCCTGTGTGTGCTGAGCAGAGAACTGCTGAAACCTGAATATAGGCTACAGTCGACAAAACAAAAAAATCGATGCATGTCTCCAGTATGTTTAATACGTTATGTTTTAACGCATTATAAACATTTACTAAGCAGTGCACCATTAAAACCTTGGCAAGAGTTTACATCAAAGATTTATATCAACTTGCTTAGAAATTAAATGAGCTGTTCCTGAAAATATTATTTTAGTATAATAATAAACGTTTAGTTTGACAGTTTTACAATCGATTCATTGTGTTTCCAAACTTTAAAATAATACAGTAATAATAAAGTAATTATGTGATCAACATGTTTCCAACATGTTTTATTTTGTTACACTTAGCCTACTGAGGTTCAACTAAATAATTAAGACACGTACATTTCGTCCCTCAGAAAAAATTGCACGCATGCTCAGCTCATCAACTCATCAGTTCTGTACTGGTGATCTGAGAACCGCTGTACCTGTGCGTTCGGTAGTACGCGCATGCGCAGTATCAGCTGCTCGCGCTCATCACTTCTCTCAGCACCAACATGTCTCAGTTCAGTTAACTGTTGGAGTTACTGGAGTAAAATATACTCCGGGAAATTGGTTTATTTCGATTCGGAGGGACTTTAGTGAGTAACTTTAGTAACTTGTGGACCAGCACTGACGCAAGACGCGAACTGTTTCGAACGATTCAGTCCGATTTAGTGTACTGGTTCGACCGGTTAACTAAAAAGAACCGGTTCAAAAGAACGATTCGTTCACGAACCGGCCATCACTAACTTACACGCTTGCATCAGACTGTCAGCCCTACATTTCGGGTTGACCTAACGTTAGATGCTAAAAAATGCTGTCTGCTGTGCCATTAGAAAAATGTTCTTAAACCTTAAGAAACACATTTCTTTTTTAAATATGATGTCATTACGTTGCTGTCTTGCTGATCATGGTTTCGAAAATCGATGTATCTGACTGCAATTTCCAATGAGCGCACAAGTACGCGCGCAGTAAATTAGTCTCAGACAACTTAATCTAGATATTTTAACCAATATCCGCAGATTCGTTTGAAGAATCAAATTACCCAGATATCAGTTTAACACGATTAGAAGATCTGGTATCTGTCAAATCATCTCAGATGTATTAAGCGACGTAAATTACGAAGAATGGACCCCTGAAATCCGCACCCATATCGCCTTAAAAACACAACACTAAAATAAATAGGCTACAACAGATTATGTAAAGTGCCCAAATGCATTTGGATTGATTATTTATTAGTGTTATTCGCAAATAGAATGGGTAGATGCAATAAAATCATGAAGTTTAAAGGTGGTTAACAAAGGTGTGGTATATTGTCATCTGCGAGAGGGTTTTTAGCCCACAACAGCACGATTTTACTCAGCGCTGTTAAAATACATTACACGATAAAAGAAAGACTCAGCTTACCCCCGGTCTCTGCCGCGATCTCTATTTGAATATCCAGGCATGTTGTAAATTGCAATGGAAAATATGAAAATACAAGATTTTTTGTTATTTATGGAAAATGAATCCGTTGTTGGTCGACAATGACGGAAGGAATATGCAAAATGGTCACTGAAATGTCGCTTGATCGTGTGCTAGAAATATCAATCGCATTAGAGGCACTGGTTTTTAGTTAATATTTGCCCATTTATTCATTTTTCTTTTAGTCAGATCAAAGAATAACGTACTAAATTAACAGAAACAATACAAGAATACTGTATTTTCTCTAAAATACGCAACATAGGAACGTGAGGACCTATTTTCACTGATGCAGCACAAGGGTGTAAGGACAAATAAGATTTTAAGTGAGCTTGTTGGTCTTAATTACGTCAGCAGACAACTTTGTGGAAAAAAATATATAATTATTAAAAACAAATAAATACATAATAACAAACACAAAGATGTTGAAAAGCTATATATCACTGATTCTTGAGATAAAGGACAAAACATGTTCCACACACTAAAGACCTCTATGTTAAAAATAAAGAAATTCTTCAAAATAAATTAAAAATTACATCTAAAGTAAATCTGGATACTCAGGGCATTCATTGCTTTTATTTTTTTAAATAGTTTAGTTATTATTTTAAATACATGCTCTATACATCTAAATACATGTAATTTAACCTCTCATCAGCATGTCACAATTTAAAACTGCCAAACAAAGTACAAATACAAAAATATACATTTAAATTGAAAGGCATATATCAAACGATACAAAAATTGTATCTTGAGTTATATTGTCCGTTTAAAAAAATGTCTATCAAAGTTGTCCTCACTTTTCATATTTTTTATAATTCTGATCAAATCAGGCAATGTTATGGTCCTCTTTAACTCCCCTTTCCTATTTCCTGCTTATTGTGGATCTCACACTGAAATATTTTTTATTTTTTAAATCAAACAATGTTGTAGTCTCTGCAGTCACAGCTTTAAAGGTGCCTTGTGTCAAAAAATCAATTCATACTCCACATATTCCATACCAGATGGGGGCAGTATACCTCCAGAAAGTTGGCCTACTCTAGTCTGTTTTTTAGTTTCAGGTTGTTAATTTTCTAAAACCGTCAAATAGTCCGCTTTGTCCCGCCAAAGCCTATTTTGATCGGTGAGGGATAGAATGACTGCTGCCGCTGCGCTTGACAGGGCGCATTACGAGCAGAGAGAGAGCTCGGCCGCGCGCGCGCACTCACGTCTACAAACAACACGAGCGCGGTCCTGCTCTCTCTCCCTCGCGCATATTAATCAAATCAATTGACACTATAGTAAGACCGCAGTTTCACGTGGAGCATTTGGAGATTTTTAGAGATTAAAGAGATACAAGCCGTGCGAGTTATTCGTGTGTTGCAGTTTGGCTGGTGGTTATGTATGTTGCCCGCATACCGCCTCCCATGGCCGAAACTGGTATTAGACACCGGCCGGGCCGGGGCTAGTAATTTAGCATGCTAATTCAGGTTTATATCTCGGCAGCACTATAACTTGTCATTTTATTAATGACATCATTGCACTTATTTCTTCTCATTCTTTTGATACGTGTAGCTCATTTTTTGGATATTTTTACCTCAATTTTTACATATGGCACCTTTAACATGTAAACTCCGTCATCCCGGTTTAATAGTTTCTGTAAATAGTTGTGGGATAAATCTAGCCATTTTTGATATGCTTCTTAAGGCAGCTATATATATATATATATATATATATATATATATATATATATATATATATATGTCATGGTCAAGTCAAGTAACCTTCATTTATATAGCGCTTCTAACAATACAGATTGTTTCAAAGCAGCTTTATAGTGATAATAGGAAATTAAAGTAACAGAGATTGTTGGCTTTACAGCAGCTCTAGAATAGTCACATTTATTTATATAGCGCTTTTTAGAATACAGACTGTTTAAAAGCAGCTTTACAGAGATAACAGGAAAATAATGCAAAAAAGTTTGTTTCCAGAAGAAAATAGCGTTTCAGTGATGTTTCATTTTTGTTTTAAAAAAGTTGTTAATTTAGTTAATTTATATATATATATATATATATATATATATATATATATATATATATATATATATATATATATATAACCGCTCTGGAGTAAACTGTGATGTCATCGTCCAGCTCAGTTCAGTTCTTGTATAATAGTGTCAATGCAGGCAGATCAATATTATTGGTGAATATTAAATTAAATGTTAAATATAATGTCCCCAACAAAGCAAACCAAGCCAATGGCAACAAAGGTGGAAAAAGGTGACCGTGGCAAGGAACCAAAACTCCATCAGGTGGCAGAATGGAGAAAAAAACCTTGGGAGAACCCAGGCTCAGTCGGGGGACCAGTTCTCCTCTGGCCAATGACCGAACAGTGTATGATTATGATTCAGGCAGCAATATAGGTCAGAAGTCAGATTGGTTTGGTTTTGGTTGGGACATCGCACCTGAGCACCAGGCTTCTTCGCGCGGCCGCATGCCTGCCAGAACAGCCCTGCGCTCGCCAAGACGTCGAGGCCAGTCTTCGCCGCCCCGGCAAGACTTTCATCTTCCTCCCCTAACCCTTCCGTCCCGACGATCCCACCTATCGGGAAATGGACCGTAGCCGGATTGAGGCAAGCGCTGGATAATTCGGACGTACAGGCTTCGCGGGAAAAGAACAAAGCAGAACTGTATGACCTGTACGTTACCTTACAGTCAGCTAATCTCTCTCCAAAGTCCACACCAACTCCCAAGACGGCTCACAGGCAGAGCAAAGCCCGCAGGGTCCAAAAGCTGCCTCCCCAGACACCACCGTCGTCCTCGCGCACAAGATCCGGCTCGCTTCGCCCATTGAGCCGCAGCAACAGGCCTTCCGCGAGCCTGGGCAGGTCCACTTCCACCTCTCGACGAGGCCCAGCCCTTCACCACGGCTTCTGCGCCCGCAGCGCCGCATGCAGCCGGGCCCAGCGGCCTCCCCACAGCCTCTCAGTTTTATACTCCCAGTGTTCATAACCCTTTTTCTTTTCAGTGGCCTCCAGCTCCAGTCGCAGACACTAGAGCGAGGCAATCACCGCTAGCAACACAGGCCCATCTTTTTCACCAGCCTTACCCAACAGGTTACAACCCCGCCCACTTCCAGTGGGCTGCATCTCCAGTAGCTCAAACAAGTCCGCCTCCGCTTGCAGCACAAGCCCACACTTCATACTACCATCCTTTCTTTCCTTCCTATCCTCCAACTAACTTTCCATTCCAAACCACAGCGGGTAATCCAAGCGTGAGGCCGCCGCCGACATTCGCAGCCTCGGCTTATACCCTTCCCACTTCTCTCATTCAAACTAAACCTCAACATTCTCTCTTCACAGCAACACCGATGCCCGTTCCGCCCAACGCCGTTGCCATGGAACCACCACCAGTGTCTCAAAGCATCCGTGCTCAAATCCTCTCAGGCGCGGATGTAGACCTTTCTTCTCTTCTCTCTCTGCTCCCCGCAGCCGGACCAAACCGCCAAATAGATTGTGGTGATTTCTCTGTGACCCTGAAAAACCCAAACACGCACTCATCCCGCGTTCTTTCATTTTCTGAATTTTCAATTGCCTTTTCCCATTTCACTGAAATTATCTGTTCAGCTTTCCCTCACAGGCGGCGCGAACTGAATGATTATCTAGCAATCATAGCCGAGCTCGTGCTGTACTATGGGGAGGGCACTTCTACACGTACCATAAACTTTTTTCAGCTAAATGTGCAGTGCGAGTCGCACAGTGGAACCAGTGCACATACTGGGGCGCACTCGACCCAGATCTCCACAGCAGGGTGTTTTTAGGCTGCAAAAACATTTCTTGCGCGGTCTGCAGGTCAGTGACGCACTCAACTGTATCGTGCCCGCAGGTTAACCCTTCCTCTCTTTCCTGCCCAGGAACAAGCACCGCTAAATCCACCAGCTACGTGCCTCGTGCAGCAACCACCAGCGCAAACCAGGATTTCGAAAGGAAAGTCTCTTCTTTCGACGAAAGCAGACAGCCCTGTAATCATTTTAACTCTGGTAAATGAAACAGATCACGCTGCCGGTTCATGCACTTTTGTCTTATGCAAGCCCTTTCTACAAACCTCTGTTAAACTGTCTCTTTGTAATACTGTAGCCAACGCTTAGTGTGTATAATGTTTATTTTCTTATTGTCTAGCTTCTGTGGCAGCGCTCATGCCCGCATTGTGTGTCCAGTGTATAAATCCGTGAATAAAAAATCAAAAAATTATTTGGCGACTCCCGTAAATATTTTGCGCATGCACTTCGAACTAGCTAATCACCCGGATGCTGAATTTACTCTTTATCTGCTTTCAGGCCTAAAAAATGGCTTTAAACCCAGCCTAGAATGCCCACTCTCCCAAAACATCATATGTAATAATCCTCAATCCGCCCTCATAGAACCTGAAGTCGTAGACAATCTGATCAAAAAAGAAGTCAAGTCAGGCTTCATGATCGGCCCATATGACAATCCTCCATTTAATCTGTTTCGTATCAGCCCCATTGGAGTGGCTACAAGAAAATTCTTGGGTAAAAAATGCCTAATAATCGACCTGTCAGCCCCGCACAATTCTCCGTTCCCAAGCATAAACAGCTTGATCCCTCTCGATGAATTTTCGCTTAAATACCACGACATAGATCAGGCTATCGACATGATCAAAATCGCAGGTCGGGGCGCTTGGCTTGCCAAAATTGACATTACATCTGCTTTCAAAGTAATGCCTATCCATCCAGATTCATGGCATCTATTCGGAGTTCGCTGGCTCGGGAAATTTTATTTCGCAGTGCGTCTAACTTTCGGATGCAAAAGCAGCCCAAAAATATTCTACATGCTATCAGAAGCCGTTTGCTGGATTTTGTCGAACAACTACGCAATTCCCCACCTCATTCACCTACTAGACGATTTTTTAATAATCTCGCCTCCCAATGCCATCCCAGCCGCGCACATCCTCACAGTCCAAAACGTTTTTTCTGAGCTCGGAATTCCCATCGCACAGGAAAAAACCAGGGGCCCCGCAACATCCATCGAGTTCCTAGGAATTAGTTTGGATTCAGTCAAATTCCAAGCATCCCTGCCCAAAGAGAAAATCGTCCGCATAATTCTCGTCATCTACTATCCTTGAAAAACCAAATTGTTCAAAACGCGAACACCTATCCCTGCTCGGCCATTTAAACTTTGCAATGCGCATCATTCCGCAGGGCCGCCCATTCATATCGCATCTCCTCTCACTCGTGTTCTCCGTCCACTCGCTAGAGGACCTCATCTCCATAACCCAAGCTTGTCGAGACGAACTCAGGTTATGGATAACATTCCTAAGCCAGTGGAACGGCCTATCCTTTTTCTATAACAATCTCGTTTCGTCCCCCATCGATATCCAACTGTTCACAGACGCCGTACTCTCAATCGGTTTTGGGGGATGTTATCAAGGTCGTTGGTTCGCATCTCCATGGCCACCGCAGCTCTAGGACATATCACAATCCTCAGCGCTATTCGAGCTTTACCCTCTCGTAGTAGCAGCTTTTCTGTGGGGGAAAGAATGGGCCGCTAGCAGCATTTTAGTGCATTGCGACAATGACGCAACAGTGCATTGTATTAACAAAGGACGTTCCCATTCACCTGCTCTGATGCCACTCCTAAGGCGTCTCATCTGGATTTCAGCTTGCGACCAATTCATCATAATCGCTAAACATGTCCCTGGGTCAGAAAACCAAATCGCCGACTCCCTGTCTCGTTTTCTATTCCAGAAATTCAGGACGCTGGCTCCAGAGGCGGACCAATTCCCAACACCAGTTCCTCGCTATTCAGAACTACTATTCCCCTAACCCACACGTTAAAAGCTAAATCTCTTCTGGAACCCTCGTTCATAGGAATCGAATAAACCCGTGGATTAAACAAACAAAAAAAAAAATCCAGTGAGCATTTGGTCTCACAGCGGATGCACGTTTTCTCTTCCGTCCAGTGAGCATTTGGTCTCTCAGTGGACGCAGTTAGAAAATCTCTCGGTCAAGCACTCATATTTCTCTTCCGGTTTTCTCTTTTTGTCCAGCGAGCATTTGGTCTCACAGCGGACGCAGTGAGAAAATCTCCCGGTCGAGTACTCATTTTCCTCTTTTCTGTTTTTCCCTTCTGTCCAGCGAGCGTTTGGTCTCACAGCGGACGCAGTGAGAACTTTCCCGGTAGAGCACTTACGTTTTCTCTTTCGTCCAGCGAGCATTTGGTCTCACAGCGGACGCAGCGAGAACTTTTTCCGGTAGAGCACTTACGTTTTCTCTTTCGTCCAGCGAGCATTTGGTCTCACAGCGGACGCAGTGAGAAAATCTCCCGGTCGAGTACTCATTTTCCTCTTTTCTGTTTTTCCCTTCTGTCCAGCGAGCATTTGGTCTCACAGCGGACGCAGTGAGAAAATCTCCCGGTCAAGCACTCATTTTTCTCTTTCATGTTTTCTCTTTCGTCCAGCGAGCATTTGGTCTCACAGCGGACACAGCGAGAACTTTCCCGGTAGAGCACTTACGTTTTCTCTTTCGTCCAGCGAGCATTTGGTCTCACAGCGGACGCAGTGAGAAAATCTCCCGGTCAAGCACTCATATTACTCTTTCCTGTTTCCTCTTTTTGTCCAGCGAGCATTCGGTCTCACAGCGGACGCAGCAAGAACTTTCCCGGTAGAGCACTTACGTTTTCTCTTCTGTCCAGCAAAAAATCATTATTTGGTGATTACTTTTGGTCGTACTTCCGAGTGGTCTGGGGTGTTCACTGATATGCTCACACAAAAATCGCTGCAAAATATGCTTTCCAACAGGTTTTATCATAGTTTTTGTCCTGACTTAAGTCATTGGAGTTGGACAAAAACTACGATAAAACCTGTTGGAAAGCATCTTTTGAAGCGATTATTGTGTGAGCATATCAGTGAACACCCCAGACCACTCGGTGAGTTTCACGTCTTTGTAAACTAAAGTTTAATGCGTTTTATGAATGATTGTTCCATTGCCCCTATGAAACCATTGTGTAGGTGGGGGGTGCTAATACAGAAACCAAAAATCTTCGGGACAGCAGCATTTGTCCAAATTTCAATCTTAACCATTCTATTTCATCAGAAACGATCTTAAAACAGGGCTTTAAGTGTAAAATACCGAACTTGTCCTTTAACATTCATGAAAACATGTGGGATGAGTGCTTGAGAAACATGCATGTTCATGTTCTGAGAATGCTAGACACAATTTGATTCAGTTCAAAGTAATTCATAGGCTTCATTATTCTAAGTCAAAACTTCATAAAATGATTTCCATTACACGAGAATAGATGTTAAAAAACTTCATGCTGATTTTTACTCGGCTTTCGCCAAGATAAGCACCAACTAAGACGTAGCTTTACAGTAACCTATGCTTCTCCATCCATTTACGCTTCTTTCCATATGGTGATGTGAATCTCCTTCTGTCTGGTGTTAATGGCTGCAGTGTATTTTGCGCGTCAGCACACACAACGGCTGCAACCACAGTGCGGTCTCCCCAGTGGATCAGCATGACAACCGTCTGGATTGAGCTGAGTAGGGAACATCTCTAGGGTCTTCAAGTGGGCACCTTCCGTCCTCAGTGTTTTGTCGACTAGCCCACGACACCTCAAGAGGGCTCGACAGTGACTCTGGCGTCCCAGAGTCACCCCCCTCCGTCCCCCACTCAACTCAGCCCAGCTTACTGACCTTTACATCCCTCCTGCTGCTGAGGTTGCTCCTTCCTTGTAGTTCATGTGACCTAACCACAATCTCTCCGCAACCCGACCATACGCACCAACCCGTTTGACTAAGGCTGTCGAGCCCCACTGCCGACGTTAAAGCAGGTTCAGTGGCAACGGTTCCGTATGGCATACTACCGCAAAACACAATATCTGTCCAAACACCAATCCTCATTCACGCAAAATACACAGGAACGTAATAACTGTAATTACTATGCAAACTATACAAATAAACCAACTGACTCTTCGAGTTTTTCAAGAATTCTTTGAAACCGTAGCATGGCGGCCTGTACACAGCCAGCCAGAATCTTTCCGTCTCAACCACAGCCAGTTGCTGCTCCTCTCTGCTGCTTCAGATAAGTTCTTTACTATGCGACGCAACTCTATATCCCAAATATATCCCACGATTTCTCCACTCTGTAATAAGTGTAAAATGTCAGAAGGCACACTGTTTCATTCTTTATAGTCATGTAGTGAAATTCAGCCATTTTGGGAATGTATATTTAAATTTATTTCTGAAGCAAATTCTATTGATTTGGAGCTTGAGCCTTGCACTGGACTTTTAGGAGCAGAGAATGCTTTTTGTAATTAATATCAGACACAGGCCATTTCGCTGTGTATGATGCTGGCAAAAAGACTTATTTTACAAATGTGGAAAGCAGATTATGTCCCCACCTTTGAGATGTGGGCTAGGGAACTGGGAAATATGTTGCACTTGGAAGAACTGAGATTTATATTAAAAGACAAATTATCCATTCTCATTAAGATTTGGGAACCAATAAGAAAATTCTTACAGGTGGAGTGAACAAGCTTTATGTGTATTATTATTATTATTGTTTATTTATTTTTTGTTTCACCGCTCCTTTAATATAACTGGCTGATAATACATTATTTTAATTTCTGTTGTTGCCGTTCACCAGGATAAAAGACTGTGTATGTTCACTCTTTGCCCATGTACAAAATGTTTTTGTTTGTAGAGCACTTGAAGACACCTTCTACAATCATTGCAATATTGTGGGGGGAGGGGGAGGGGTGTTCTAATTTAAAAGCTGTAAGTACCTAGCTCAATGTAGCATGTACAATGGTACTGCTTAGAAAGTATATTTAGTCATATTCCTGTATAGTTACTGTTTTGGTGGCATTGTGCATGTGGGTTGTCTTCATAAAAATGAAAATAAAGGGATAAAAAAAAAAGAAGAGCTGGCCCTTGGGTTGAATGTGAACTGACCCATTGTGGAGGGCATCCCTGGGGGCAGCTCTTCCTTAGACCAACAGCCAGGGACCAGTAGCAGCAACACCTTCATTACTGGTAAATGAGTTTTAAATTCTCTTGCTACACTGTAAAATAATTTGTTGCTGCATTAAATTAAGTAGGTCTATAATCCAAATGGCTGGTACAGTCATTTCAATTGCTAAATATTGAGTAGTGATCAATTGATTTGACTTGTGAAGGTGAAAACTGCTGAACTTAATGTAAAAATATTTTGCCATGAGTTATACATCACATTTTTTCCTAGTGTAGTTAATTGTAATGCCATTGTGTTTTCCTCTTTTGTGCAGTTTTACACAATACACCAACACTTTTACCTGTTCCCAAGAAAGTTGTGGCTGAAATATGTGCAGTAAGTGGACTTTTTCTAACTTCAGATCAAAAGGGAAGAAAGTGCAACACTTTGTAATACCCATTTGTTTCTTTTGCACAGGACAGTGAAGAAACCCTCTCAGATTACATTTTCAATTGGATGAAGTACTTGTAAGTGCATAAATAACTTTACTTAATTTATAGTTGTTTACATATTATTTCTGACTGCAATATGAGTTGCAGGAGGAAAGGCCTACAGCACAAAGTGATACAGAGGTGGGCAGTGTAGTACTTTTCCTTTTTATTTCTGTTGCATGGGCTTGTGTTGACAGTTTTTTTGTTTTTTTTATTCCCTTTTATGCAAAAATGGCACAGGGTGATATCCGTACTGTTGTATTACAAATTTATTAAATGTTTAATTTAGGTTCCAATACAATAGTATATAAACTGAGACAGTTTCGTATACTGAATTTAGCATTTAAGTTATAGATGAGGATGATATCAGCTGATTGTATGCAGAGTTTTCCAGCAGGAGATTCCTGCCAGTCCTGTTCTCTCTATTGTAAGTTAATTGAGTCAGACTACTGAGACTATCAGTCTTTGTATGCTGATGAGATCAGGGCTGTGGAATTTCCGGTAACAGGCTGACTTCTGTACTTTATTTACATGCTTTGTTCAGATTGTCTCTACCTCTATGTAAATCCCTCCCCCTTGAAAGGTATATAAACTACAATGTATACTGCCTTAGTTAGACTTGGATGACTACAGCGTGGCAACAGCAAAGTCCTCAATAAAGAGTAACTTCTGCTTGAAAGATATCCCAACGTCTCCTGGTCGCTGAAGAAAAAGTTTCCAACAGTTTTGGCGCCGTGACCCAGATAGAGCTACTCACCTGAATCCAGATTGAAACTTCAAGCTCAACAAAGATCTGACTGAGTTCCAGACTGAATCTCTACTCACCTGAATCCAGATTGAAACTTCAAGCTCAACAAAGATCTGACTGAGTTCCAGACTGAATCTTTCTGTACAACCAAGAGTTGGTGAGTGTTACTCTATCCAAAAGAACCATTAAGACCAGTACAAATGTGTTATCCTCTGTGCCGTCAGAGAAGAGTTAACAGACAGCTGTAGAGTTTGGTTAACTAAGTGTCATGAACCAGGAGGTTTCTTCCTTTTTTCTCTCTCTTTTGTTAATTATCTCTCGCACACACCCTCACCCACTTACACTCTGTCATTTACGCTCTCTCTCTCTCTCTCAGCTGTCCCTTGTTACTACCAGCAATCACGTTAATTTTCTACTCACCTGTTTCTCTATCCCGCTGATTAGATTTGCTATTTCATGCATCCCCAGAATAATCTGGCCATGATGGACCCAGCGAAAGAGAATCCTATCGTGACGGCTGTCGAGCTTCAAGGTGTTATGCTGGGTAGACATGAGGAGGAACTTTCCGCGGCAAGACACACGGTGGAGACCCTGGCCGCTCAGATGTCTGATCTCTCCACACAGTTTCACCACTTTCGCCTAGATCCTCCGAAGGCATCCGTCGCTCCAGAACCCAGGATTAACAACCCTCCTAGTTATGCTGGTGAGCCCACGGAGTGTCGCTCATTTTTGACCCAATGTGAAGTGGTGTTTTCTCTGCAGCCTTCTACTTACGCCAGCGATCGAGCTAGAGTCGCTTTTGTCATTTCTCTCCTCACTGGACGGGCTCGTGAGTGGGGAGCGGCCAATTCGGAAGCAGAAGCGGACTGCATTAATTGCTTTTCTCGGTTTAAGGAGGAGATGATACGCGTCTTTGACCGCTCTGCTCACGGGGACGAGGCTTCACGCATTCTCTCCACGCTTCGCCAGGGTAAGCGCTCTGCCGCTGATTTCTCTATTGAGTTCCGTACTCTTGCTACCACCTGCGGCTGGAATGAACCTGTGTTGGTGGCTCGTTTTTTGGAGGGACTCAACGCCGAGGTCAAGGATGAGATTTTCTCCCGTGAGGTACCCACATGTCTTGATTCCCTAATCGACCTGGCTATCCGCGTTGAGAAGCGCTTTGATCTTCACCGCCGTGCCCGGAGCATGGAGACCGCTCTTTTCTCCACCTCATCTGCCACCCTTTCTCCATCCTCCTCCAGCTCTGAGCTCGAACCTATGCAGCTGGGAGGAATACGTATCTCCGCTCAAGAGCGCGAGCGGAGGATTATCAACCGCCTTTGCCTTTACTGCGGTTCGGCAACCCACTTTGTTTCAGCATGCCAGTTAAAAGCCAAAGCTCGCCAGTAGAGGGAGGGTTACTGGCGAGCGCAACCACTCTGGTCTCTCCACCCAAGTCCTGCACTACCTTCCCTGTCTTTCTACGCTGGCCTGGCTCTTCTATCTCCTGTAGAGCCCTGATTGACTCTGGGGCCGAGGGCAACTTCATCGACGAATCATGGGCTCTCGAACAAGGTATTCCCCTCATAGAGTTAAAGAGCTCCACTCCCCTTTTTGCCCTTGATGGTAGTGCCCTTCCTAGGGTTCACCAAGAGACTGTCCCGGTGTCCCTCACCGTCTCGGGCAACCATCGTGAGACAATTTCTTTTTTAATTTTTCATTCCCCCTTTACCCTAGTAGTCTTAGGACATCCTTGGTTAGTCCAACATAATCCTCAAATTAATTGGTCCAAGGGTACCATCCTCTCATGGAATCTGTCCTGTCATGTTGAGTGTTTAATGTCTGCTGTTCCCCCTGTCTCCTCTGTTTCTGTGTTTCAGGAAGAGCCTGGTGATTTGTCTGGAGTGCCCGAAGAGTATCACGATCTGCGGGCGGTTTTCAGTCGTTCCCGGGCCACTTCTCTCCCCCCTCATCGTCCCTATGATTGCAGTATAGACCACCTCCCCGGTACTATGCCACCTCGCGGAAGGCTATACTCCCTATCGGCCCCGGAGCGAGAAGCGCTTGAGAATTACCTTTCCGATTCTCTTGACGCCGGTACCATAGTTCCCTCCTCCTCTTCCGCCGGTGCGGGATTCTTCTTTGTGAAGAAAAAGGATGGCTCTTTGCGTCCCTGCATCGATTATCGAGGGCTGAATGACATAACTGTCAAGAACCTTTACCCATTGCCACTTATGTCATCGGCCTTTGAGACCTTGCAGGGAGCAAAGATCTTCACAAAGTTGGATCTCCACAATGCTTACCACTTAGTTCGCATTAAGGAGGGAGACGAGTGGAAAACAGCATTTAACACGCCCCTAGGGCACTTTGAATATCGGGTTTTACCGTTCGGTCTAGTAAATGCTCCGGCCGTTTTTCAAGCCCTGATAAATGACGTCCTCAGAGACATGCTCAATATCTTTGTTTTCGTTTATCTAGACGACATTCTGATTTTTTCACCCTCTCCCCAAGTGCACGTCCAGCACGTCAGACGCGTTCTCCAACGTCTTCTTGAAAATCGTCTGTTTGTTAAGGCAGAGAAATGCACCTTTCACGCGCCCTCGGTCACATTTCTCGGCTCGGTCATTTCGGCGGAGGGGATCAGCATGGATTCCACTAAGGTTCAAGCGGTCACTGACTGGCCAGTTCCTGACTCTCATGTTGCGCTCCAGCGGTTTCTCGGTTTTGCAAACTTTTACCGTCGTTTCATACGCAACTTCAGCCAGGTGGCCGCACCGCTCACAGCTCTCACTTCAACCAAGTCTCGTTTCGCGTGGTCTGAGTCCTCCCAGAGGGTTTTCGATCACCTCAAGACCCTTTTTACTACCGCCCCTATTCTCATGACTCCTGACGTCTCAACACAGTTTATAGTCGAGGTTGATGCGTCAGAGGTGGGCGTCGGGGCTATCCTTTCTCAACGCTTCTCCTCTGACGGCAAGGTCCACCCCTGCGCGTATTTCTCTCATCCTCTCTCCCCCACGGAGTGCAATTACGATGTGGGTAATCGCGAACTGCTCGCTATCCATTTAGCGTTAGGAGAGTGGCGCCAGTGGTTGGAGGGAGTGGTCGTCCCGTTCGTGGTTTGGACCGATCATAGGAATCTTGAGTACATCCGTTCGGCCAAGAGATTGAACGCGCTTCAGGCTCGCTGGGCACTTTTCTTTGCTCGCTTCGACTTCTCTATCTCCTACCGTCCCGGGTCTAAGAACGTTAAGCATGACGCACTTTCTCGTCTTTTTGATTCCCCAGAAGTCACGTCGACCCAGGAGGTGATTTTTCCTCGGAACCGTGTTATTGGTGCGACTATCTGGGGAATCGAAAGACTAGTTAAACGAGCGCTCACACACTCCCGTCATTCCACGTCACTGTCCTAAGGACCTACTTTTTGTTCCTGTCTCGGCGCGCCCGGCTGTTCTTCAGTGGGGTCACTCATCTAAATTAGCCGCTCACCCCGGCGTTAGGGGCACTCTTGCCTCAATCCGCCAACGTTTTTGGTGGCCCTCTCGAGAACGGGATACGCGTCGTTTTGTTGCGTCATGTGCCGTGTGTGCCCAGACTAAGTCTAGTAATTCTCCTCCGGCCGGTCTCCTTCGACCTCTTCCTATTCCGTCTCGTCCTTGGTCGCCCATTCTTTGTGGTTCTGGGTTGGATCGTGGGCCATCAGCCTGTCCAAGTCGCCGTCCAGCTGCTCTTGGCTCAGGTGCTGTATGTCACTGGCGTCCTTGGGTAGGACGGTGCTCGTCATTGCGCTCAGCCAGGTCTCGAGGTGATCCCAGTGGGCTGCGGGACTGGACGAACGGGACATACTGGCTTACTGTAGGCGAGAGAAAGACAACACACACAAAGAGGCCAATGCAAGTTTGTTCTAAGGTTAACGAGTTACGTTAATACGGGCTATGCCGTCTATGAGAATTTCGTCAAGGAGGCGCGCGTGTGACGATCCTTGGAAGCTGTACGCGTTCTCTTGGTCCTTCGGAGCGCGTGCCATCACAGAAAGTTCAAATGTCCATTGAAAGTAAAGTTTGCCAGATAATTCAGGCTAAGTTCATTTCACTCGTTGGTGAAAATGAACAAAGGAGAATCCGAAAAGGGAAAACAAAAACTTAACGAAAAACAAACAAAAGAAGACGAAGAGAAGACCCAGTCGAAAGAAAAACTAAGCACACATAAACTGGAGTTCTGTTCTCTTAAGGAAACTCAGTCCACACCTCTTTGGAGTGAACTGGCCAATAATCATTCAGCAAACCTTGAGCGGGAAAATTCCTTTGTCTTGTCACAGGCTCATTTGCCTAGTTTATGACTTTGTAAGAAAATGTAATTTCTACTCCAGAAAGCCGTGCATAGAGAATAATACATTTTACTGTAATCTCCTGTACGTGACAAACTCAGTTCGGTCGAGAGGATCACAACGGTACCAAATAAGGCATACACACATAATAGGAATACAAAGATATATCTAAATGCATAATTACCAGCACTTATAGTTCATTTAATACTATGATAAAATCAGAGTTATCCCAATATGACATGGGCAAACAGGCAAGCATAAAAACATATCGAATATATCTTAGTAATGTCTTTATATGAGAAAGTTAATGAACGTCCATGTGTGTGTGTGTGTGAAGAGATCTCTCACTCTCCTCGGAGAGCCGATTAAGATCTCTTTGAAGCTCGGACCTAGGGCTGGGGGAATGTGTGGGATGTTCTGGTATTGCTCTGAGGGCCCATAAAAGGTGTCAAAGAGGCCATCTTCCCCAGACTTTCTGGCGCTTAAGCTGGTAAATTATTAAACAAATAAAAAAGTTGACAAACCTTCCTGAGACTCAGAATGGTTAAGTCATGTGAGACTGTCCAGATACACTACAACTTCAAATAAGTAACACCACTCAATCTGGTCAAATGCCTTCTCGGCGTCAAGTGCAAGTATGACAAGATCAGTAGGTGGACCTCTCTTTGTATATATAATATTGAAAAGATGTCTACGATTGAAAGTAGCATTCCTATTTGGTATGAAACCTGTCTGGTCCATATGAACTAGCTTTCCCAATAGAGGATTCAGCCTGTTAGCCAGTATCTTGGCAAATATTTTCCCATCGACATTAAGGAGGGAGATAGGACGATAAGCACCAACTTCCTGTGAGTCCTTCCCTTTTTTGTGAATTAATGTGATCACAGCCTCAGTTAAGGTGGGGGGTAAATTACCCTGTATCTGGGCATGTTCATATAATTTCAACAGGTAAGGGGATAGGTTTTCACTGAATGTTTTGTGTAATTCCCCTGGAAGTCCATCAGGACTGGGTGTCTTATCTTTAGGGAGGTGATGGTGCTCTGAACCTCTGCAATTGTGAGGTCAAAATTGAAAGAATCACAATCTTCCTCACTCAGTCTGGGAAGCTCACATTTGTCTAAAAATGCATTAATAGTTACAGAGTCTGAAGTGGTCTTTGAGGTATACAAATCAGTATAAAATTCAAGAAACCTGTCATTGATATCTTTAGGCTTTGTAAGTATTGTATTATTGTGGGCTTTTATCTTGTGTATCATTCTGTCGTTTTCTATTTTTCTGAGTTGTCTAGCTAGTACTTTGTGTGGCTTGTCACCAAATTCAAAATATTTTTGCCTAGTATAGAGGAATGCTTTACTTAGTTTTGCAGAGATCATTTTGTTATATTCATACTTAAGCGTTGCTATATTCCTGTGCAATATAATAAAGGGGGAGTGTGCATTTTCTATGTCAAGTAATTTAATTTGATCTTCTAATTCTTTTAATTTGGCCTTATTTAGTTTTCGCCTAGAAACTTCAAACGAGATGATACAGCCTCTTATACAAGCCTTGAATGCTTCCCAGAGGATGGAGGGAGAGGTATCAGGGTTGTCATTTATTTCAAAGTATAAAAAAATCTGGTCTTTTAAGTATTCGCAAAATTTATTTTCAGTGAGTAAGTGCGAGTTCAGTTTCCAAGAGGCGTGTGACTTATCTACATGATCTAAACACAACGAAAAGGTGAGTGGGCTGTGATCCGAAATCACAATGCTGTGATATTTAGCATTCAGTGTGGACGGTATGAGTCTGGCGTCTACCAGGAAGTAGTCTATCCTACTGTAGGAGTTAAGTACAGGTGAATAAAATGAGTAGTCCCTACCTGAAGGGTTCATCACTCTCCATATATCCAGTACATTGGTGTTATTAATGAACGTATTTAAAAATTCACCAGAGGCATTTCTTGGGAGTCTCTTCGTGGAGGACCTATCAAGATATGTGTCGAGGACAGTATTAAAGTCCCCCCCTATTATCAAGTGTGTTTGTGAGATGTCTGGTATCAGTGAAAAAACCTTCTGAAAGAATATGGGGTTATCTATGTTGGGAGCATATATATTTTCGAGGGTGAGGGAAATGTTGTGGACTTCACCAATCACTATAATATAGCGGCCCTCTTTGTCAGTGATTGTTTTTTTCTGTAAAAAGGGCACACCTTTTCTCAGTAGAATGGCCGCACCTCTTGCTTTGGATGAAAAGTTTGAGTAGTAAATTTCCCCTATCCAATTTGCTTTTAACTTGCCATGCGAGCCACTCTTCAAGTGAGTTTCAATTGAGTCCTCATAGTAATAAATGAAAACAAAACTACTCTAGCCAATTCGAAGTGAATGTGGCGCGAGCCTTCTTAAGGAAGTAAGTACAAATAAACCAGTAACTTAAGTTACTTCCCCACACCTTCTGGTGGCCTGATGCTAGCTCCTATCTGTGATCCCATAGTCAAGTCAAGTCATCTTCATTTATATAGCGCTTTTAACAATATGGACTGTTTCAAAGCAGCTTTACAGTGATAATAGGAAATTAAAGTAACAGAGATTGTTTTGGCTTTACAGCAGCTCTAGAATAAAGTTATTGTCCAGCTAAAGTTAGTTTTGATTGATTCACTTCCGTCGCAACGATCATGAGTTATTAACTTAGGGGTCGCTAACACGACACCGTTCTAACAGAAAATTCTTTAATGCGATCCGGACGCTCATTTGCATAAAACAGTGCCTGGTGGCTCTGAGAATTTTTTATCGCTTCCGTGTAGCCACGTGAATCGGAATTATCCCGACAACGTTTTATCAGTACAGAGGTAAAGGGAAGGAGGCCTTCACAAGGGAGAGACTAGTTGACACTTTAGGACTGCGTTGTCGTTGTCCAGGCGCATGTCCTTCATCAGATCCGGATATGGCCTGGATCCGGGGGACTGCGGTAAACCTCGGGATAAACAGAGAGACTAATATTAGCGTAGACGCCATCCTTCTTATGATGTACAAAGTACATCAGGATTTATGGGAAGTGTTCCCGGTTCCGGCTGATCTAAACTATGCAGCCTAACATTGAATAATAGAAGTCTATAATGTGTTATGTGTATGCTAAGCCAAAGAGATGTGTTTTTAGTTTTTGCTAAATAGGAAAAGGATCTACCGCCAGCAGTCGATTTTGATATTCTAGGTATTATCAACTGGCCGGAATTTTGAGATCGCAATAGACTTGAAGGACTATAATGCGTTAAGAGCTCGCTCAAGCACTGGGGAGCTAAACCATTTAGTGCTTTGTAAGTAATCAGCAATATTTTATAATGTATACAATGTTTAATAGGGAGCCAATGCAGTGTTGACAGAACCGGGCTAATATGGTCATACTTTCTGGTTCTGGTAAGAACTCTAGCGGCTGCGTTTTGGACCAGCTGTAATTTGTTTATTAAGCATGCAGGGCAACCACCCATAAGAGCATTACAATAATCTAGCCATGATGTCATGAACGCATGAACTAATTGTTCTGCATTTGTCATTGAGAGCATATGACGTAATTTAGATATATTTTTAGATGGAAAAATGCGGTTTTACAGATACTATTCACGTGACTTTCAAATGAAAGATTGCTATCAAAGAGCACAACCAGGTTCCTAACCGACGACGAAGACTTGACAGAGCAGCCATCAAGTGTTAGACAGTATTCTAGGTTATTAGGTGAGGAAGTTTTTTGTCCAATAATTAGAATCTCTGTTTTTTCAGAATTAAGTAGTAGGAAATTACTAGTCATCCAATTTTTTATATCAGCTATGCATTCCGTTAATTTGGTGAATTGGTAAGTTTCGTCAGGGCTTGAAGAAATATAGAGCTGAGTATCATCAGCATAACAGTGAAAACTAATGCCATGCTTCCTAATGATGTCTCCTAAGGGTAGCATGTACAGAGTGAACAGCAACGGTCCTAGTACTGAGCCTTGTGGTACACCATACTGAACTTGTGATCTATAAGACATCTCTTCATTTACTGCTACAAACTGATAACGGTCAGATAAGTATGATTTAAACCATGCTAATGCAATTCCACTAATGCCAACAAAATTTTCGAGTCTATTTAAAAGAATGTTGTGGTCAATAGTATCAAATGCAGCGCTAAGATCGAGTAACACCAATAGCGAGATACAACCACGATCGGATGATAAGAGCAAATCATTTGTGACTCTAATAAGAGCTGTCTCAGTACTATGGTACGGTCTAAATCCTGACTGAAAATCCTTGCAGATACCATTTCTTTCTAAAAAGGAACATAGTTGTGAGGATACTGCCTTTTCTAGTATCTTTGACAGAAAAGGTAGATTTGAGATCGGCCTGTAATTGACTAATTCTGTACGATCAAGTTGCGGTTTTTTAACAAGTGGTATAATCATAGCCAGCTTAAAAACTTTTGGTACGTTTCCTAGTGACAAAGATGAATTAATGATATTGAGAAGAGGATCTATGACCTCTGGAAGCATCTGTAGCGTATGGACAATGTCGGGATGGCTCACTCATTCCAACATGCCAAAAACCTTTTAACCCTTTGAGTTTTGCCTATAACTCAACTAGTGAGTGCCAAAAAGTCTCCATCTAATGGGTCCAAATTGTCCATTGACACTTTTGTGGCGTGCACGAAGGAAAGCAAACACCCATAAAACCAGCGATGAGCAAGCTTCAAATAGATGTTTATCAACTGAACCCCCACTCCTTTCCGGCAAGAAAGGACTCCAAATGAAAACGCACACACATACAGACATTCCTCACGTTTAAATCCAGAAATGGGTAATTCTGAAAAGAGCACGATATACTCCTATATACCTATGTGTTCTGCTAGCATTTTAGTATAGTTATGACTTCTCTAGATTTGTTAGGTAAAACCCTAAATGCCCATATTTATGTATATGAATGTAACTCTGTATTCCTATTCTTTTTCCATATCTTTCTTGATACCGTTGTAATCTTCTCGGTCTCACTGAGTTGGTCACGTACAGGAGATTACAGTAAAATGTATGATTCTCTGTGCACGGCTTTCTGGAGTAGAAATCACATTTTCTTACAAGGTCATAAACTACGTAAATGAGCCGTTTTGACAAGACAAAGAGAAGGGTTCGCGCTCAAAAATCTCTAAGGTGATTGGTTATTCTGCTCCAAAGGAGGTGTGAGCTGTCTTCCTTAAAACAAAGGTGATGGCCCGAACATCTTCACTTCGCTCTTCCTGTCGTGTCTTCGTGGTGCTTCGTTTTGTCTTGTCTTCTTATTCTCTCGTTTTACTTTCCGTTTTTAGTTTAGCTCAGTCTTTTATTTTCACTCTAGCTTGCTTTTTCGTGTTTGGTAGAAGTCCGGTCCTACAAAGGGAACGAACTCTTCCGTATAGCTTTCAAGAAAACTGACTTTCAAGTAGTTTTGAATTTCCCGCGAGCGAAACGCGACCCAGAACGCGCTCAAGGACTCAACGAGGACCGAAACGCGCGTCCAAGCAGCCTTATTCAGTGACACAGAGATCCATGCAAGTATTGTTCCATCGTAATTCAAATGTATTAAGTGCTTGCCCTGTTTTAAGGCGTTGTGATTCTTTGCTGGCTCTCCAGGGTTAACTGTTTGTGAAGTTTGCTATTTCTGTGATCTGCTTTCTCTCTCTTCCTTTCCTTACTTCCGTTATTCATTATTCTGTATATATTCGTTGTTAAATGTAATTTGTGCTATAGCTTCATTTATTAAACCCTCATTATACTCTTTATTGTCTCTGACTGTTGCTCATCAAACAAAGCCTCTTAAATGTGTTGATAAATACTTTAATTAGTAATATTATCAGAAAGTTATTCTTCATAAACAGAAGGATAGCTTTTCCTGATAGTGATCAGAATAATCCTTTTCGCGAGATTGATCAGAGAATCGTCAGTAGGTTCGGTGGACGAACAGACCAGGCGAAACGCAGTTAGTTCTGTTTAAAGGATATTCTAAAAATTGATATAGCCTATCTGTATATTATATATATTCATAATTGATTATAATTCGTTGTGGTCAATTGTCTATATATATAGATACAGGTACATGGACTATATATTCCCTTTTTTTGGGCAATTTAAAATTGTAGGTAATAACTCATAACCCGTATGATCAGTTATTGATTTTGAATTATTAATTATTGATTATACGTCCCCCCCATTTGAGCTGAGACCTTACACATCTCTTTCAATAGCTTAGTCGGTATAGGGTCTAACATACATGTTGTCGACTTAGATGATTTAGAAAATTCTTCCTCTCCTATAGCAATGAATGAATCAAATTTTTCGAGGATCGTACAGAATTAGTGAATTACAGGCCGATCTCAAATCTACCTTTTCTGTCAAATATACTAGAAAAGGCAGTATCTAACTAGTAAGCACCAGTACAAAACCACCTCTCTGAATATCTTGATTCTCTGCATCAGCAGCGATTGGATCAGTTTAAGCATCCTCCTGTCTCACTTCAGTCGAGCCCGATGTCGAGAGTCGTTCGGCATATTCCTCCGCTTTTTTGGCATCTATGAACGGGATCTGTGTGCCGTTGTGAGTTATAATGAGTCTGGCAGGATAGAGGAGGCCGTACCTGACCCCGGGTCTGCCCCGTAGCAGCTCCCTGGTGCGGTTGAATAATGCCCTCTTTTTAGCCACGGCAGGCGGGTAGTCCGGAAAGATTTGGATCCTTTTACCACCGTCGTAGAGCTGTTTCGTCGCTGTAGCCTTGCGTAGGATGTCCTCAAGCGTGTGGAAGTAGTGTAGCCTCAATACAAAGGGTCTAGGTGGCTCATGACGTCATGAGGTTTGGGCCGCTTTCGGAGGGTCCGGTCCGCTCTATCAATGAGAGGCTTCTCATCCAGGGATAGCACCTCTTGCAGCAGCCCGGCGATAAAGTCTCTCGGCCTGGGTCCCTCGGTCCCCTCAGGGACTCCGATGACCCGGATGTTGTGTCTCCTCGAGCGCCCTTCTAGGTCTTCGCATTTCTCAGTTAGTTTTTCTACTTCAGAGCTCAGACGGGTGACTTGACGTTGAAGTGCAGTGACATCGTCCAACTGGTGTGAGGCGGACTTCTCTATCTCTCCAATGGTGTTAGCATGCGAGGTCGTGGTTTTCTCCAGGGTCGTAATGGAAGTCTGCAATTCTTCTTTAGTTGTAGCCAATTCACCTCTCAGCACGGTGTACACCGTCTGTATACGGACATCGATATGTCATCTTTAATCTGGGTAATTTAATTTTGTTGCGCAGCAATAGCGGCCAGTACAGCCCGGTTTGGTGGGTCCGCCTCCTCACTCAGGTAGCCGGGCTCCACCACCTCAGTTGAGTCCGAGGGTTGATCAAGGCCTGATTCTTGTTGGTCGTTCTTTTTGGATTTTCCCTTTTTTGACATCGTTCTCTCCTTTTAGGTTTAGTTTCCCACTTGCTTGTGTCTTCTTATGTCACTCCAAAGCACTTTTATGCGGATATACAGGTGTTTAGTGTATAAATAAAAGAAAAGTTACCGGAGCTATGTAAAACACGTCTCACTCCTACATTGCTCAACAGTGCCTCCGGGTCCTCTCCTTTCTAATGGTGGCAATGTTGTGGAGTGTGGCAATGTTGTGGAGTATGGCACATGCAACTGTAAGGCAGGTGCCAGAAAGTCTGGGCTACCCCTCGAGGAAGCAAAAGGCTCTCCTGAGAATTAACATTTGAACCCTCCCTTGCATAATGATGTAACAGCAACATCCGAGACGCAGCACACAGTGCAACTCACACCTCGCTTTGAAAATCTCCCCCTTCTCCCACCTTCTCCTCCTCACCTGAAACTCACTGAAAACCCATGAAATGTTAAGTGTGTACAAAAAAGTAACTATACATGTTTAGTATCATTTAAAGTGTCTCAGTGTGCCTGGTAAAATGGTCTCATTCCCCCAACCAAAATGAAAAGCTAAAAGAAGTTACAAAATATGAGAAAAGTGATGTGTCCATTAAAGGTGTTCCCTCCCCCAGATCCTCCATACTGATCTCACAGTTGTGAGCCCCTCACTTGGGGACCAAATCTAATTATAATGACAGACACCACCATTTGGTAAGCAAATTGAATTATCTGGGTTTATAAGGAAAATGAGCAAAAAGGTTCATGGAGTCTGTAGGTTGACTACCCACACAACCGCTGTGTGTAATTTTCGTTGCCAGGTAATAATTTCTACAAATTCCTCGATTTCTGAATTGTTGTTATGATATGATTAACTGATGATTTTATTCTCATGAATTGGATTTTGAATTATTGCTTCATTACCTGGTCAATAAATTGTAAACGTTTGATTTTATTCTGACTGACTCTAAATTTGTTCTCCCAAGTAGATTAACTGGATTCGTATGCTCCCGCAAGTTTGCGTCAGATTAGCGACGGCTAATACTTTGGCACTAGTTCAAGTGTACTTGTTTGGTAGAGATGGGTTTTTCCGTTTAGGGCAGCAAACGCGCTGCTTGACCAACCTAAATTTGGATACGTCTATTCCACCTCTGTCTTAATTTAATGTTACTTTAGATAAGTGTACGTGAGAAATCACGGGCTTGGCCAATCCAAACTATTATAAGGGAAGTATAGTTGGTCAACTCCAGCCTAAAATAGGGCCAAAACCTCTACTGAAGTAAAACGATTGAATTAAGTTCAAGTGTATGCAATTCAAGGGGACTAAAAAGAAAAGTATCTTTGATTGTGTTAGGGTGAATCTGACCGTCTGAGATATTAGTCAAAAACCTCCGTTTGGTAACAAAACTGGCGAGATTGTGAACGCGAGACCCGCAGAAGATGCGAGGACCTCTGAGCGGCATAGCTTCCTAATCTGAATGGGTAAAACATAATTAAAGAGTTTAAAAAGAATAATCAAACATTCGCTCACTTTTAATGATACCCAGATATCATTAAAACCCTTTTCATTTACGGAGTCAGATGAAATAACGAGTCAATACATATGAAAAAATGTATTTCATTTAATCTTGAATGTTGCGAAAAAGGAAAGACTTGTAACACGCAGAGCCCTTCACCCGCTGATCAGAAGACCCTCATTGGCCTGATCCAGCATGGGTTTACACAACAATAATGTCACAGGCCCTGTCAGGTGCAACCCTCAGACTTTTCAGACACTGAAATCTTCCCTTTAGTTGCCCAAAGGTCATTTCAATGCGTGCCCTTGTCCTGGCTAGAGCTGCATTGAAACAGGTTTGTGGTCCGGGGTTTGGGTCAGGGAATGGTGTCATGAAATACTGCCTGCAGGCATAGCCCCTGTCACCAAGCAGGATCCCGTCGTAAGCACCTGTATAATGGAAAAATGCAGTTTTGTTAGGCTCAGAATAAATTTATGTAATACAGTGAGCTTAATATTAAAAAATGTTCCTTACCACATTCAAATAATGTGCATAAATGTGACTCTCTGAAAATTCTGGAGTCATGCACAGATTCAGGCCATTTTGCTTCCACATTTGTGATGTAGGACATAGAGTCACACACCATCTAAGATATTTTTAGTCAGTCAACTGCATACTTTTTGATTACATTACGCTATTTATTATTTGATATATTACTAATCTGGAATATCAAGAATCGTAATAGTAGCCTAACTTACCTGCACATTTACACTGTGAAATCCCTTTCGGTTCACAAAATCCCCTTCATTGGGGGCTGGTGGGGCCTTGATGGGGACGTGTGTGCAGTCTATGGCACCAATCACGTTAGGGAAGCCTGAGGAACAAATACTGTAAGTCCTACTTTTTGGGATGGTCATGGTTGCATGATCTTCATTAACAATTATAATGTACCTGCAATGGCAAAAAACTTCTGCTTCACAACCTGGGGTCTTAACTGGCTTGGAAATACCACAAAACCCCCTAAAACCTAAACTTTGCGAATGACACGACAGACAGCAATTTTCAGAGCCCTATTGTTTTCCTTAGGATTATTTGTTATTATTAGGGCCCAAGCCCTGAAAGGGCGCAGAGCCCTATTGTTTTCCTTAGGATTATTATTATTAGGGCCCAAGCCCTGAAAGGGCGAAGGCCCTATTGTTTTCGTAAGGATTATTTATTAGGGCCCAAGCCCTGAAAGGGCGAAGGCCCTATTGTTTTCGTAAGGATTATTATTATTAGGGCCCAAGCCCTGAAAGGGCGAAGGCCCTATTGTTTTCGTAAGGATTATTTATTATTATTAGGGCCCAAGCCCTGAAAGGGCGAAGGCCCTATTGTTTTCCTAAGGATTATTAGGGCCCAAGCCTTGAAAAGGCGAAGGCCCTATTGTTTTCCTAAGGATTATTCTTTATTATTAGGGCCCAAGCCCTGAAAGGGCGCAGAGCCCTATTGTTTTCCTTAGGATTATTAGGGCCCAAGCCTTGAAAAGGCGAAGGCCCTATTGTTTTCCTAAGGATTATTCTTTATTATTAGGGCCCAAGCCTTGAAAAGGCGAAGGCCCTATTGTTTTCCTAAGGATTATTCTTTATTATTATTATTATTATTATTATTATTCTTTATTAGGGCCCAAGCCTTGAAAAGGCGAAGGCCCTATTGTTTTCCTAAGGATTATTCTTTATTATTATTATTATTATTATTATTATTATTATTCTTTATTAGGGCCCAAGCCTTGAAAAGGCGAAGGCCCTATTGTTTTCCTAAGGATTATTCTTTATTATTATTATTATTATTATTATTATTATTAGGGCCCAAGCCTTGAAAAGGCGAAGGCCCTATTGTTTTCCTTAGGATTATTTATTATTCTTTATTAGGGCCCAAGCCTTGAAAAGGCGAAGGCCCTATTGTTTTCCTTAGGATTATTTATTAGGGCCCAAGCCTTGAAAAGGCGAAGGCCCTATTGTTTTCCTTAGGATTATTTATTATTAGGGCCCAAGCCTTGAAAAGGCGAAGGCCTATTGTTTTCCTAAGGATTATTCTTTATTATTATTATTATTTTACTACCTTTTGGGCACTTTTGGGGCCCTTAACGTGCTCGAAAACTCTTGAAACTTTGCACACGGGTCAGAACCCGCGGCCATCAGGGCCGGGCTGAAGATGGTACCCGGGCGTGGCAGGGGGCTCGACAGCGCCCCCT